>JBBCBC010000008.1:12269053-12414875 GCA_037126765.1 Stenogyne calaminthoides | reverse complement strand
GAGTTGACCCAATTTTGACAAAAAATTCAACCAACTATTTTCTATATTTTTTTAAATAAATAAAAAATGGTGTCGAAAAGTATTAGTTCATGTGAAGAAAGGTATCAGCTCATGTGATGAAAAGTATTAGTTATATATTGATAATGTGCTAATACCTCTTAAGGCTACAAACTAATACTTCCTTTTCTTTGAACTAATACTTTTATTTTTATGAACTAATACTTCTCATTATGTATTTGGTTTTTTTAATGAATGACAAATCTTTGGTCAAATTGCATTAGTTCACCTCTCAGAGAACACATTTACAAAACAAAATTTATGGGTTTGCTTTCGTTTGCAGGTTGACAAAGTATCGATGCTTGATCATACAATAGAGTACATAAGAGCTAGAGAGCGAGTTGAAGAGCTCGAGAATCATACAAAGAAACAATGGAGCTAGATTAGGCCGCAGCCCAGCAAATCTCAAGATGCCACCGAGAGGACCTTGGCAATTACAGCACTAATAAAACCCGGTAATTCCAGGAAGCCACCATCAAACAAGAGAAAGGCTTGCGACAAGGATAAAATAGGAGCTGAAAATAGCAAAAATCCGGTTAGCGGTTCAATGACAGATAATATAAGTGTAAGTGTTTCCAGACAAGGGCGTTTTGATCGAGATACGGTGTTCTTGTAAGGAACATAGCGTTGATTGAAGTCATGGGAGCTATAGGCAAGCTACATTTGGATACGCAAAATGTTCAATCTTCGACTGTTGATGGAATTCTCTCCATGACTATAAATGCCAAAGGTAGTTGGAAGTTGGAGTTGCATGTTTCTGATTTATGAATGGTATTATACACACACACACACACACACACACACACACAACTCTGTCCTAACAGCTGGTATGTAATTTGCAGTGCAAGGGATTGAAAGCTGCATCAGCAGTTGCGATCAAACAAGCTTTGCAGAAAGTGACAAGGAATTTTTGAAAATGATGCTCAGAATCAATGTAATTATTATTAATAAATTAATTTTTTTATTAACCTAAGCAGATATCCTCTGGGATTGAATTGTTTTGAGGGACAAGTAATTTTGATGATCAGCAATAAAAACAATGGCATGTTTGAATTTTGTTGAAGGAAAGGAAAGGAGTAAAGTATGGATCCTACGCCGATTTGGTATGTCTTGTGTGAAGGTAATACCGCGATGAGATGAAATATAATTTTGGAATGATATTTTTAACTAGGGGTGACCTTAAATTACAAAATTGCCCAATCGCCGCATGACTGAGCTGCATTGTACAGAATTGATAAATTTTTATCATAATTGCGGTTATTTTTTGATGCAAAACAGACCGTAAAATTGAATTGCGATTACCGATTTTAGCATTCAAAACGCACCAACCACAATGAGTTGAAGCGTAATTTACTATTCGACATCCTAAATTATAAAGTCATTCCTTAACTAAATCCATAAGGAAATAAATCATTTTTTAATTCACAATTTTAACTTTTACACATAACAAACTCATATGTTGTACTTATATAATGTTCAAAAAATATTATTTTATTTTTCATTTCTAAATATATATTTTCAACTTTAACCATATTATAGAATATTGATCAATTAAATTTGTTATCATTAGGATAAATTGACATCATTTTTCTACTTAATATTTATGTTTTATGTAAAGTCGAAGCCCAAATTCCTTGCTTGAAAAACCGCATAAAACCGTTCAAAACCGTATAATCATGTTTACATGAAAAATCGTGGTTTAAATTGTGCAGTGTCGAACACCGTATGTACAAGGCAATTCGGTTTAGTCGAAAAAAAACCGTAAAAGCATGTCAGTGGACACACTTTAGTTTTTAACACATTGAACTTAATGGTGTTAATTTGTGAATAAATCTAGCACAAGTTTTTATACGTTTAGCTTTTAGATTTTACTTGGATGGACTAGTGGTTTTATCTTGTAAACCTTAGACTACCTTTATCAATAATCCTCACAACTCCACCCATTAATAAATAATTCATTTCTTTCTCTTCTTCCATATATACAATTTACAATTCAATTAAGGTAAAATAATCAAATCTAACAATACTTTTAATTTTTTCATCAATTTTAACACATATTTTTTCTCTCTCTCCAAATGTAGCATATCTTCCATTTAATCTTAAAATCATCTGGATTGCCTTTTTTGGGCAAGGTTTGTCTAATGTGATTTTTCGGAGTTGGCTTATGCTCTTTGATGTGTAAATATTAAAAAAAAAAATAAAATTATCACCACCTAAAATTAGAAAATAGTGACTCGAGATGATTTTTATATTTGCGTTTTTAATCTTAAATGATGATATTTTTATTTTTATTTTAATATTTATCTTGTCGTGAAGAATTAGATAATTGCCATATCATCGGACCTTATCGAAAATAATGGCGAGGATGTTTTTAAATATTAATTAAAAATATCTTCTAAATTTGGAGAGAAAAAAATATGTCTTTAGAATTAAAGAGAAATCAAAAGTATGTGTTATATTTAATTATTTGACCTTCAATCAAATCTCATCATTTTCATATTTTATCAATCACCCAACATAATCTAAAAACAATTTTTATTTTTTTTAGTATTTAATAATTATATTTATCCATATTTAAGATTTATTATATTTATAAGGTAATATATTAAATTGTTTTTGATTCAAAATTCTTAATTATAATAAATACAAAAAATACTATACACTTAAAATAAGTTACAATTTTAATAATAAAATTTAAATTACAAGAATTAGAATGCAAAACTAAAAATAAATATATCAAGTTACAAATAGATCGTAAAATACAACAATGCGAAGATAAAATTACATACTCATAAAATTAAAGATAAGCTTGAGCATTTGAAAATGACCCGTAAACCAAGTAAAAAGTGGGTTTTGAGTGTAATAAAATAAAAGGGTGTTGTGAGTGTATTTATATTATATTTGTTTCCATTTTCAGGAGTGTTCAAATAATTTGGACGTCCAAAATAAAATGAAGTGTTCAAGTAATGTTGGAGACGGAGGGAGTATTTAATTATCGATACGAATTTTTGCCATATGTGCTCAATCAAACCATTTTTAAGAGTAGTATGAGTTTTCTATTCGAAGTTATTCCTATTAATTATATAACTTTGGATAGGCTTGCAATCGTTCAACAAGTATTCAAAATCTTGATCATTATTAGTTGAATCATCCACAAAAAATCGGTGGGATCATAATAAGTTTGTTATGTGTCTACCGTTTCATCACGCATTTATCATATTGTGGATGATGATACAAGTCATCATAATTTTTCCTATCAAAGTTTATCCCGGACAAGACATGGGCATTGAAGAAATGCAAAAGCGAGCTTGTAGAACTTGAAATGTTCATTCAACATCTTTTCGAACAACCTCTTGATGTTGAACAAACAACGTGTTTTACAGTGCATGGAGAAATAATTGACTTAACAAATACAAGCTGCATATTTTATCTTCTTTGGCGTAAATCCAAGGCGACATTAGAACTACATCTTCTTTTACACACAATTTTTTTTTTTTTTTCACATTTGAATTTGCATCTCGGGATATATTTTGTGATGTTTGGATTATTTCGGAGATTCGATTTTAGTACGAGTTTGGAGAAAATTGAGAATTTTGACAATATTATAAGCTTGGATAATCTTCTGTATTTAGAAAAAAAATGAAAATTTAGATAATTTTAGTTGTTTAGATTATTTGAGTGTTAGAAAAAAGAATTTGAATGCATAAGTTCATAATAAAAAAATGATTGAAATTTGGAAAGATAATAGAGTGGGAAAAAAGGAATGAGAGAATATGAATTGTGATTGAAAATATAACAATGATGGTGTCTATTTATAAAGATATTTTTTGCAAATTTTGATATAATATATTTTTTATAAATAATATTACGATAATGAAAAATTTAAACAATTATCCTATAAAAATTTAAAATATGACTAACCACTAAGATATTTACATGTGGCAGCTAAGCACCTTGAGACATGTTCTCCTCATTTATCTGAATTTTTTTTTGTCGCCTTCCTACAGTCGATCAAGGGCCTCAAGACAAACTACCAATGAAGGTAGTCTTAAAATTACAGATTAGGTGTGAATTTTAGGAAATTCATTTTAATTCAAAATCATTCAATCTGAACAAGTTATATTTTAAAATATCTTATGAAATATACGGGACGTTTATTGCATACAAAAGTCAGTCATTGTTTTCTTTTAGCATTTTGAGGGATTTTAACACTTATTTTGGTTGAATTTGAACTTTTAAACCCATAGTTTTAGTTTTTATATTTGAAATTTTCTATTGTCACTAATTCAATGCAAAATATATAATAATCCTGTAAAATTTTATCTTAATTATGCTTTTAGTTTTAAATTATTTATTTAAATTTAATTTTAAATATTTAAACTTTGAATTTTATCATAGACTAGGTCTTATGTCATCCTCCAATTTCATAAGTGCATTTTTAAAATCGTGATTTGTTATATTGAAAAGTGCAATTTATTTTACACTGAACCGTGCAATTATTAATATGGAAAAATAGTTACACGATTCATTGTAAATAAGTTACGTATTATATAAAGAAATCGCAAATTAAAAACTCATTATGAATGCTTGCGGTGCGTTTGAGTGTCGTAAACCTACTTTTTACCATATAGTAATTAATTATTTTACATTTTAATTTTTTTTATTTTATAACTTGTTAGTGACCATTTTAACTCGGATCAAGTTAGAATTAGGATTAAAATCATCTAAAAGGTGAACAGATTTAGGAAACATAACTCATTTAACTTTCGAGTTCTATAAATTAATTCTAATATCGGCTCGTTTAATATCTTCTTCAAAGTATAGTTGTATATCTCGTAGATGCAATTCACTTTTAATGCGATTTTTTATTATATATCCAATCTCATTTGTATTTACCAATAATTTGCATCAAAATTTTATACCTATTACTAATTTCAGTGAGTTTTATGAATTTTATCTTGTATATGAAACAGAAATGCTTTCAACGAAAGTAGAATACAAATTTCCATGTCATTGAGATTTCAAAAGCCAGTGATGAAAACAGCCAAAAAGCAAGAAAGAAAGCTGCCTCATAAATTTGCTGTTTGAATAAAGACTTTAAAAGGAAAAAGTTGAAAGTAGCTTCACTTTGTTCAGATGTAGCATGTTCTTTACCTTCACTTTACTTAGATTTGTTCTTTAGGCATTTCCATCCTCAATTATTGAACTCATTCTATCTTAGTTATTTTTTTAAAATCATTACATGCAACATATGCATAAACGAACGTTAACATCAGCACACCACCAAAATTATGAAAACAAACATTTTATATTTATTTATTATTAATACTTAACCCAAAAATTTTGCGTTATTGTCTTTTATTCCAAACAGCTTAATGGCGTTATTTATAAGCGGACTTCCAAAATGCCCCCATAATACCATTAGTTTATGGGCACGACTTATATGAAACAATCTCGCGGTGAGGCCGATATAATTTAAACATTGGCGTTTTAATCTTTTTGGCGGGATGTGGATACAATTTGTCTTAAGTTATCTTTCAAATCTCATCGTAGAGATCATCTCATATGAATTTTTTGTCTTAATTTATTTACATTTTTTCTTAATAGTTGTGCCCAAACCATCAAACATAGTAATTTGCAATGGGTTCCAGTTTTTGTTTATGCCACCGAATTTTATTTTTTTAGAAATGAATTTAATACCAATACTTTATTAGACATTAATATCGCTTTTGGTTTGAAAAAAATTCATTTGATTGAAGAAAAGGCTTAATTAAGGATTAATAAACTGTAAATCATGCCAGACCAACCTAATTCAACCAAATTGACCCAAAAAAAAAATTCTTAGTTTGTACTGGGAGAAAATGGTGAGTTTGCTTTGGTAATGGGCATGAGATCAAAATATGAGGGCTAAATTATAATAAGCTCCTGATTGTCAAATTACCAAGTAAATCCCACAATTTAAATGCTTATAATTACTGCCGAGGGGATTTTTTAATCAATGTTTGTCTGATCCTAAATAACTGTTATTTTAGGAGGAAGAGTTTTTCTAATTAGTAATTAAGTGTTGTTTTAGTCTTTTTTCTATATTTTTCTCGTCTGCCCCTGCTCCAATTTCACTAATCTGCTAAAATTAATCAAATACGGTTATATTTGTTATTTGTGTACTAAAATATGAGGATTATGATTTAGATGTGACTTAGTGATCTTGGTAACACAAACAAATAAATGTGTAAAAGTGGATTGCATTTATGTGATATATTTGCTTGAGAAAGATAAGTGTTGGCAATAAAATTTGCAAAGAGGTTTGATATGGTATTAATTTTTCTTTTTTGGGTCATAAATAGGCCCTATTTATAGTGTTTGGGAGAGTGGAGCTCTCTCTCGGGATTATAAATGCAAATAGCCGGGCGGCTCCGCCAAGCGTTAAATCTTCTACGTGATTGATGTTGTTGAGTCGTTGATCGCTGGGAGGTCGCTCGAGGTATTAAAGCCGCGCACACCTCATTTGGGGCGTCGCCGAGACGAATCCGGATTCGCATGGATTTAGCGAATCCTAACTACCTCCTAAGCTACTCATCATTACCGTCCTTCTTGACACATCTACGATTAGGGTCATTCTTAGGTAAGGTCTCTGGCGCATTATTGGTCTTTGATTATGGGTCCCTCAATTAATGCTTGTCTTTGTGCTATGTCATTTGCGGTGCATCAGGGCGCTACTAAATGTCTTAGTGAGCTATGCTTCCACTCGCCAACAGTGTTATACTTGTCGCGAGGGTGGCGTGCTTCCCCTTTTCTCCTTTTCGGAGTCGCCCGTAGTATAGCATATACCTACAACAATAGCCCTGTTCGTCGTCTCATCGTGTTAAGCTAACGGGGGGAGAGACTAATTCTTGATGTGCCTTGCCTCGATCCTAGTCATGGCGAGGTCGCAAAAGATCAGGAGTAAATAGCTAACGCATAAGAATTTGGCGTGGTAATGACTCACCTCTCGTGTCGTGCCCCTACTTTGAGGCAATGATGGTAGCGTGGGCTCTGGCGAGATCTTGCCCCGAAAATCGTGGGCGGCACACGCGCCTGGTCGCCCTAAATCGTCCTCTTCTCCTCATTTCACTTTTCTCTTTTGCATTCTCGAAATCCGCCATGTTGCTCGGGCCTTCTTCTACCGATCTCGGGTCAGAATTAATCTCGCTCAAGGTAAACCCTCCACTCTTCTTCTTTTCTTCTCACGTCTTTATCTCATGGATTACGGGATCGGATCTCCTCGTGTGAGTGTGGCTGGGAGCTCTGCTCAGGATGTAACCCTTTAGTTGGCGGCAGAGGCCGGTGGAGGCTGTCTCGATGACGTCTCCTCAAGGCAGTGAGCTAAGTTAAATTGAAATCCATGGGGAGGTTATGTCTAAGCGGCGTCGTCTGCGGAAAAACCGCAAATGCTTTGTGGGATAGAGATCGTAGCCAGCCCGAACTAATAGAGTTGGCGGGAGAGCATAGTGACTCTTGGTGGGTCCCTCGATTAATTTGAATTCCATTTTTTGTGGGACGAGGTCTTTCCCAGTACCAGTTCGGACTGGCGAGGTTGTGAAGTGGATCGGAGATTGAGGTTGCAAGAGTCCGTGCCTTTCATGGGACCTCATGATAAGTTTCAAAGACGGCACCAGAGCGGCGAAGAGCGACTTCGCCGCCAGATGTGGATGGTTGGGTGACGCGGCGAGCTTTTCTTGTGGAGAGAAAAATTTCAAGTTCAAGTGATGTCCCTTGGGTCGGGACATGAAATCGACTATCTATACCGACCGAAGGTCCCAGATAGGTGCGTAGCCGTGAACTCTGACCTTGAAAGCCGGACCGCTTTCCGCTCCGCCCCGTAGTCTACCCAACTATTGGAATTCAGGGGAATTACGCTCCGGCGTAGATTACTCTCGAATGGTGGAGTCTGATCTTGAGGATCTTATCATTTGTTCGGCCGGATTCAACCCCGAGCTTTCCCTTTGGTTGGGGAGATCAACTCTCTGATCTGCCTTAAAATGGGGAAAAAATGGGTTATTATGAAAAAGATGGGGAAACTGATCGAGATCCGCCGAATAAAGTCCCGGAAAGAAAGTCCGTGTTAGAGAGCTAAGTCTCGGTTATCTCGTGATACCCACAATTATGTCACCTTCAAACTTAAAGGCCTTTTTTATTAAGCCCTTTCCATAATCTTGATTTAACTTTTTCTTTTTTCTCGCATTTAAAGTCCTCCAAAATCTCAGAACTCTCGCATCCTTTCTCGGCCCGGCCGATACAAATGCGGTCTCATCGACCAAGCGAGCGATCTCTTTCGATCTTTGCGAGAGGTGAAGTGTTGGGAGCTTGGCGCAGATTGATCGTGCTCTTCATTTGTCCGTGGATTTCCCTGATAGCGAAGTGGGTTTTATTCGATCATTTTAATACTTCGGTTGTAGTTCCTTGATTTTTTTTTTTATATCTTCCTTATGTTCCCGGTAACCTTTGCCCATTCGGTTTGTTTACGAGAAAGCCCTCGAATCCATGGACAATCTCAATGCGAGGAGCTTCGCGAAAATGCGGTAGCCCAGAACTCGAGTAGAAAAACGAGAGTAAAAAAAAAAGGGCAGGAAAAGATATTACGAGGCGAAAGAAGTCGATGGGACCCGAGGACGAAATGAAAACCTCGGCCCTTGAGAGGTCATAATGCTGGCCTTTGGCGTGAAGGAAGCGGGGAGGCCGCCCGCCTGCCCGATATGGATATGGATCGCTCGCTTCTCGCCGAGCGGGAGGATAGTAGCCCTCTGGGCCGGGAAATCCGGACCGGTCTTTGGTGACGACCGCCCGAGGATCATGAGAGAGGAGGATAAGACTTTCTAGGTTGGAACCCCGACTACCGCAAGAGGACCTCCTGAGTCCGATTTCGTTTAATCGCCTTTTGTGTGAATTTATGTGGATACTCATCTCGTGTGGCATTGTTATTTGCGGTACAAGTTGGATGACGGGGTCTTCCTTGGTGAATCCACCGCAACTACTTGTGGTCATTTGAACCTTCTGCGGGTACGATGATGTCGACCCCCCTGAATTTCCGTTAAATGACTCTCCTTGGGGAATGAGTTGCACAGATCTATTGGGTGAATATTTAAATACAAATTTAATTCATTAATTATTACTAGCATGAATTAATCCTATATTAATTCAAATAATAATTGCAACAACAAATCATGCATATAAAAAGCCCGTAAAACCTACGTCATGGAATCTACGGGTTTGCGTGAATGTACCTCTCGGGATGGCGGTGACTTTGGGACCGGACTAACAAAAAGGACTTCCCAAGTATTCCTTAGCCGCTTTCGACAATCAAATTGGAAGGATACTCGCGAACAATTAACAAAGGAAAAAAATAAACTTTGTTTGCCACTTTTCGTGGATTTGCTAATATTTCGGCCACATGGAATTGTACTTGGGAATGAACTAATCATCCCCTATTTATATAGGAGGTGGGAAATTGTGTGATTTTTCAATGTGGGAAAAAGACTTTTCTTGGTCACCAAGAAATCTTGAATATATCCATATATTCTTTTTTTTTCCATAATTAAAAATTCCACAAAATTCCACCTCACTCATTTTATGGTGATTTTTCGAAAATATTAAGTGTGCAAGAATCCAAGATTTGGATCTTCTTGAATTTATGAGATATTCTTGTATTTCAAAAAATACATATCTTCCATAATATCTTTTCAAGAAAATCGAAAATCTTTCTTGCTATATATATTTTCAAAATTTGAAACATCTATATAGATAACCAAGTGGGAGATTTCTTGAATTAAATGAGATAATCTTGTATTCAAGAATACATATCTTCATTCCATAACAAAATTCAAAAAAAATCTTTCTCCTCTTTTTATCCATAATTTTTCGAAAATAAAGAAAAATAAGCAACAATATTTATTTTATTTTAATCACCTTTTCGGTTATTGGACTATATATTTGGGCTACTTTCACGGGGGCCTTTAGGAGAATTAAGATTGGACCTTCTAATGGATCTTGAATATCTAATATTGAGCCACAATATAATTCAAGCCCATAAATATTAATTAATCCACTACATAATTAATATTGCACCATCCATCTTAACCCGTATTACGGTCAATATGGCTCGGTCATTATTTCCCGTGTTTAAGATTATCTAGCCCATTAATTAATTCAAGCCTTTGAAATAGCTTTCCGTTAATTAATATCTTTTGTCCTTGGTAGAGAGCGGTTCAACATTATTATCCATACGGAAACTAATTCCACTTGCAAGATTTGGTATGATAAAACTTATATGAACCTCCCGGGGGCAAATCAAGCAAAGCGTGCTTGCACACGATTCTTCGTATTAAATCTTAGCAATCACATGTGACCAATAATATTGCCCAAGATAAAAAGTATAGAAATCTCTACGATTCGCTACCCATGATAAGTCAAAGCAATAGTTACCAATCCCGTGATCTATTTAAGGGGCGAAGGTTAAGAAACAACGAACGAGGTCTAATTCTTCCTTGTTGGTTACGAAGAATTTATCCTCCTGTGGGTCTATTCAAAGCATCAGTCATGAACTAGTGTAATCTCTTGGTCAAAGACAAACCAATCGAGCCTTACACCTCAACCTTTCGCGATGGTTGTTCATTTCCATCTAGGAATTGTGAATGGGCGTACTTTTTTAGTTACAAAAGGGTATTAATTTAATCTTACGTGATCGGGTATCACTAAATTAACTCTGATTAACACGACGAATTATTGAGCAGTTATCGATAAATATATATAACATTGATCATATTTAAAGCATCGGTGATAAACAATTTATTTCGATAAATAAAGTGCGGAAATTGAGTTTTCGATTATACAAAGTAAAAAAGCATACTTTTCAATTATAATCCCAACAATCTCCACTTATACTCAAAGTCTGCTTTTTAAGTATACTACAACACGTCTCGCGTAGTAGTGACATCTAATGTCACCTACGAACTAATAATTTCTCCCTTATACTCAAGCAGTTGACAACGGTCTTGACACCCATTCCACTCACATGTCTCTCGAATGTATTGAGGCGGGCGCTTTGTGAATGGATCTGCTTTTATTTGTCCCGGGCGCTTATCTTTGCCACATCTATATCTCTCTCTTAATGATTTCTCGTATAAGATGTATTTCGCTTTAATGTGTTTGTTTGACTTCGTGGACTCTTGGTTCTCTTGAATTTGCACCATTGCCCTAAGCGAGATATTGCTGAACAAATTGAGAACACCATCCAAGTCCACTAAGAAGATCTAGAGCCCAATCGGTTCTTTCCTTTCCTGACGGCGATTCTTGGAGTCCCATGGTTTGGTCGGTGATGCATTTCGCTTCACACTTCGTCCGTTGATGGCTACTTCCCAAAATGGAAAAACACTACCGAGATAAATAATTTGGAATCTAAATCGATTGAAAATCCGAGTCCGTGTGGCCCGATGGGGATTGGAGTATCTAAATGATAAATCAACATTCTATCGAGTTCTTTCGGACACGAGAATGTTTTTAGCGTAGATCAATGCGCTTTCCTGGGTTACTTTGATATCTTGCTACCATGCCTATGGCAAAAGCAGATATCCGGTCTCGTTCACTGACATTTATACATACATAAGGTTTCCAACGGTAGAAGCACAAGAATACCTTTCATGTCATCTATCTCCTTTTCGTCTTAGGGAACATTTTCTTGGATAGATGGATTCCAAGTCCGAAAGGTACGAATCCTTTCTTGGAATCTTGCATCTTTGAATCGTTTCAAAACCGGTGTCTATGTATGAAACTTGCGATAACCCGATCATCCTTTTCTTGCGATCTCGAGTGATCTTGATCCCCGAGGATGTGTCGGTTTTCCTAAGTCTTTCATATCAAACTGTTTTTTGAAAGCCATGCCCTCGTTTGATAACACCTTCACATCGTTTTCGATGATCACAATGTTATCTCGTATAGTACTAAGAATACCAATGCGATTCCGCACGTTTCTTATACACACAACTTTAAAACTCGTTTTGATCAAACCCATAAGACTTTATAACATGATCAAAACATTGGTTCCAAGCTCTGGATGCTGTTTGGTCAAAGTAAATGGACCTCTTGAGCTTCAAACTAGGTGTTCTTGGCTTTGTTTCAATGAAAACTAGGGGTTGTTGCATATAGATCTCTTTATCAAGACTTAGTTAAGGAAAATTTGTCTTGATATCCATTTGCCAGATTTCAAAGTCAAAAATGCAACAATCGATAAAAATATACGGATGGACTTAAGCATATTTCTCTGGCGAAAAAAAGTTTCCTCATAATCGATCCCTTTTCTTTTCCGAGTATAACCTTTTCGCCACTAGTCTTGCTTTAAAGGTTTCAACCTTCGATCGATCCTCTTTTCCTCTTATATACCCACTTGCATCTAATGGGTTTTACCCCATTAAGTGGTTCGACTAGCTCCCACTCTATTATGAAACATGGAACCCATTTCGGCTCTCATTCTTTTTTTTGTCAAGAACTGCGTCCTTATCTTGGAGTGCCTTGTCATATGTCCATGGGTCGATTAGGGAATCAAATCCGAGGACTCTCGTATTCCCATGAATCTCTAAGGGCTGTCAAACAACCCTCCCACTATGACAAGGCTCGATTGTGAAAGCGTATCGTTTGGTATATCATCTAGTACAATTGGTAATCGAGGTTTTGCCCTCTAAGCTCATTTAAGGTAATCTCACGGGTTTTCTTTGGGTTCTATAGTTTTTCTTCCAAAATCTAAAGTGGGTGCGGATGTCACCTTTTGATCTTGAACTATAGAACATTCACCCTTTTGTTTCCCTCGGGGTATCCTACAAAACAACCTTAATTACGATCGAGGATCCACTTTTCTGCGGTTTCCTTGTCCAACCGTAGGTAGGACACCCCAAAGTTCTCATGTGTATCATACTAGACTTGCGCCCGGTCCACAATTCTTTGGGGTTGGAACCCGATTTGGATAGCACCAAGTTCGAATGTAAAGCATTTGTTTTTCAAAGGCATGACCCGGAGCGACTGGGAAGATCGTATAACTCATCATTGATCTAACCATTTCAAAAAAATGTTGCATTTTAGCTCTCTGCAAACCCCGTTTTGTTGAGGGGTTAGAGGGTGTGATGGTGGGATCTAATCCCTTCATCGGATAAGTAGTTCAAAACTCATCATTTGAGGTATTCGCCTCTCCATCGGATCGTAGAGACTTTATACGTTTTTCCATATGATTCTCTGCTTGAGCCTTAAATTCTTTAGAATTTCTCAAAGGTCTCGATTCATGCTTCATAAGGAAAATGTACCTTGAGTAATCATCAATAAAATTACTCATAACCTCCTCTTTGCTTTGGTTGACATTTGACTACATACATCTATGTGAGCGATCTCTCTAACACTTCTTTAGCCCCATTCCTTGGCTCCAAATGCCATCTTGGTCATATTACCCTCCAAACATGATTCGCGGGTTGGAATTTGTTCAACTTGGAGGCGCTCGGTGAACCATCTTTACCAACCTTTGGATCTCTTTTGGATTTATATGACCTAATCTTAGATGCCAAAAGTGTCTCGTTCACGTCGATGAGCGTTTTCTTTTCTCGGAAAGCTTGATTGATGTGTTATAGGATACATTTACGTGAGTGGTGTGCCGCGATTAATTGTATAGAGATTTTCCATCAATGTCCCGTAGATACACTCATCATTTCAAAAATGATGTCATTCTTATTAGAAGAAACTTAGTGTCCTTTAATGAATTTTAGAAAGCGAAAGTGAATTCTTTCTAAAAGCGGGAACACAAAGATAATCTCAAAAAACTTTATCTTCAAAAGATAGGTGCACTTCTCCCATTGCTTTTAGCTATTTACTCATGTAGCATTGCAATGTCTGCTACTTGCGTAGTATTACAATAATCGTTACTAGTAGCATTGCAATATCTGCCACTTACGTAGCATTGCAATGTCTTCTTTAAATAACGTTGCCCGATGTGATGAGTATCTCACTCCCCACTCGTTGCGGATCATTTAGAACCCGTGAAGCCAACATGATTAGTGGATCTCGTATCAACCACCTTACGAATGAGAAGTATCGCCCATTAAACAAGTTTCAACAACTAGTGTGTGAGAATTACCTTTCTTTCCGTCCCCTTTTGGGGTTGGAGCAGCAAAACCTCCATTGTCCTCTCTCACCGCAGCTTAATCACTTCCTCTTTTGGATTTTCCTTGACTCAACAAGCATTCCTCATCTTACCATTGCCCTTGCAACAATTGAGTTTTATTCTTTATGGCCTTTGGTCCTCTTCTTTATCTTGCCTACCTTGCCTTTAGAAGATGAAACCCGGACCACTTGTCCGTCAAAGCTTGAGTTTGGTGCCTTATCATCATTTACTGCCGAGTCAAAAGTTTGCAACAAATTAGCTAGCGAGGCCAAAATGCTCAAAAACCTTTTAGGGGCGAGAGAATGAAGTACCAAATTCATCAAGTCTCTAGATCATGTCTGCGCTCGAGAATCTCAAGTTTGTTCGGATGGGCCATCTATTTTGAGGGCGTAATCCCCTACGTGTTTTTCCTCCACCATTTTCAGTGACGACATCTCTCCAAGGTGATCCGACGAGTCCGCGTGTTTTATTTCGTCGGTTGGCTCATCGATTTTTGTGTGTCAAAATCCACTTGTGCTTTTTTGTGCGATTAGGACAATTATAATTTTTCAATCAATATAGTTTCCATACATATTGTATTTTTAAAGTATAATAGCGAGTGGATTAAAAAGGTAACAACATCTTTGAACTGAAATAAACAACTATATGCAATAGCACAAGTATATCACAAGGTTCAATCACATTTCATCATATTTTTAAAATCTCAAAAAAAATATGAACATCATCACCCAACATCTCAAAAGCAGTTTAAATAAGCCGCGTGGGGTGGGTCATTATTTAAACACATTCAAGCTGATTTACAAACAAAACGATTACAAACCTTTAATATCAGTTAATAGTTGGCTCCTTGACCAATATAAAATTTGCCAGGGACTTGAGGAAGTATATGCATATCAATTTTATACCTAAGTAATAACCATGATTAAATCTGGGATTACTATTTCGCTTTGATCGAGCCTCGTGGGGAGGGGTCAAATGCATACTAGTAATAACCCACAATCATCGTTTGGAATTCATTCATGTGAAACCTATCTTTTGACCGAAAAGGTGGGGGAATTTCTCAAAAGAATTCACAAATAAATAAATCATGGAGGTGGAAATTAATTCAATTTTATTATCAGGAATAAAATTGTCAATTAATTATTTAAAACATACTTAGTAATTTTGAAGTTGAGATTTTCAATTTGGCACCCTCATGCAAACACATTTAAACAAATTAAATAAAGCATAAGATAGCACAAATAAAATCAAGCAAAAGCAGAAAAATAAACATATTGAGCACAAATTATCAAATTGTCGTGGTTTTTGATTTTTTTCTTGGCTTGATCTTGAAGAAACTTTCGTCTAATTTCTCCCATTTCGTTAAGTCTTGAAAAAATACTTCGTCTCGAACGCCGCCCAGCGGCTCGCGGCAGGATGCACGCCCGCGCCCGGCCGGCCGCAGCTTCGGGCAACCTCGACCTGCATACTCGGTAGAGTGCTCAGCGTCAGCGATCTTCAGCGAAGCGTCCTTATGGCTTCGCCATATCCGCCTACGCCAGCTGACCTCGGCCGCCCGCGTCTCCTTCGTCTTGTAGACGCGGCATCCGCCCGTCCGCCGGCCTGGGCGCCACGCCCGTCTGCTGGCCCTCATCACCAGCGTCGCGCTTCGGCCGCCGGCCTGCGCCACTGCGCCCAGCGTGCGGCCTTGGCGCCCGCGCCCGCCACGCACAGTTGATTTGATCCTTTAATTCACCCGTCTCTTGAACTCCACGATTACAATTTTATTTACAAAAAATAAATAAACCTGAATCTGAACTAATCTATTACATTGATCAAATCAAACAAATCCTAATCTGCTCGTGGATTTTCTCACGAGGCAAAACAAATCGAGCGAATCGAATTAAAAAACCACGATTTTATGCATGCAAAATAAAACATTAAAAACCATGACAATTGGATACACCGCAAAATAGATCTAACGGTTCTACTATCAATTTCAAATTTAATGCCCACGAATTAAATTACAATTTAAAAAAAATTGAGCGAAAGCAGTGGTTCTCGATGCGATTATTGTTGGGGAATGAGTTGGACCAGATCTATTGAAGGTGAATATTTAAATACAAATTTAATTCATTAATTATTACTAGCATGAATTAATCCTATATTAATTCAAATAATAATTGCAACAACAAATCATGCATATAAAAAGCCACGTAAAACCTACGCATGCGGAATCTACGGGTTTTCGTGAGCGCATTACCTCTCGGGATAAATTGACTTTGGTGATGCGGACTAACCAAAAGGACTTCCCAAGTATTCCCTTAGCCCTTGCTTTCGACAATCCGGTGGAAGGATACTCGTGAACAATTAACAAAAGGAAAAAAAATAAACTTTGTTGCACCACTTTCGTGGATTTGCTAATATTTCAAAGACGTGGAATTGTACTTGGGAATGAACTAATCATCCCCTATATATAGGGAGGAGGTGAACGAAATTTGTGTGAATTTTCAATGTGGGAAAAAGACTTTTCTTGGTCAAGAAATCTTGAATATATCCATATATTCTTTTTCCCATAATTAAAAAATTCCACAAAATTCCACCTCCTCTATTTTATGGTGATTTTCGAAAATATTAAGTGTGCAAGAATCAAGATTTGGATCTTCTTGAATTTATGAGATATTCTTGTATTTCAAAAATACATATCTTCCATAATATCTTTTTCAAGAAAATCAAGAAAATCTTTTCTTGCCCACTATATTTCCAAAAATTTGAAACATACTATATAGATAACCAAGTGGGAGATTTCTTGAATTAAATGAGATAATCTTGTATTCAAGAATACATATCTTCATTCCATAACAAAATTCAAAAAAAATTTTCTCTCTCTTTTATCCATAATTTTTCGAAAATAAAGGAAATATAAGCAACAATATTTATTTTATTTTAATCACTTTTAGATTTATTGGACTATATGTTGGGCTACTCGGGGGCCTTTAGGAGAATTAAGATTGGACATTCTAATGGATCTTGAATATCTAATATTGAGCCACAATATAATTCAAGCCCATAAATATTAATTAATCCCACTACATAATTAATATTGCACCATCCATCTTAACCCATATTACGGTCAATATGGCTCCGGTCATTATTTCCGTGTTTAAGATTATCTAGCCCATTAATTAATTCAAGCCTTTGAAATAGCTTTCAGTTAATTAATATCTTTTTGTCCTTGGTAGAGAGCGGTTCAACATTATTATCCATCTAGGAAACTAATTCCACTTGCAAGATTTGGTATGATAAAACTTATGAACCTCCAAGAGCCAAATCAAGCAAGCGTACTTGCACACGATTCTTAAGTATTAAATCTTAGCAATCACATGTGACCAATAATATTGCCAGAAGATAAAAAGTATTGAATCTCTCTCCGATTCGCTACCCATGATAAGTCAAAGCAATAGTTACCAATCCCGTGATCCTATTTAAGGGGCGAAGGTTAAGAAACAACGAACCGGCTGAGGTCTAATTCTTCCTTGTTCGATTCTGAAGAATTTATCATACATGGAGTCCTATTTAAAGTAGCATCGATCATGTGACTAGTGTAATCTCTTGGTCAAGACAAAACCAATCCGAACCTTACACCTCAACCTTTCGCGATGGTTGCTCATTTCCATCTAGGTGCGTGAATGGGCGTACTTTTTTTAGTTCAAAGATTTATTAATTTAATCTTCCGTGATGGGTATCACTAAATTAACTTCTGATTGTAACACGTCACGAATTATTGAGCAGTTATCACGATAAATATATATAACATTCAATCATATTTAAAGCATCGGTGATAAACAATTTATTTCAAGTAAATAAGTTTGGAAATTAGGTTTAGATTATACAAAGTAAAAAGCATACTTTTCAGTATAATCCCCAACATCCGCCAAGTCCTGGACCGTGACCCTTCATGAAGAAGCCGAAACCCAACATTTCTCAAGAGACCATGACGTCGGGGGTGGCTCACTTGCCGTTCTTTTGGCTTTTTTTTGAAAAAAAAGCCGGGAATAATACGACAAGGACAAACTCGGTATGAAAAAATTTGAGGCCGCTTTGCGTCTTGGATCTTGAACGGACTTGGAGAGGCAAATGAAAGATCGAGTCCGCCATCACCGCCAAGGTCGCAGTGGTAGGAGAAAATGAAGGAGGTGTGTTGGGGAAATGAATTTAATAAAGAGGATTTTTGATTAGATCCCAAAACCCCGAGTATGACATGTTCAGGATAATCTTGATAGATGAGTCAGATTCGGTTTTAGAGTGTTAGGGATGTTATACGCACAATGTATAGTCGCCAGATATAGACGTGATGTATTCCAAGACTTTGTAGTTTCAAGAAACTCGGTTTCAAATATGAAACCGGAAAGTTTTAAAGACTCAGGAAATTAAATCGAAGACTAATGACTGAGAAGGAGACCGAATCAAGATCAAGATAGGAATCAAGACTCGGGAGAGATCGAGAATCAAGACTAAAAGATGTAGATCGAGAACCAAGACTAAAGATGTAAGATTAAGATATCATTCAAGATATTCAAGACTCGAAGACATCAAGACTCAAAAGACCTAAGATATCAAGAATGAAGTCAGTTGACATCAAGGCACAAGAATTATCAAGATCGCAATGTATCTACTGCTCAAAGATATCCCTCAATAGTTTCGAGGCACTAAGTCAAGAATATAAATAGTTGAATCCAGCTTGACGGACCAATGAGGGAAGACAACCACCGAAAAGTCAGCAGAACTTTATAAGAAAGAATAGTACGGATTTGAAATGTAATTTTCCAACAGAATATTCAAATCCACACTATAAATACAATGTTGGTCGAAAAACCCGATTTAAAACTCGTAAAATCTCAATGGGAGGTGACTTAAATTTTTTTTTTAATGTGTTATCTGATTTGCTAAAGTATGTATTTACGAGTTAATATGAAAGCAAATAAGAACACACGTGTTTTTATAGTGGTTGGATAACTAAATCCTACATCTCTCTTCCTTGGGGCACTAACTTAACCAGCGGATGTTTTACCGAGTTCTCCTCAACGAGACTTATCACCCTCTGGGATCGCCTACCCTCCTTTCGGGATTGCTTAGATGTTTACCGAGTTCTCCTCAAGCGGGACTTATCACCCTCACGGGATGCTTTTACCCCCCCTTTCGGGATTCTTTAGATGTTCATCGAAGTTCACACTCACCTACAAACTTAATCGGTGATTTGGGTAAGGTTTGTTTGGTTTCCAACTAGGTTGAGATTTTCCTTACATTTGTTTAGCCTTAATGTTAAGGATGAGAAAATCTCTCTAGCTTAGGATATAGCATTTGTCTTAGATTTAGGGTAGAACACTTTTGAATATATGTGTGTATTTCTTGCTCTGTGTTCTATGAATGGAGTTGCTTGAATATTTGGCTTTAATTTCACTTTGCTGCAGATCCTCTATTTTCTTCTTCTTTTGAAGATAGTGCAATGTATTTATAGTGTGGATTTGAATATTACCTAGTTGGAGAGTAATATTCAAATCCATCTTAATAATCAAATTTTTCTTTGTCTATTATGCCTTTGTTGTTTTGCGGCTTTATGTCACATTCATATATGTGTTGTTATCTTCTTATTGTCCGGTGCTTTTTGTGTCTAACGGATCCGATCAGCTATTCAGATCGGTATGCATATTTCGATCCAATGAAATTTGGTCTGCAGATTTGGGTCCAGTACGGTCCGGTCCGCATCGATTCAACATATCGATATTGCATCGATTTAGCATTAAGCATCAGTTCAACATCGATCTTGATCAGTTCAACATATCAAGATCTTGCATCGATTTCAACATCGATCTTTGCATCGATTCGACAAGATCTTGAATCGAAAGATATCGAAGATCAGACGCATCGAAGATCGATCTTGAATCGATTCAAAGATATCAGTTAAATCGGCACTAGATCGAAAAAGGAAACAAAGATTCATAAATTGATTTCTTCTTCGATTTACGATTTACGATTTTTCTTCTTCCGATTTTCGATTTCTTCTTCTTAACTTGTTCTCTCGTTCCCCTCAACTTGTTATATGTAGATTAATTTAAATAAACAAGTTGATAATGTTTTTGGCATAATTTATCAAAACTAAAATATCCGACACATACAAGTTCTTCCTATATTATTACGTGTGGAAGTGCGAGAAGAAGCAACGAGCGATCTTCTGTAAATTAATAGAACATATACCCAAGCTTTCCCACCCTAGAACACAAGTCTGTAGAGATACAAAATATATCAAAGAGTGTTCTAGAACCCAATCTAAGCAACCCACGATGTATCCTGACTAGAGAGATTTTTCCTAACCTTAGCATTGAGGCTAAACAAATGTAAGGAAAAAATCTCACCATAGTTGGAGACAACAACACAAACCCAAACCCCATTCTCGTAAGAGATAAGTAGTGGTGAAGTGAGGTAGTTGTTAGGCAATCCAGAGAGGGTGATAAGTCGGTTTGAGTTAGTAAACCACAGAGGTAGTCGAGAAAGCTCGAGTTGTAAAGGTTAGTAAACTCTGAGAGGTGAAAGTAAAGCCTTAGGAAGTGTTTGAAGGAATTTCCCTAGGAACAGGGAGAGTGGATGTAGGAGCTTGAGCCTCCGAACCACTATACATTGTTGTGTTGTTTACTGCTTTACGTTATTATCTTGTCATATGCATTCAATCATAAGCAAAACACAACACATGAGCTTGAAAAGAGAAAAATCTGGAATCACCATTCCTCCACCCTTGTTTTATATGCATCGCTCGTCATGTTTTGCTTCCGCACGCGCAAAATGGGTTTTTCCACCGGGGCCCAACAAGTGGTATCAAAGCAGGTGCTCAAAAGATTACTTTTTCAATGTGATCGCCTGAGCAGATCTATTTTAAAACCTGTCTCTGATTTGATACCAACAAGAGGTATCAGAGCAGGTGCTCAAAAGATTACTTTTTCTATGTGATCGCCTGAGCAGATCTATTTTGAAACTCGTGTCTGATCTGATACCAACAAGTGGTATCAGAGCAGGAGTTCAAAAGGTTCACTAATTTCAGAGTGACCACCTGAGCTGATCTTTTTAAAGGAAAACCCGTTTCTTTAAAAATGCATATACTTTAATGTTTTGGCGTCCTTGTTGGATATTTTAGTTTTGATGAACTATGCCAAAATATTATCAACTTGTGTTATTCAAGCTAATTTACAGATAATAAGTTGAGGGGGAACGAGAGAACGAATTGAGGGGGAACTCACGGAATCAGAAGTAGATGATTAAGATCGAATTTAAGGTCTGCGATTTAGACCGATCGAGATCAAATGAGTTAGATGAGTTCCGGAGTCAACTGATGAGCTGTGCAAAACCAGAAGTGAAGAAAAGTTAAAGCCAGCAAATCAGAAGATGAGCGAAAGAGACTAATCAAGATCAGACGAGATCGAGATCAGATATGATAACCTGATATGCTAACCTGATATGATGTACTTACCAGATGCTATCCTGATATGTTGATCTGAAGATGTGTTGATCTTATCACGAGCCTAATCGGTCGTGCAAAGAAGAACGATAGCTTTGAAATCGGGATCCGAGACTCGAAGAAGTAAACCGATTCGAGACTCGATTGAAAGAGAGACCGAGGGTCGGGGATGTACGAAGTCAAGAAATAGAACTCGGTCAACTCGAGGTCAAAGATGCCCTCGACGACAAGGTTATTTGAATCAAGAAAACCCGAGACTCAAGATGTCATCAAGACACTAAGAGTTCGGATAGACTGCGTCAGAGCCGAAATAAGATCAAAAGAAGATCAAACGCCGAGTCAAGAGCAAGAAGATCAAGACTCTTGTAATTCTTTATGTTTTGTCTTTACTTTTGATAAGTTCATTGTAATCAGAATCGATATATCATCTGATCAATGAAACTTTATCTTTATGCTCAAAGATAATACCTCATTATCTTTTTACATGTCTTACTTTTGATATGCCTGAATGTTGTTTGGTAATGAAATTGTTGGGAGATTCATTGCTGAAGAAATTGTTGGGAGATTTACCATTCTTGTAATAGGAAAAACTGAAACCTGAGTATAGGTTAAGTATTTTGTAACAAGATGGTTTTGGCATCATAAAAAATGGGGAAATTGTTGAGAAATGAATTTAACAAAGAGGATTTTGATTAGATCCCAAAAACCCCGAGTATGACATGTTCGGGATAATCTTGATAGATGAGTCGGGATTCGGTTTTAGAGTGTTTTAGGATGTTATCGCACAATGTATAGTCGGCAGATATAGCCGGAGATAGATTCAAGACTCAAGAAAGTTTCTCAAGAAACCGAAGTTCGAAGATGAAACTAAAGTTTTGAAGACTTCGATGAAATCGAGAATGTGAAGACTCAGTATGAGACTGAGAATCTGAAGACTCAAGATGAGGCGAGAATCAAGACTCCGTGATGAAATCGAGAATCAAGCTTCGAGATGAGATCGAGAATCAAGACTCAAGATGAGACGAGAATCAAGACTCGCATGAAGTTCAAAGATATCATTCAAGATATCTTCAAGACTCGAGAAGACACCAAGACTTAGAAGATCAAGATATCAAGGCGAAGTCAAAAGGATCTTTGAAGGCACCTGATAATCAAGACTTCAAAGAATGCATCAATACTCGGTATATCCCTAATGTTCCGAGGCAATCAAGCCGGTGAATATAGCCGTTGGAATCCAAATTGACGTGGACCAATGAGAGGAAGACAACCACTGGAAAAGTCGGAACTTCATAAAGAATAGTATGGATTTGAATGTAATTCTCCAAGCGGTAACATTCAAATCCACACTATAAATACAAGTTCTTCCTACATTATTACGTGTGGAAGTGTGGAGAAGATAGCAACGATGCTACTGAGCTAAGAGAACATATACCCAAGCTTTCCCACCCTAGAACACAAGTGCGAGAGATACACGTATATTCAAAGAGTGTTCTAGAACCCGATCTAAGCAACCCACGATGTATCCCAGCTTTTAGAGATTTTCCCAACCTTAGCATTGAGGCTAAACAAATGTAAGGGAAAATCTCACCATAGTGGAGACAACACCAAACCCACCCCATTCTCCCAAGAGATAAGTAGTGGTGAAGTGAGGTAGTTGTTAAGCAATCGAGAGAGGGTGATGAGTCCGATTGGAGTGTGAACTCGTTAAATATCTGAGAGGCGAGGAGAGGGTGATAAGTCCGGTTTGAGTTAGTAAACTATGGAGATAGTCGAAAAGCTTCGAGTTGTAAAGGTTAGTAAACTACAGAGGTAGGTCGAAGAAAGCCTTAGGAAGTGTTTGAAGGAATTTCCTAGAAGCAGGGGAGAGTGGATGTAGGAGCTTGAGCCTCCGAACCACTATACATTGTTGTGTTGTTTACTGCTTTACGTTCTTATCTTGTCATATGCATTAGATCATAAGCAAAACACAACACATGAGCTTGAAAAGAGAAAAATCTGGAATCATCATTCCTTCACCCCTGTTTTATATGCATCGCTCGTCATGTTTTGCTTCCGCACGCGCAAAATGGGTTTTTCCACCGGGGCCCAACAAGTGGTATCAAAGCAGGTGCTCAAAAGATTACTTTTTCAATGAGATGCTTTGAAAGCGGATCTATTTTAAAAAATCTGTCTCGATCCGATACCAACAAGTGGTATCAGAGCAGGTGCTCAAAAGATTACTTTTTCAATGTGATCGCCTAAGCAGATCTATTTTAAAACCTGTCTCTGATATGATACCAACAAGTGGTATCAGAGCAGGAGTTCAAAAGGTTCACTAATTTCAGAGTGACCACCTGAACTGATCTTTTTAAAGGAAAACCCGTTTCTTTAAAAATGCACATATTTTAATGTTTTGGCGTCCTTGTTGGATATTTTAGTTTTGATGAACTATGCCAAAATATTATCAACTTGTGTTATTCAAGCTAATTTCACGGATAACAAGTTGAGGGGAAGCGAGAGAACAAATTGAGGGGAACTTACAGAATCGAGTAGATGATCAAGATCGAATAGGTCCGCAGACGAGACGATCGAGATCAAATGAGGTTAGATGAGTTCGTGAGTCAATGATGAGTGGTGTGCAAAATGGGAAGTGAAGAAAAGCTAAAACCCGACCGTCGGAAGAGAAGGTTACCGTCGGAAGATGGCGAAAGAGACCGATCAAGATCGGGGCGTGATTGAGATCGAGATATGATAACTTCGATATGCTAACTGATATGATGTACTTACGGATCTATCCCGATATGTTGATCTGAAGATGTGTTGATCTTATCAGTCGAGCTAATCAGATCAGGCAAAGAAGAAATCAGATAGCACATGTAAAACGATCGAGACTTCGATGAAAGTAAAAGCGATCCGAGACTCAGTGAGAAAGAGAGACCTGAGGGTCAGGATGTCTGAAGTCAGAAGAAATTGAACTCAGTCAGCCTGAGTGTCAGTATGCCTGATCAGACAAGCTCAGAGTTGTAAAGGTTAGTAAACTATAGAGGTAGTCAGAAAGCCTTAGGAAGTGTTTGAAGGAATTTCACTAGGAACAGGGAGAGTAGATGTAGGAGCTTGAGCCTCCGAACCACTATACATTGTTGTGTTGTTTACTGCTTTACGTTCTTATCTTGTCATATGCATTCGATCATAAGCAAAATACAACACATGAGCTTGAAAAGAGAAAAATCTGGAATCACCATTCGTTCACCCCTGTTTTATATGCATCGCTCGACATGTTTTGCTTCTGCACGTGCAAAATGGGTTTTTCCACCGGGGCCCAACAAGTTGGTTCGAGAGAGGGATGGCATGGAGAAAAAGATCCAGACGATGCAGAAAGATCTCGACCTCCAGGTTCAGAAAGAGAAGGTGAGCCTGGATAAGATCTCCATTTGGAAAAACGGGTCCAGTCCCGAGAGGCTGCCGCCGAAACAAGTCCTCGCCACCATCACCGTGGAAAGGAATCATGCCTCGAACATTTCCTACATTCATTCGTATGCCCGATGTTGTTCCAGTCATGTAAGGCGAGGCGACCTCGAGGGTGTCGGATGGCGGTGAAAGAGGGGATGGTCAACTATATGCGTAATAATCCGATCCGTGAGAAGGAAGATCTTAGATCAAGGACCTTGTTAACCGGGGTTGACTTGACTTTCTCTGCCCGATGCGATCTTTATGACCGAATGAATTGCTCAGACCTGGACTGGAGGTCGGCCGAGGATGGCGGGGAAATTTGGCGATGGCGGAGGAGGAGTTGTGGAAAAGGGGGTCCTATTTGGCGTCGAGATTCCCAAGGTCGAACAACTTGTGTCGATCAACCCAATGAGGGACCTCGGATGCTCGCCAAGGTGATCCATCGGATGAAGTTTTTTTAACGTATACCAAATGCGCCGGGCACTTTACGTAATTGCCCGCCGGGGATTTTTAGTCAAGTTGTTTGGTTGCCCTTCGGGGTGTGTAAATGTTTGCCCAAGGGGCGTAGGACTTTGCTGCCTTCGGGCGATGTACTCTTGTCGCCTCCGGGCATTTATTAATGAAATTGCTGTTCTTTTTCCTTTCTATGTTTGTTTATTTTTGGCGTCAATGAGCCGTGTATCTTGTCTTCCGAAAATCTGGATAAAAAAATAATGATGATAAAAGATTTGTTAATTGATAGCGACTTATTTATCGGCTTAAACACGGTGTGCGACCGAGATCGACTTAGATATGGTATGCGACATGATTGCCTTCACATATTCTTGCCTTTGTCGACTTTAATAGGGTATGCGACCGAGGTCGACTTAGATATGGTATGCGACATGATTGTCTTCACATATTCTTGGCTTTGTCGACTTAGATAGGGTATGCGACCGAGGTCGACTTAGATATGGTATCTGCAAAATGATTGCCTTCACATATTCTTGGCTTTTGTCGACTTAGATAGGGTATGTGACCGAGATCGACTTAGATAGGGTATGCGACCGAGGTCAACTTAGATATGGTATGCGACCTGATTGCCTTTTCTAATGACTTTGGACAAATATGATTTTGTTGAAATGACTTCTCATGATACTAACACTTTATCCCCTTGTCCCTAGTCTTTTAGAAAAAATTTCCTGGATGTTTGACTTTATCTTTTTCATTTACGAATCTATTTACGATCGTGACCCGTCCCCCAAGTTAAGTAAATGTGAAAAATTTGTAAAAAGTTTATGCCATAAATTTTAATTCGTAGAGAATTTACAACCAATCCTGATTTTATTTCTAATTCTGATGAGTTTTTAGAAACACCTGATGCATGACTAAACATAGATAGCTACTGGTAGAATTTTTTCAGGTAGGTCGCATTCCATAGGTACATCGCGGGAGTACCCTCCATGCCTTCGAGCTCGTATGCCCCATTTGGCAGGCATTTTGAAATTTTCATGGGGCCCTCCCAGGTCGGACCAAAAACTCCCTTCTGTATGTTGGGATTATACTAGAAAGTATGTTTTTTACTTTGTATAATCAAAACTGAATTTCATACTTATTTATTGAAATAAATTGTTTATCACGATGCTTTAAATATTATCGAATGTTACATATATTTCTTTGCATAAGCATTCGAAGAAGTAAATGCGTGTTACATTGTAGTTAATTTAGTGATACCGGATCACGAAGATTAAATTAACGATCACTTGTAACTAAAAAAATGCGCCATTCACGACCTAGATGGAAATGAACAACCCAACCAAGTGAAAGGTTGAAGTGTAAGGCTCGATTGGCTTGTCTTGACCAGAGATTACACTAGTGCATGGTGATGCCTTTGAATATGACCTCTGAGGAGGACAAATTCTCAGGCCGAATAAGAAAGAATTAAACCTCAGTGGTTCGTTATTTCTTAATCTTCGTTCCTTAAATAGGATCACGTGTGATTGGTAACTATTGATTTGACTTATCATGGGTAGAGAATCAACGAGATTCAATACTTTTTATCTTGGGCAATATTATTGGTCACATGTGATTGCTAAGATTTATCTGAAGAATCGT
This sequence comes from Stenogyne calaminthoides, assembly GCA_037126765.1. Taxonomy (NCBI): domain Eukaryota; kingdom Viridiplantae; phylum Streptophyta; class Magnoliopsida; order Lamiales; family Lamiaceae; genus Stenogyne; species Stenogyne calaminthoides. Next base: position 12,387,639 of record JBBCBC010000008.1, on the reverse strand, counting down.
GTGCAAGAAACGCTTTGTTTGATTTGCCCTTGGGAGGGTTCATAAAGCTTTATCATACCAAATCTTGCAAGTGGAATTAGTTTAGGTATGGATAATAATGTTGAACCGTTCCTTGACCAAGGACAAAAGATATTAATTAATGGAAAGCTATTTCAGTGGCTTGAATTAATTAATGGGCTAGATAATCTTAAACATGGGAAATAATAACTGGGAGCCATATTGACTGTAATATGGGTTAAGATGGATAGTGCAATATTAATTATGTAGTGGGATTAATTAATATTTATGGGCTTGAATAATATTGTGGCTCAATATTAGATATTCAAGGTCCATTAGAAGATCGATCTTAATTCTCCTAAAGGTCCCATGAGTAGCCCAACATATAGTCCAATAAGCGAAAAGGGTGATTAAAATAAAATAAATATTGTTGCTTATTTTTCCAAGTAATTTTCAAAAATTGTGGATAAGTTGGGAGAAAGATTTTCTTTGAATTTTGTTATGGAATGAAGATATGTATTCTTGGAATACAAGATTATCTCATTAAATTCAAGAAATCTCCCACTTGGTTATTCATAAGAGAATTTGAAATATTTGAAATATAGAGGCAAGAAAGATTTTCTTGATTTTCTTGAAAAGATATTATGGAAGATATGTATTTCTTGAAATACAAGAATATCTCATAAATTCAAGAAGATCCAAATCTTGGATTCTTGATCCCTCGTATTTTCGAAATTATCCATAAAAAAAATAAGTAGGTGGGATTTTGTGAAATATTATAATTATGGGAAAAAAGAATATAGGAGATATATTCAAGATTTGTTGGAGATCAAGAAAAGATTTTTCCACATTATTTTTCGGCACAATTTTTGACCACTTGGACTCTATAAATAGGGGATGATTCTTTCATTCCCAAGTACAATTCCATGTCCTTGGAAAAATAGTAAATCCACAAAGGTGGTGCAACATAATTTATTTTTCTTTTGTTAAATCGTTTCACAAGTGTCCTTCCTTGGGATAGTCGAACTAGGGCTAAGGGAATACTTGGGAAGTTCTTTTGGTTAGTCTAATCTGCCGGATCTTTGTCATCCCAAGAATGCGTTCCGCGTAAATTCGTAGAATTTCGCATCGTAGGTTTTTACGTGAATTATTATATGCATGATATGTTGTTGGATTATTATTTAATTAATATAGGATTAATTCATGCTAATAATAATTATAAAATTAAATTTGTATTTAAATATTCACCTGAATAGATCTGTGCAACTTATTCCCCAACACTGGACACCAAGGATCTTTCTTAAAACGAGGTCGTCAACCTTGAATCTTTGGATTTTTGCCTTTGAGTTGTAGTATTTCTTCGATTTTTGTTTGTAACTTGCATTTTTTAAGTTGGCTTCCAGTCTTTTTTCTTCGAGGAGGTCGAGGCTGAGAGATATGGCCTGATCGTTGTCCTCTGTGATCGTCTGCGATGTTCGATGGCCGGCGACAACCTCATTTGGTATATTTGTCTCAATCACACGAAAAGCCAAAGCAAAAGGTGTTTCGCCTGTTGAATTTCGGAATGTGGTTCTATATGACCATAAGATGCTTGGAAGCTTGAAAGCCCATAATCCCTTTGACTCAATGAGTTGAGTTTTTAGGGTATGTTTGATTATCTTGTTCACAGCTTCAACTTGCCCATTGGACTGAGGGTGATAGGGGGTGGAGAACAATTTTTCAATTTTTCACTTCACAAAAAAGGCATCGATCTCGAAACCGTCGATCTGCTTTCCATTGTCTGTGACGATTGCTTGCGGGAGGCCGAAATGGCAGATGATTCCAGATGAATCAGATGATCTTCTCTTGAGTAATGGTTGCCAACGGCTCTGCCTCCGCCCACTTGGTGAAGTAGTCTACTGCGACCACCGTGAATTTTGAACTGCCCGGGGCTTTTGGAAAAGGACCAATCAGGTCGATCCCCCATTTCGCGAATGGCCATGGGTTGTAGATCGACGTGAGCTTTTCCGGAGCTCGCCTAATTGTTGGGGAAGATTCGGCATTTTTACACTTTCGCGTCTGTAATCGCGTCTTCCTTAGAGTTAACCAATAATAGCCTTATCGATTGTTTTGTAGATGAGAGATTGACCCGGTGGTGTGATTTCCACAATCTCCTTCGTGGATTTCTTTCAAGATTATCTGGCCTTCTTTCGGGGTGATGCATTTCAGAAGTGGCAATGAGAAACTTCGCTTGTAAAGTTGTTCATTGATCATGGTGTACCTCATTTGCTCTTAGTTATGTCGTGAGCTGCGACCATATCTTCTGGCGGTGTTCCTTTTCGATGTAGTCTTTAATTTGGTCATCAATCTTCTTCGGAGTAGCGATCTGAAAAAATCTCTCTTCGCGAGTTTGATGAATTTGCTTGGTTTGTCAGTTATTTCCTTTATGTCGATGATGCGCGACGACTCTTTGAGGGTGTTGAGTTTAGAAACTATATGTTGTCGATATCTGCGGCGCCTTGGGTCCTTTCGAGGTATCAACTCTATTTGCACTTCTTGAATTTTTCAACGAGGCTTTTTGCTATCTCTTTGGTATTTCACCATCTGTTCACCCCTGCCGTACTCTCGACATCGGCATCGATGACATTTGGGAATCATTGTAAACCTTCAACTTTTCGTACACCAATGGCCATTGCCATTTATCAAGGCCTCATACTCAAGCTTCATTGTTGGTGGCGTGAAATCAAAACTTACGGCCGTGGTGAAAGATTGTTGTTTGGGACTGATTAGGACCACTCTAGCCCCTGCTCGGGTGCTCGTCGAGGAGCCGTCGACGTGCAATGTCCATGGGATGTCGACTGCTTTTGGCGTCTTCTCTGGAAAGGTAAGTTTGGTGAGGAAGTCGGCGAGGACTGAAGCTTTTGATCGCGGTTGGTGCAAAGGTGATCGAACTGACCTAACTCTCGATGGACCATTTCAACAACCTCCAAATTTGTGTCAGTCGGTGCAAAACTTATCTCGATGGCATGGTAGTTAAGACTTCTATTTGGTGATCGAAGAAATCTTTGTGTAGCTTCCGGGACTCCATAATCAAGGCATAGACGAGCTTCTCGAGTGGTGGATACTTGAGCTCGGCATCATTCAAGGTTTGGCTGACGAAGTATATAGGCAAATGGAACAGACCTTCCGCCCGCACTAATATTACCGAGGGCGGACTCAATCCGCGAGAGTATATAAAACAACTCTCGCTTGGTATGGGTTTTACCAAGATTTGGGGGTCGGAGATACACTTTGAGCTTATAAATGCGGCACCGCATTACGGGGTCCATGAGAACTTTCCTTTTTTCATGGCTTCGAAGAAAGGCTTGCACTTATCCCCCATCCTGTATACGAATCTGTGAGAGCTGCGAGACAGCCGGTCAATCTTTGGACTTCTTTTACGTTGCGAGGTGATTTCATGTCCATGATGGCTTTGATCTTTGTAGGGTTAACCCGATACCTCATTGTTGATGATATAGCCCAGAATTTTCGAACCAACCCAAACCGCATTTCTTGGGATTCAAGTGCATGTTGTATTTTCTCAAGATGTCAAAGGTCCCAGGCGAGGTGGCACAGATGGTCCTCTTTCTTTTCACTTTTACCACAATGTTGTCGATGTATACCTCCATGGTCTTTCCAATCTCGTCGGCGAACATTCGATTTACCAAACACTGGTAGGTTGCCCCTGCGTTCTTCAATCCAAATGGCATCCTCTTCCAACAATACATGTTTTTCTCTGTCAGAAAAGATGTGTGTTGCTGATCATCTTTATCCATGGCGATCTGGTGATACCCGGCGAACGCATCCATGAATGCCATCATCTCTTGCCCAGCGGTGCTATCTACGAGGTGATCGATGTGTGGCATTGGAAAGTAATCCTTCGGGCAGACTTCATTGAGGTCGGTGAAGTTGATACATACCGCCGGGAGTTGTTTGTTTTTTTTCACTAGCACCGCATTGGCCACCCATTCTTGGTCGATCCGCTTTTCGATCAACTTGTTATCTAGCGATTTCTTTTTTCCCGGCGACCCCACGTATTTTTCGGACCGAACTTCCTTCTTTTCTGTGACACTGGCTTCTTTGTCGGATCGATATTTAGTTTGTGGCATGCGACCTCGGGGTCGATATCGACCATGTCCTCATGTGACCATGCGAATACGTCTAAATTCTGCTTGAAAAAATCTATCAATTGATCTCGTAGGTCGCTGGGAATTCGTGTCCTGATAGTCACGCTTAGTTCCGGTCGATCGAGGTCGACCGGGATTATTCGAGCTCTTCGATAGGGGTTGCTTTCACGATCATTTCTTTCCGTTCTTGGATCAAGGTTGGATTCTCGTTGTTTGGAGTCGACCTCCATTGGCTCGAAACCAAGGCGAGGCTCCAAGTCTGGTAACTCTTGTGCAGGTTTCTCTTTAGCGTCGACGCCAACTTCCATAGGGGTTACATTCATTTCTATTACATTATCTATCTCCACTTTATCATTTTTTTTTTTAGGGGTGGAGTTTTGCTCGTCTGACTTAGTAAACCTCGGGTTTCCTACCGAAATAAAAAGAAGAATTTAAATCAACACAGGTGTAAGTTAAACATTTTCTTGCAGCGATCTGGTCACCCTTGATGGTGCCAATTTTCCCGTCAGATCCGGGAAACTTAATACAATAGATATAGGACGAAGTGGCAGCCCCGAACTCATGTTCGAAAGGCCTGCCAAAGAAAGCATTGAAGTTTGAGGGGGCATCGATGATCACAAAGTCCAGTTGTCTCGTTGTCTTCAAATCGATGTCCAAGGTCGAGGTGATTTCCACAGATAGGTGAATCATTCCATAGGCTTCGATAGGTTGGTTTCCAAAACCTCGGAATTTCGACCTCGCAGGGCTCGACGTAAGAGTGGAAATCACCGAGCAGGTCAAGTGTCTTCTTGAATAGGATGTTGCAGAAAGCCCCATTATCGATCATGATGCGATGAACCAAAGCCCCCATTATTCTGGCTAAGATTACGAGCGGATCCTAATTCGGGTAAACCACTCCATCTTTATCTTCTTCGGTGAAGGTGAGTTGTTTCTGATTTGGGACGATGGTGTTGACTGGAAAGAAACTCAGCACAACATTGTCGAGAGCTCGCATCTCGGCCTTTTGACGTCGGTTAAATAGGGAGGTCGCTGGGAGGAAACCCCCAAGGGTCCCCCCAGGAGGGCAGATCATGTGGATGACCCTGTTCTCCGCTCCAGCTGGGATCTGCGGACCTTGCTTTCCTTGGTGAAATTTGGTTTCCTAGCGGTGGTGCTTGTCATTTGGTTTTTTTCTTTGTCTTGGCTTAACAAACCTTTCCAATTTTCCTTCTTCATACAACTTCCAGAGTTCTCTTTGCAGGTCACGGCAATGTTCAGTGGTATGCCCAATGGAATTGTGGTAATCAAAAAATTTCTTTGGGTTGAGTTTGGAGGTGTCCTGGTACATTTCTTGGGGCGGAGGGATCTGCTGTCTGCCCCTGATCACCTGAAAGATCTGAGCTACATTCATGGTCAGTTTTTCTAAGAGCTTCACCTCTAGGGAGTTATCGATTGGCTTGAAAGTCCCCGGAGGTCGGTAGTTCGTGGACCCGGGTCTCCTATAAGGTTTCTCGTTTTTGGATGGGGGTTTTTAACCCGACTTTCACCTCTTGGTCGTTGATCGCCCAATCTTGAGGCCGATATTCAGCATTGGTGATGATAATCCCTGCTTTCGGTATCGAAAAATCGTCGGCAGAAATTTCAATGGGTTTTCCTTGTTCATCATTTTCCAGAGTTTGGTTCCCTTCTTCAACCCATGCACTATTCCCAAGACTTTGGCTTCGTCGCCCAGCGGCTCGCCTTCCATAATGAGTTGGTCTATGCGGTCAATGTATGCTCGGTCCGACTCTTCCTCGAACTGATGGATGTTCGCCAGAAGCTACTTGGTTCCTTTGTGTGGGGTCAGCGAGGCGAAGTGGGTGAGGAACAATTGAGCCATATGATGGAAAGACTCTATGGATGTTGGTGGTAGGATCTTGAACCGGCGGTAGGCGGTCGCTTTAGGCGAAGCGGGAAAAATCGACCTTTGGATGGCATCAGTCGCGCCCATGGAGTTCATGTAGGATGTGTATTTGCTTACATGATTGATCGAATCGGTGTTGCCGTTGTATTGAGTGATGGAGCTGACATTGATCTTGATTTGGACAGGAGCGAGCATGACTGTGGGTGATAATGGCGAGATGGGTATCTTTGTGGTGAGAGGTACTCCCCCATTGTTCGCTAAGAATTCTTGGAGATCTTTTGATATTCTCGGAGGATGGCGGCCATTTGTGGAACTCGTTCGGTGACCTCGCCATGGTGAGGGGCGAGCGAGAGTTTCTTCTTTGTCGGCGAAAGTGAGGGAGTTCGGCGACGTCTCAGATGGTGAAGGGGTCCTTTCCAATATGCGGGGTGAGGGACTCCGTTCGAGTCGGTCCTTCGCCGATATCCGCTGCCTAAGTCTGCCTTGGGCTACCGATCCCGAGCACGAACTTTCGGGTCCGGCATGGTCGCTACTAGCGTCGCTCGCTGATCTCTGCTGGTCCGACCTCTATTATGCGGGCCGCTTATTGAAACCTTTCGAGAATAAACGTTTGTGGATGGGATTGGCCCGCCCGTTGGTCTGTTGATAGGCGGGGAGTACATGCGTTCCTCGAGTTAACCCCTGCTTCTCTCATTGTGAGGTCCCCTCGGCGAGGTTCCTCAGGCGAGGTCGCCCGTGGCAATGTCCCTAGCGATTGGCTCTCTCGCGTAAGACTCTTGGCGGTGGGACTCTCCAGCGCCCCTCGGCCTTTGCCCTTGCTTTGGGCCTTAGGTTCGGGTTGTGGCGTGGGTCGCCATCCCAGGATATGTACTTGACTGCTTGGCGCATGACTCCATGATAACCGCCGATTTCTTTCGAGTGCGGATCTGCTCGAGCTTTTGAGCAATCCCGATGGTGGGTCTGACCTTGCAATTGCTAAAAGGTCAGACGTAGCCCTTGCTCCGCCCGGGCGACATAAGAACCGAAAAGCGACTTTTCTTTTTGGTGATGAGATCGCTTGAGACATGGTTGAGTGGTTTCTTTCTTTGAGAGATTTGGGTGAATGAGAGGGGTGTGTATCGAAGATTCATGAGGAATACTCCAATGAGAAAAACACTAAGAACTTAGCTTGATATTTCTTAAAGAGCACCTTCCTTTTAGCGCCAATTGTTGTGTACTAAAATATGAGGATTATGGTTTAAGATGTGGCTTAATGATCTTAGTGACACAAACAATAAATGTGTAAGGTGAATTGCATTTATGTGATATATTTGCTTGAGAAAGATAAGTGTTGAGCAATAAATTTGCAAGAGGTTTGGTATGATATTAATTTCTCTTCTTTTTTGGGTCATAAATGAGCCCTATTTATAGTGTTTGGGAGAGTGGAGCTCACTCTCCCGGATTACAAGTACAAGTAGCCGGAACTGGCTCTGCCAAACATTAAATGCTACATGATTGATGTGACCCAGGTCGGTGATCGCTGGGAGGTCGCTCGAGGTATTAAGAGCTCGCGCACCTTGCTGGGACGTCGCCCGAGACGAATCCAGTTTCTCAGGGATTTAGCTGTCTAACTACTCCTAGCTACTCATCATTACCGTCCTTTACTGACACATCTCTGATTAGGACCATTCTTAGGTAAGGTCCCTGGCATTGTTCGCCTGCCAGGCTGCCACGGGTCCCATTTCAATTAATGCTCCGTACTTGTGTCATTTTGCGACTTGCGAGATGCATCAAGGACGCATACTCATGCTTGGTGAGCCTATGCTTCCATCTCCTCAGCGAGGTGTTATACTTGTGCAGAATTTGACGTGCTTCCCCTTTCTCCTTTCCAGGTCGCGCCCGACCTCGCACTATATGCCTATAACATTTGTCATTTAATAATCTTTCTTAATTTCGCCCCCAATTTCTAAAACAACAATTATTTAAAACCGAATGAGTGTTTTATTTATTTTAAATAGTATTTTGGAAACATTTAGCATCTATTTATTGATATCTTTATTGGAACACCTTGAATAAATTTGATTCAAGTATATTTCTGAATTTCATCCTATTTAGACCACTCACAAAACAAATCAAAAAAATACTTGTTTATAAAAAGTTTATTTAGAATCTTAATTAAATTCATAAATCTTAAATCTGTGAATAAAACCTCATATAAAATTGTCTTTATGATTACTCATTTCTTTTATAGATTATTTCAACACATGCTCATTAGTCATTACTATAAATTTTTAAATAAAATTAAAATAAAAGCAACTGAATCATTCATAAAGCAAAACCATTACTATTTTCTATTACTGTATCATCAATTTTAAACAAAATCCAATTTCCACCTCCGACATTGAGCATTGATTCAAATATATACAAACTTCTAAATTCTCATCATATTAGATAATAAAACTGCAAGGGAAGTTTCAGCAGAAATTTTTTACCCTAGTAAAAAGTCCAAAATAATAACTCAACCTGAGTTGCTAAACCAACATTTCATGAATCAAATTTAAATAATTCAGTGCAAATTATGCCATCTAAACATACTAAAAAATTTGAGTGAACTATATTCCTGCGTAGTCGAGAGAAGATAGATTCACTCTGCCAATCGCCGATCACTCCCATTCAATAGTAGATGGAGGTTTTGATGTAATATCCAAAAGAACCTTGTTTACACCAGCAACTTCATTGCAAATCTTAACAGATACATCCAAAAGAAATTTTTGATCAAAATAGTACCTGGATATTCAAATGTAAATGATTCAGAAAGCAACTTCATAAATAATAAGCGAAAAAGACTAATTAATGCTTATCATGACAAATGTGTATCTGGGAGAGTATATACCAATCTGCAGTCATTCCATCTTGGCTAGTAACAGCTCTAAGTGATATGGGATAGCCGTGTGTTCTCTGATCGCCTTGAACTCCAACGGTTTTTACTGGGATGAACACAGCAAAAGCTTGCCATATAGAGTCGTAAATTCCAGCATCTATGATAGCTTGAATAAAAATTTCATCTGCCTGATAGATTTAAAGATAGAAAGGTCAACTACAATCCAATATTCATGTGAAAGAAATTAATAATCATTGAATAATACTTTGGCTCAGAGTTCAACTGGTGCAATTTTGACTCAATTTTTTTAATCAAACCGTTTTGTTTTGCTGATGATCAAAGAGAATACCGGTCAAATAATATTAGCGCATGTAATGAAAAATATGAGCTCATGTGATGAAAAGTATTAGTTGTATATTGAAAAGGTACTAATACTGTTTCAGTCTACCAACTAATAATCTTTTTTTGTACGAACTAATACTTCTCTTAATACCGACAAATATTTCTCATTATATATTTCGGTTATCTTTTATGAATGAGTCAAACTTTGGTCAAAATTAAGTTTTTGCATCATTTAATGAAAAATATGAACTCATATGATGAAAAGTATTAGTTGTATATTGAAAAGGTACTAATACTGCTTCAGTCTACCAACTAATACTTTTTATGTACGGACTAATACTTTTCTTAATACGGACTAATATTTCTCATTATAAATTTCAGTTATCTTTTATGAAGGAGTCAAACTTCGGTCAAAATTAAGTTTTTGCCACGTGATATACCTTGCGGAGAATATCCAACCGATCTCCTAAAGTAACATCACCAGGAACACGTACTGCAAGACCAGGCCCAGGGAAGGGGTGGCGCTTCAAGAAGCCCTCTTTAACGCCCAAAATCTTCCCCATCTCACGAACCTGTTAAGAGTGTTAGATGTTCAGTAACAAAACAAAACAACACATAAACATATCATTTGGGAAATTAAACACAGATTTGATGTAATGGACCAAAGTCATGGAGAACTTGAAACTCGCACCTCATCCTTGAATAGAAGTTTGAGTGGTTCGATGAGCTTCAATTTCATGTTCTTAGGGAGCCCTCCAACATTATGGTGGCTTTTGATTGTGTGAGAGTGTGTCCTTCCACTTCCAGGTGGAGGACAGGATTCAATCACATCAGGATACAAAGTTCCTTGAACTAAATAAGTAGGTCTCTTTCCAATTTTCGCCTCTAATTCATTAGCAAAAGCATCAAATATACTGATGAATTCACTTCCAATAATTTTTCTTTTCTTTTCAGGTTCAGTAACACCCTTTAACTTGCTGAGAAATTGTTCCACAGCATCAACGCATGTAACAGGTAAGTGAAGATCTCTCTCGAATGTGTCCATCACTCTCTCCCTCTCGCGCCACCTAAAACATGATTAAAAAAAGAGGAAGAAAATTAGAATAACAAACATTATAAAAGGGTATAAATTCACAGCAGATACATAACGGATAGCATCCTTCCAGTAAAGGAACAAGTGTGAACGTAGTTTAACCTCAACAATCCATTGTCCACAAAAACACAATGAAGCCTATCTCCAATTGCATCATGAACAAGTTTTGCTGCAACTGTGGAGTCTACACCACCAGACAATGCACAAATGACATGATCTTCAGGACCAACTATACTTTTGATCACTTTTTTTTCCTCCTCAACTACGTCTTTCATCTTCCAGTCAACAGTAACTCCACATAAATCGAAGAGGAAATACTTAAGTGTTTCTATTCCTTCCTCTGAATGTGTTACCTGAAAATTTCATGCCAGAAAGCCACTTTAATTTTCTTTTAACAAAGAGAAGAACAAGAAAAAACCAACTTGTTACCCTGAGATGGGAGTCCATATACGAAAAAAGAGGGGTCAAATGATTGAAATTTTACTTTACCTACATAGATTGGATAGATCTATCCAAAATACAAGTTCAGTAAGGCAAGTGGATAACAGTAAAGAAATTATAAAGCTCCGCATACAATAATTTAAGTCAAACTTAAACTACTAAAGAGCTTTTGCAAACTAAAATATCCAGAGAATTACCCCTACTGGGCAAAAACCTTCAATAAATCTTCATAAGCTTAGAAAATCAAACAATATTAAGAAACTTTGCCAAGTAAATAAAAAAATCATAAATAAAGTTGAGAGAACAATAAGAAGAAATTGAGATCATCACACACAGCAACTGGCTAACCAATAACAAATTTTGATTTTAGCATTTTTCCATTTAACTTCTACCAAGAAGCCAACATTAAAACCAAATCAGTTAAATGAATAATCAAGAAATTTTTCCTAAAGAATAAACAAATACATTAAAACCAAATCATACTTCCAAGGATAAAAAAAAATCTAGATGAGTTGGAATACCTCAGGAATGGATGACATTTAAAAGCAGTGAGAAAATCCCTAGATTATACTTGTACAGTTTGATGAATGATAAGTAATCAAGAGATTCATTAAAACCAAATCACACTTCTAACGGATAAAAATCCCATACCTCAGGATGATACTGCAATCCATAAAACCTTTTCTCCCGATTCGCCACCGCGGCCACCGCCCCCTGCCTACTTCTGGCCACGACTTCAAACCCCTCCGGCAACCTCACCGCCTCATCTCCGTGACTCATCCACACGCTCTGCCTATCCCCAACGCTCTTATTCCCAAACAACCCACCACCTGTCACCACCTCAATCTCCATCCTCCCGTACTCCTGCTTCTTCCCCACTGTCACTTCGCCCCCCAATTGCTGCACAATCAGTTGCAGCCCGTAACATATGCCCAAAACGGTAACACTGTTCGATTCCACATACTCGATGAAGCCGGGCGGGAAGCACGGCGCGTCCGGAGTGTGGACGCTGTGGGGCCCGCCGGAGAGGATGATTACTTTGGGGCTCAAATCGGTGATGGATTTCAAGGAGGTGGTGCCGTTGAGGCAGAGGGAGAAGACCTCGAGGCCGCGGATTCTTCGAGTGATGAGATGAGTGTATTGAGAACCGAAATCTAGGATTAGAACTTGGATGGATTTCACGTCTTGAGGTTCCATTCTTTTTTTTTTTGCAGAAGGATGGGGAAGCAGAAATGGAGGGGGTTTAGGAGGAAGGGGGCTAGGGTTTTTGTGAAAGGTGTTATTGTGTGCGTGTGGCGGGAATAGAAAGGGTCAATTTATATAATCCCCACTCCCCACTGAACAAAAATACTAAATATACGCCACATAATTAATTACATTTCTTTATTTATGACGATATTCTACTATTAAAAAAAATAGTACACTGCCTTTAAAAAATAAATAAATATTATTATATTCATCCCACTCTTATTTGAATTTTTATTATTTACACGAATTTTAATATAAAAATAATTTATTATTATTAAAAAATGGATAAAGTTATTTTTTAATGAGATTAAATGATAAATTATTAATATTTATGTAAATTAAATGATATAAAATTAATTTTAATGTGAAAAAAAATAAAATATAATGTAATATTAAAGTGTTTGATAAATATAGATAAAAGAAAAAATATTATTTTATTAAATTTAGGACGGAGTAAGTTGTACACTGCGAGATTTATAATCTATCTATAATAAGTATATAAGAGTCCAACGTGCACTGTACACGCTTCCTGGTGAATCCGTGGCGTGCACGCGCTGTACAATAATGTTTCTATTCACACGCTTTAGGTGATTTGTTTTTAATAATTTATTCCCGCCACTGTTGACGATTTAAATTTTAAATCCAACTGATATAAACAAAAAATAAGGACTGTTGGGCTTCCTTTGAATCTATAAATAGTGGTGCTTATTCAGGAAATTCAATATTTGTTCCCCATCACAATGTGCTTTTGGATTTCTAATTCCGGCTACTTTGTATTGATTTAGACCTCATTTGTTATTTATTTAAAAAATTAAATTACATATAATTTGTTAATTTACTAATTCCTCTTACCAAAATCTTAGGAATTATTAGATTCTTGCTGTGCTCGGACAACTTGCAGGAATTATGACAAACATAATGGCCTTGAAGATGATGCTACAATAGTATATGAAGAACCTGCTTTCAAAAACAATAAGATTTGCTGAAATCATTGTCAATATAGAGGTATGATAAAAGGCATATTACAACTTTTTATAAAAACAGGGGCTTCTTAAGCTTAATAAAGGTGTAAGATAGCATAATCAGTATGCTATCAGTCCAAATATTGTGTTTTTGGTTTTTTGAAAACAATATAAAATATTGTTGAATCAACTATTTCCGACCGAATAACTAGATAATTGTATTTTCTTTGAACAAGACAGGATGAAGGTTGTGGATAAATTAGCAATATTTTATATTCAGTATAAGATACAATAGGGAAATAAAAATAAAATAAAGCAAACCTTTAATCTACCATATTAGTCATGAAGCCAAAACCAAAACTTCCGGCAATAAATACTTTATTTGTAAACTTCCGGAACGCATAGATTAGGCATGTAATATCATTTTTCCATTCTTGACCGAACTCTTTGAGAGGAAACACGGATAAACAGAACTGAATATTTAAAAAGAAAGAAACAATTTGTTATTCCTTAGACTATTTTTCATGGGCTAATATTGGCATCTAACAACACTCATCATTTGGGCCTGAGTCCTCGATTCATATGTCTCCATCACATGGTTTCATATTGTGCTATTTTCATTTATGATATTATCTAATGTCAACTTATTTATTTGTGTTATTATAATTAATATTAATTTAAGCACTTCTTGTGTGGAATCCATTAACGTGTTTTTCTTATGTATTAGAAAAATCAATTTATGATCAAGGTGTATTTTCCTTAACTGTTTTAAGTTCAAATTTAAATAAAATTAAATGTAATTTTATTATTTAAAATAAAATCTTACACTACAAATACAAGATAATGTGTGGATATATATATAAATTAAATATACATTAACATAATTTTGTAGGCGTGCATCGCACGGGAGAAAATACTAGTTTAAGTAATCTCATGGACCCACGGTGACGAATATATATTTATTATGGGTAAGTCTTGTATGCACTCAAGCGCATTATGCACTCATAATACATTTTAAAATTATGCAACTTGATGTATTGAAATATACAACTTATTTTCCTGTCAAAAAAAAAAAGAAAAAAAATATACAACTTGTTTACACTGAACCGTGCAATTATTAATACGAAAAAATAGTTGCATAATTCGGTATAAATAAGTTGCATCTTTCAGTATAATAAGTTGCATGATTCTAAAATACACTATAAGTGCACGATGCACCTTAATGCATAAGAGACCCACTCGTTTATTATACATTGAGATTTTTGCATTGAGTAATCTTATTATGGACAATATTTTCTTATCTTCCTTTTGTTATTTTCCTTTTGCAAAGTGAGATTTTGAAGGGTTTAATTTATATAGTTATGGTCTTAAAGGTGGTGTGAAAAAATTGTGAAAAAATTATAAGTGATTATATTTAAAATTGTGTGTAAAAATAATTTAAAATATTTTATTTATTTTTTGTAAGATTAAGTACCTGTTTTAGAACTTTAAAAAACAGTTTATGGAATCATTTTTTTCAAAAACTGTTGAGAGATAACTTTTGAAAATAAGTGTTGTTTTTGTTTTTTAATGTTTCAAAACACACCCTAAATAATCTGTCAAAAGCTATAACTTAGTTGCCGAAAAATGGATGTTTTTGTTAGCTGATTAACCTTTTCAATACTATTTGAAAATACTATCAACTAAACTTTGAATTTTTTGGCAAAATGAATCTTTAGGTCCTTAAACTATTATTTTTTATTTCGAAAGGTCCATAAATTATTTTTCAGTTTTAAAAAGTCCTTGAACTATTAAATTTTATTTCAAAAGGTCCCTAAACTATATTTTTATTTGATGAAATCTCTAAACTATTGATTTTTGTTTCAATGGACATTTCTTAACGGAATTTTCTAAATAATCTAATGGAATCGTTAAGTAAAACAATGGTCTATATTGACAATTTTGAGAATGATGATGTGCACATTTACATAACGGTTCTGTTAGATGATTAAAAAAAAACAAGAAGGATTGCGTGAAACAAAAATCAATAGTTTAGGAATTTCATTAAATAAAAAATAGTTTAAGGGCCTTTCGAAACAAAAATTAATAGTTCGGGGGCTTCTTAAAACAAAAAATAGTTTAGGGAGAACATCGTTAACCCGATTCACTTGATGTACCTTTCGAAATAAAAAGTACTCCCTCCTTCCCAAGATGACTTGAACACTGGAAATGACACGCAAACCAAGTAAAGTGGGTTTTAGTGGGTTTGAGTGGAATAAAATAAGGGTGTTGTGAGTGTATTAATATTATATTTATTTTCATTTTGGAAGTGTTCAAATAATGTTTAGACGTCCAAATAAGGCAAATGTTCAAGTAATGTTGGGACGGAGGGAGTAATAGTTTAGGGACCTAGAGATACATTTTACCGAATTTTTTTTACAAATACTATTAAATTCTACTATTAATAAATTTTCTCATAATTATTATTACATCCGTCCCATAAAAGCGTACACACCTACTTTATTATCGAGTTTTTGTGAGCGAGTTGTATATTAATATTTCAAATGATAAAGTGATTTTTAAAGATGGACATTATAGATCTACCTCTCATCTATTGCATGCATCTTTAAAAATTATTTTATCATTTCAAATACTAATAAAAAACTCGCTCGCAAAAACACGTGAAAATAGTAAACGTGCACGTTTCTTTGGGACGGAGGGAGTAATTTTAATTAATTATTTAAAAGTATTTTTTCCAAACATCCCCTAAATAATTGAGTTGAATACGAGATGTGTTTTTTTTTTTGTATTTAAATAGTTTACTTAATATTCGATTTTATAACTATTCTGTTCAATATACCTATTAAAAACGTTTTACTTTGTCAGGCAAAAAAGAAGCTTTATTCCATACAATCCATGAAGTAAAATGATTACTTGATAGACATATTTACAAGTAATTCCTATTAAAAACGTGGTATTGTTTTTTTCACAAAATTTATTTAATTAATAATGAAATTAAAATATATTAGTGACATACAAAAATGTATACTGGAAGAGTAACACTCCTATGAACCAAGTTCACACTATGAACTCTAATTTAATATGTCACATTTTAATGGATGAGTTGACCTCAATTTTCTCCCTCAATTTATTTGTCACTGTTATTCTATTAAAACTCTCACTGTTATTTTATAAAATTCTCACTGTTATGTTATAAAACTATCACTGTTATGCTATAAAACTATAATTGTTATTCTATAAAACTATCACTATTATATTATAAAACTATCACTGTTAAAACTTTTACTAATACGCTATAAAACTATCACTGTTATTATATAAAACTCTCACTGTTATGCTATAAAACTATCATTGTTATTCAAAAAAACTCTCACTGTTATGCTATAAAATTATTACTGTTATTAAAAAAAATTCTAACTTTTGTTCAAAAAAACTATCATTGTTATTTAAATAAAAATTATCATCCAAAAAACACAAAAAATCAGTTTGAGAAACCAGAATGCTATTGCACTCTGCTTAATCGCGTCGCTCATGTTACATATTTTCCATGAAAAAGACCTACGAGTGAGATCACCGGAAATGACAAGATCAAATCAAAAATTGAGAAAAAATAAGAGAAGAGAGGAACGTGTCAGATATCACGTGGTGTGAACAAATAAAACGAACAATATTGTTCGATTTTCTTATCAATTTCTTTTGCTTTCTTCAGCGGATTGCTCTTTGCCAACTACAAATCTGCCAAAATTATCTATACACACACTCGTGGTTCTCTTTGAGAGAGAGAGAGCTTTTCTTCTTCTTTAAGACATTAGAAGAGTTGCAGAAATGACGGGCGAACAGGGGTAGACTAATGAGAAGAAGCGAGAACCACTTTGAAAGGTATTTTTATTTTCAATTAATGGGCTCAAGTATATATATCTAACCCATTTGTAATGAATGAGTCAAGTTTGATTCGAGTTCATAGCATGAACCAGGTCTATATAAATTTTTATCATTAAATAAATATATAAACGTATTCGATTTTGAAACCATGTGAATGTTATATTTTTGAAAACAAGTAAATGCTAATATTTTAATTGAATTATAATAATATCATATTTTACAAGTATGTATTCAGTAAAGAATATTCTTATTTTAAAAAAAAATTACTCTCGATTTAAAAAAAAAAAAACAAAGACCCCGTTATTTCACTTTCGGGTGAAAAATAAAGACCCCATTATTATTGTCTAATACATAGTCTATATATTATTAGACCTACACATTAAAAACTATGCTGCACACACACATGCATGTTTCTATCAAGCCTGTAAAGAAAAAAACAATATCATGCTGGTTTACATTCAAATCACATGAAAAAGAAAAAAGAAACAAAACTGAAACTTTTCTACATCGCGAATTCAAGAACTATATCAAGTATGGATTCCAGCAAAACATCATCAGAAATATCAATCACAATTCGTTCCGTATCAAGTCGAACATCAAGCCATGATCTGCATTTCGCGACGTCCTTAGTGACAATCTGATCCAATGTTCTTTTCTCGGTCATAGGAAGCAAATAGAACTCCGCTTCTGCCATTATCTCATCGAGCACGATCTCTACCAATGGCGTCGACATGATTCTTGGCATTATAAACGGTAGCCAATAGGGAGAGCAACAATGGCATTTGTACATCTGCATTAGAACTTCATTTATATGATCGAAAAGAAGCTTAGGGTCGTAATAGCAATCGAGGGGTGGAAGGTCCACTTCGTCGAATAGGGATTCATGTAGAAGCTCTTCTGGTGGATAACTGATCTGGGATAAGTGACCCCAGTTCAAGTTAGAAGCTTCTAGTAATAACTGCACGTATTGCGTGAGATGATCTTCGTCTTCCACGTATGAATTCGGACTGATTGATGGATCGTGGGGGGTTGACTCGAACGAGCATTCTTCGAAGTCGAGACGACGGGGTTGCAGTTGTTTTCTAGCTGCATATGGTCATGAATTTTGATTAGTGAGTCCATGTAAGAGCAAAGAGGATATGGATCTTAATCGGAGTAAATTGCAAAATTGGTCTCATATCTATTGGTTGTTTGCGATTTTAGTCCCATGCGAATCATTTTCCTCGATTTAGTCCCATAACGTTTAAAATTATGCAATTTTAGTCATTTTAACTTGGCATCACTTGCGTGGCAAAATGAGACCAACAGATTGAAAAATAAAAAATTAGTTATTACCCTAAAACAAAACAACAAAAATCCTTAGATATGAGACCAATTTTGCAATTTACTCATCTTAATTTTTTGTAGCTTAATTACCAGATTGAAAGGTGGTGCTTGGTGGACTTTCAGCTTCTTCTACAAAAAAAGGACCGAGCACAGAAACAGGGCTTTGATGTTCTTCATGATACTTAATGGCCTCGATCTCTGAAAGTGAATCCTGCAAAAATAAAGTATGTTAACAGTCTACCATAATGAGCTCAAAGCAAAGAGATATATATGTAAGACATAACGCATCAAAATATCCCTAAACTGTCATCTTTTGTTTCGATAGTCCCTGAACAATTTTTGCCCTTCTTAGATTTTATTTCATGAGCTCTCTCGAGACACAAATTGATAGAACTTTCCGATTCACCACAATGGTCTCATTTAATAATGTACATTTCATCTCTATGTAATCTTAATTATATTCAAAATTGTTTTTCGCAGGCCATTTTAAGTGCTCATTAGTCATCACCTGAAGTATTGAGGTTAACACAACTTGCACAAACATATCAGGATGTTAATATAATTAACACACATATATTTAGCGGGAACAAAATATTGTTATCGATACAAAGTTACTAGGTATTGATGGCACTCACTGATGATGTGGAATGCGTTGCAACCTCCTCGTTCTTTTGTGGTTTGATTGGGTCATTTGTCTGTGTAGTTCTGGTTATATCGCACTTCTTTATGTCACTTGGCTCATCTTCCGAAACATGTAAATCATGATCAAGAATGCTGTCCGTTTGTTGAATATCTGATTCACCTGTAGAAGCATGTTAAAAATGCAGATTGACAGAAGCCAAGAAGTATTTCATAAATTGACTAATTCCTACCGTTAGACTTTGTATCATCTGTTGCAGAAATGTCACTATCATGCACTTCTTCTTCAGTTCTTGGCATTGGAGAACATGCCTTTGCCTCTGTGTTTGATCTTAATGGACTAAGACGAGCATTTCCTGTCCCATTCGATACTTGGGAACTGCTTTCAGTGGCTCTGAGAGAGGTGTTGTAAGGACTAAATCTCATCTGTGCAGAATCACAACAATAATGGCTCTCCCTTCTTGGGCTAAGCATCTGGAAGTCATGCTCCGGTGAGGAAAGAACTCGTTGCAGGGTTTTGGGGGACTTTTTGCTCATTGCCCCCTCCAGAGAATTTATATTTCTCAATCTTGCAGAAAGATGCCTCTTCGCCTCCAAAATTACATCAAACTCCTTTTTGTTAGACAATGCAGCACTCGAGAAGTCTAATTTTTTGCGCTCAGCAGCAATATCAGAACCCATGTTGGATTTGACATCTTTTATCGTTCCCTTTTGCTCCGAATTCGATGAAGAATTGACGGATTTCCTGATATCCACTCTACCACAGATGCACTCCTGACCGAGTTTCTCAGAGTTTCTTTGTTCTTTTCTGGAGACTCTAAATGTATGTTTCAGCTTTCTCTTCATTTCTCTGAAAGAGAAGGACGTAGTTTTGGAATCTGATATTCTTCTACTCGATTTGTTATCATCTTGCAGCAACGAGCAATGTCTGGTTACGTTTTCAGAACGCTTTGCATTTCGAGGGGCTGGCTTCAGTATCACTATTTTATCAGACTTTCCAAGACGGTTACTTTTCTGAATATACTCGGAAAGCTTACTTTCTTCCTGATGATTCTGAGCACAAACTGCTGCCTCCAATATTGCAGAAAGAGTGAGCTTTTTCAAAGATATTTCAGCTGGAGTTGAATGCGACTGATAAGCTTTTCCGCAGCTTTTCCTTCCCGTATTTTGAGTTTTTACTACACGATTAAGTTCAGAATCCATCTTAATGTGTTCCCTTATGTTAACTATTTTTCGTTTGCTCTTATGCTCATCCGTAGGCTTGTTTTCTTCATCGAAATTACCCGAGGTTTTGGCTCTAGCATCAATTGGAACACTTCTCAGGCCTGCTTCTTTCTGAAGGAAGATAAATAATCAATTACTTTTCCTTGAAATCATAAAAGTTCAAAGAGTTTGCATTTTCACTGTACAACTGGTTTGCAACTAACACTTTAGAGCGAAACAACTGATAGCTACTGTCGAACTAATACCTTCCAATGAAACAACTAATACTGTTTAAACATACACGCAAACTGCAAACATATTGCACGGTAAAACTGGCTTACACAAGACTTTGCCAAGTTTGAATAACGCAATATAATTGTTGTAAACATGTAGATGAACTGAAAGTGGATCCAAAGATCTCTTAATTATAAAATATACAGATTATGAGGATTAATCTGAAGTAGATCTGTTACCATCACTTCCAAATTGTCAAAGACACATCTTTTCGAGGAAAATACGAAAGACCCTCAAGAACAGCATTACAATGAAAGAACATAACCAATGAACACAGAATACAAAAATGGCTGCTTACTTGAATTCTCCGGCATTCTTCATCAAAGCTTCTTCTGGGATAATCTGTAGCAATATGTTCAAAATTATGTAAGAAACAGATCACAAATAGTACTTACAAGTTACAATAGCATGAATTTATCACAAGAATCTTCTACTGTAATGAACTAGTTGTTGCATTTATAGAGGGCAGACAAGATATCAATAAATATGGCCTAAAACAGACACTCAATCTTGGCATTCATTAATACCATCACCTAACATTTTGGCCCATTTACCTACCATCTACTGTCATACTGCATCTCTCTTTACTACAACAAACTACTATAATGGCGATGGAAGTATGAATTCAAGAAGATTCATACCAATGATGTGTTTGTCCACGCGCCTTGTGTTAGAGATCAGATTATGATGTGGATGGCCCTCGCAAGATTCGAGGATACTAAACAACCCCCACATACATCTTAATTCATTCTTCGCCCTCAATTCTTGAATTCTTGATGATCTTGTGTCCATGCTTATTGATTACACTGCAGAGAAAACAGAGAAAACAGAGATGAGTGGAAAAATGTGAGTCAGGACTTTCATCAAACACATGGGGTGCAAGAAAATCATCCCACTTACATCTATTCAAAAATGGCTGCTTCAACCCAAATTTTGCTCAACATTTTCCTCAATTCACGTGGTCAAACTAGCTCAAGCCTCTAGTAAGAAAATTATATACTTTAAAACAATATGTTAAGCAGAAATGTTTATGTTTGAAGCAACAAAGCAGCACAAAAATGGGGATGGTTAGGTGGGCTTGTGAGGCTATGAGCAATTCTTGAGGAGGGATAGAGGGGGAAGAAAACGCCACTGAAGAAAGGGAAAAGAGTATCATTTCATTTGTTTGTTTGTATGCAGGCATTTTGTATAACAACAAACTGGCATTAATTTATGAATTCTATAATGACATTGACTAATTTTATGGCCCTAAAATCAGCACCATTTTCTTTGGTTTTCTAATGTCTGCAAATCTTTCAACTCAAGGAAGATCTTGAATTTTTTTAACCCCTCACCCTAATTAGATGAGAAATATTTTTTTTTCAAAGTCTCAAGATTCTACTTTTTTAAATTCCAAGTGATTTTCACTATTGACAATGGTTCTAAAACACACCCTAAGTAGTAGATATTTGTGGGAGAAAACCAATATAATTCAATCCTCATAAAATAAATTATCGAACTTGTGATGCTGGGTATTTCTCCCCACATCACCATAAGTAGGGACAGACACAGGAATCAAACTCAGGAAGAACGCAAAATTTTACTATAAAATAAAAATAAAATTGACGCTTAATTTCAAATTTAATAATAAAAATTTAAATATTACAGTATAACATAAAGTATGTATTGCATGAATGATCTCACATTGAGATAAAATATAATTGTTTTAACCCCCAATCATGTGTGGGGAGAGGCTTCCAACTTACCATTAGACTAAAGATTACATCGAGAAATTATGTTACATATATATATATTAATATATATACGGTTTGTAAAATCGAGGTGAAACGCATGCCCATTCTTGTCCTAAGTTTTACTAGTTGACTATAACTCTGGGCAACTCGAATTTATTGTAGTGCATGTGAAACATCATTTTTGTGTGATTTTGAGATGAAAAATATAAATATTTTTTTAAATAATACTCACTCCGTTCTAATTTAGATTCATCACTTTTCGTAAATAAGGAGTCCTAATTTAGATTGGTTATTTCCTAAAAGGAAAATAAAACAATTTTCTTTACAAAACAATACCCCTTACAAACAACACTTATTTACACCATATGTCACTCTGCTACACACACTAAATCCACTTTACACTATTTAATACTAATAAACGACACTTTCCTTAAATTTGAATTGACAGTCTGTTGGGAATTTTAGTTTTGATTAATTATGCCAAAATATTATCAACTTGTGTTATTTAAGATAATCTACAGATAACAAGTTGAGGGGGAACGAGAGAACAAATTGAGGGGGAACTCACGAAATCAGATGAAGATGATCGAGATCAGACGAGGCTGCAGACGAGGATGATCAAGATCAGATGAGTAGGATGAGTTCCGAGTAAACTGATGAGCTAAAAAGAAGAAGACTGATTTTTTGAAGAAGAATGTCGATCACGAAAGGATAACGATGTCATGCAAAGAATGATGCAAAGGTTGATCTGGTACCGATATAAATCCGATTCAAGTATTCAACTCGACCAATTGCAAGGCAGATCAGATCACCAGGCAAGAATAGATTAGGTCTTGAAGAAGAATAGATCGCCAGATGGCAAAGATGGGATCACCAGGCAAGATCGGTCAAAAGCAAGAATCAGATCAAATTATCAGATCGGATCATTGTCGGAAGAACAGAGATCACCAGGCAAAGAATAGTCAATTTGACAGATCGATAAATTTGGCAAAGATCGATCAGTATCCACGATTACGAGTATATATTCGTCGCTGAGATCGACTGTGTAATCGTCCCAATAGATCCATATGGAGCAGTGCGATTTTCTTTGGATGCCGTCCCCGAATTCTCTTGAATTCCAAGAACGCGAAAAATACCATGTAAATGCATAAAATAATAAAAGAGGGCGAGTGATTCCAATTTATAATTTTTTTTTTTTTTGCTTTTAAGAACGATGTGTGTTTTGCTTATAATCAAACGCATAAAGGCAAGTAATAACATAAAAGCAAATAAAGAACACACAATTTTATAGTGGTTGGGACAACTCGTCCCTACATCCCTCTTCTTCCCTTCATGGGGCACCGACTTAACTAATGGACTTAGTTTACCGTGTTAGTCCAACACCCAACAGAGATGTTTATCGAGTTCACACTCAAACGGGACTTATCACCCTCACGGGATCGCTTTATAGATGTTTAATGAGTTCTCACTCAAACGGGACTTATCACCCTCACGGGATTGCCTACCCTCCCTTTCGGGATTGCTTAGATGTTTATCGAGTTCCCACTCACCTACAAACTTAACCTATCAAACCGATTTTGGTAAGGTTTGTTTGGTTTCAACTAGGGTGAGATTTTTTCCTTACATTTGTTTAGCCTCAATCTTGGGATGGGAAAATCTCTCTAAGCTTAGGATATGACATTTTTGCTTAGATACAATGAAGAACACTCTTGGGTAAATTTGGATATGTAATGCTCTGGTTCTTGAATGGAGTTGCTTGAATATTGGGCTTTTAATTTCACTTTGCAGATCCTCCATTATCTTCTTTTTTGAAGATAGTGCAATGTATTTATAGTGTGGATTTGAATATTACCGATTTGAGAGTAATATTCAAATCCATACTAATAATCTTCCAATTTTTTCTTTGTCCTTTTCACCTTTGTTGTTTGCGCTTTTATGTCACATCCATATATGTTGTTATCTTCTTTATTGAATTTTTTTTTTGTGTGTCTCTCGGATCGATCATTTCATGGGACATCGTTCATCGCCGATTACGGTCTCTCGATCCGTCATTTGAAATCTAATCATGTAGATTTACGGTGTCTTTGAAATCTTTGTTCATCAAGTTAAAAACACGCTCATTGTTCGCCAGTCTGATTCTTCGATCGATCAAATCGATTCGGCAAAGACAACATATCGACCTGCCAAAGATATCCGATTTGATCTGCAATTTGTCTCATATCTGTCTACCGGTTCTTCTGTTCTTGGCGGATTCCATATCTGCCTGTTGATCCCGATCTTCTGTGGTGATCGATCTGTCTGGTGATCTATTCTTGCACGGTGATCTATTCTTGCCTGGATCCGTCTGTCTGGTGATCCGTCTGGACAATGATCTGGTTCTTCCACGGTGATCGATCTGCCGCGGTGATCGATCTTGCCGCGGTGATCTGTTCTTGCTACCGATCGATTCGCATTGGTGATCGATCTGCGCGGTGATCGATTCTGAATTGCCCAATCCGATGTTAGACCAAGACCGGTCACCATGTCAAGATGTCGGTATTTACCATCGGCCTTGATCGACATTTCTTCTTCAAAAATCAAACATGTTTCTTCGCTTTAATTTCATCGGTTTATTTCTGAACTCATCTACTCATTTGATCTTGATCACCTCGTCTCATGACCTCGCCTCGATCTCGATCATCTTCATCCGATTTCGTGAGTTCCCCTCAATTTGTTCTCTCGTTCCCCCTCAACTTGTTATCTGTAGATTATCTTAAATAACACAAGTTGATAATATTTTGGCATAATTAATCAAAACTAAAATATCCCAACACAGTCATATCCCTCCACCAAACTCATTTTACATAATTTAATACTAATATTTTCCACTTTTTTTAAAACTCGGATCTACAGTAAGTGGTCAAACAAAATAAAGACGGAGGTGGTATTATTTTGTATGAATAATAGTAACTTTAAAATGAAGAAGAAAGTTAGGGTGAAATCGTGTTCAGAATGACACCTATTACTTGGATTTAGATCTTATATTATACAACACCGAATTGTACAGTAAATTCGTGTTAGCATATAGCATATTTAAATTTAATACAATACAAGACTAAATTATTCAACTAAAAAATACATTAGGAATCTACTCCATATACAATCATATGATCCAAATTTCTATTACTTGTCCTTGAATAGGACAAAAAATAGGGCCATTGTAATATATGCTCTTGCACTGTAGTACACGTATGGTATGGAGATGCTGCCAAAGAGGTGTCAAATGTCATATCTAACTAGTTTTTGTTTTTTTAATTTGGTTGATGGTTTTCAATTTTTATTTATCTTGAAATCATTAACCACTGGCAAATGTTGTCCTTTGGCTATACTCCTTAATACACTTGGTTTTTTCTCAATACGATCTGATTAAAATAATTGTTGAACTAATGAAGGGTTGTTTTGTATTGGTGAGCTACTGCAATTTCTCAACCCCCACCCTCCGACCTGATTCTGCTACTATTCTTGAGGAAAAGTTAGAAATAAATTATATAATATGGGTTTCCCATTTATTTGAGTTGCACATTGATGTTATTATTAACAAATTCCAGTAAGATTAGAAGAATATTATGTATGATTTTCGTATGTTATTTGAACTCATCTACAATTATGAACATATCAAAGGTTTTTATTCTGAGATTGACTTTTTGCCAATATGAAGTTTGGGGTGAAAATTTTGATTCAAACCTTTAATTTTCTCAAATAAAATCATAATACATTTAAGTGTCGTCTTACTATCTCTTACCTACTGAAGTGAACCACCCACAATTCATAAGGTGACTTTATTTTAAATCTCTTAATTTCTGTAAGAAGTTATTTATGGTATTATTATTAATTTATAATTTTTTTAATCTCAATTATTTATTATTTAATTTTTATCTTTGCTTTCCGTTTATCCCTAATCTATTAATTGTGAATCACCCCTTATTGATTATAGACGTAATTTTTACTTTTAATATTATATGTATTTATTTTCATTAATTTCTTATTCTAAACTACTAGTACCTTCCATTCTTTTAAAATGTCTTTTTAATTTTTTGAATATTTATATAATAAACGTCGTTCTAATATTTTCTCCCCTAATTATCTCATATATACCCCTGATAAATAATTTTCATGGTCATTTTCTTATGTCAATATTAATCTTAATTTATAATAATTAAATATTAATAATAATTATTATTATTGGCTTGAAAAATTATCCACTCAGCTTATTTGTAGGAAAATAAAAAAATTTTAATGACCATGACAAAGAATCATTAGGGTATTATGAGATAATGAGGCGTGAAAATATCAAAACGACATGTATTATATAAATCATACTTCCTCCTATCCTTAATGGGTGCTGTTTTAGATTTTCAAGTTAAAATGAAAAGGAGCAATTAAATGACATATATAACTTTATTGGAGTAATATTTTACCAAACTCAATTTAATTAAGATAGTGTTAAAATTGTGTAAGATTGGTGAGATAATTGAAGGGTAGAAGAAGGGAAAAAAAGAAAAAAAAATGTAAAACAACAGTCAATTAGAAACAACTATTTTCCCTTAAAATAACACTCATTAAGGATCGGAGGGAGATTAAGACTAGAATGAGTACACTATTTAATTTTAATGGGAGGAAGTAATTTAGAATATAAAATAAATAAAACATGCATATATAATATTAGAATATAAAAATTATATTTATAATTAAATTAATCAAAACTAATTAATATTTTAAATATTTAATTTAAAAATTAATAATATAAAAATTATTTTGAATCACATTTAATACGATGGTTATGTGATAGTGTATACATATAATAATAATATGTATGTACGTACGTGTATTGTTGTTTAATGAGACCAGATTTATTTAATGCAATTTTTTGAAGAGTGGTTAGATTTGGAATGGAATACCTACCCGTGACATAAGAAAATCAAATCTGGTTGATGAGAACCGTTAATGGACATTCAAATAGAGAGTTGATTTTCTACAACTGCTATTACTTTATTGTATATTTTTAATACACGTAAAATACAAATCAATTATGCAATAAAAAAACAAAAACCAAAAATAATGAAATGCTTTAAAGGAGACAAGATATTTCTGAATGAGACCAAATATATACTCCATAAAAGTACTAAAATGCATGAATATAATACAGTTAATTTAAATATGTTTCATAGTAATTCATATGATACTATATTAGCATCACACAAATTTTGTACAAATTAATTAACATTTCTGTTTTTGAACTACAGAAAAGAATGGAAAAAGAAGAAACACTATTATAAGAATATCTCTCCAATTGTCAAATTATAATATTTGAATGTGAATATAGTCAGAGATTGTATAATTAATCACAGAAGGAGAAAAAATTGACATGACTATTCAATATCTCAGCTTTCTTGTTATTGTCAATTTGTCATCTACAATTTTTCTACAACTTTCTTTTTTCTTCAGACGGTGCGAAATATTAAAATTAAATTAGGTGCATTACTGCAAGTTGGTGGTTTTGCAAATTAGGCGAATAAAAGTCAATCAGTTTTCAGATGTTCATTTTAATTAATTTCTCAGCTGTATACCTTAGCAATTACTTCATTGTCTCGTGCTCATCGGGCATGAGATCCCAACTTAATTTTCATATTGAAATCGTTGGTACAATACTGCTTTAAATATGTTAAATTCCATTTTTTTTTATTGTTAGGCAATAGAATTCACATTTGGATAAACTTTATCTTTATTCAAACCGTAATAATCTAAGCTGAGAAATAAACCACATTTTAAACTCGTAATTGTGGGGTTGAAGATTTAAACTAATTGTGACATATGATCGCAACTTGCTCCATAAATCTGAAATGTAGTATATATCACGGGGCTCGGAAAAAATTGGCCCAAAAGTTGATGTATTTCTCAGTGTCACTTTTTTCTGTTTCAATTATATTTCATTTTTTAAATTTTTAACATATGAACTCAGAATAATGGTAATATAAAAAATGGTATTCCCACCTTGTGTTCCATAATTTAGATTATGACACGTGGAATTGAAAAAAATATTCAACGAACCGCTATAATCTTGGGTTCATGGGTAAAAGTTTTAGAAAGTGGTTTTGGAACACAAAAAAATAGCATAGAGGAATTGATTTGCAAAAAATGGGGCAGTTTGAGAAAGATGGAGAAAGCTTAAATTTATGGTAGACTTATCGATAAATACATTTGAGAATTGCAAATTTTATGTCAAAAAAAAAAGAATTGCAATTTACTATAGGTACAAAACGATTGAATATACTGTGAGGGGTCAAAATATGAAGTGATGAATGATCAATGTGTTGGTTCAAGTCAGTTGAGTTGAGGTCTTCTAGGAACCGGGTTCGAGTGTTGAAGAATCGGTCACATTCGCTGAACCGGGCTATTAGTTGCAAAGCTGGGTTGGGCCGGTTTATTCTTGTTGATTTGTTTCATATAACAGATTCAGTTATAAGGGGAAGCGTGCGGAACGATCTTCAGAATTCGATTGAGCGGTTTTGCGGAAGTCATTCACCAAATTGATTGAGGGGTTTCAATTGGGAGTTCATTAGTTTTAGTTTTCCTCTCTTATTCTCTCTGATTTTCATAAGGGTTTGAGATACAAGCTTTGAGTTAGGGTTCTTGAGCGATTTTTAGAATCTGAATTGATTCATTAGTGTTGTTGATTGTAATCAGTAACTGATCACTCGTTTGGTAGTGGAAGAGTGCCCCGATCCCGTGGATGTAGATCTTTCTTGGATCGAACTACGTAAAATCATTGTGCATTGTGTTTGGTTTCTGTTTCTCATTCGTAGTTTAACTAATACTGTATAGTTCTGCAGGTAATACCTTTGCGAGCACGAACTAATACTAGGCCATTAGTTTTAACATATACGAAGATGATTTGTACTTTTGCGTGCAACTTTATCTATATATACAATCTCATTTGTACCTATTAATAATTTGTATCTAGTAATTTTCCCTAAATTTATCGCATGCATTGAATCATGTCAAAGACTTAATATAATTTAGTGTGATTTAAACATAAAACGCACACAATAATTAATATATTGGAGGTTTTAAGAAACTAATATGAATTAATTAATTTTATATTTATCTATGAGTTTGAATTTTGTTTGAGATTAAATTATTTTATTGTATTAAATTTTTTGGCTCGTGCTCATATCCTAAATTCAAATCAAGCTAAAAGCAATTCTACATTGTTTATAGCATGTATCAATTTAATTGTAGTTGATTGTGGTAGATTCTATGCAAAATACTTATTACTAAATGCTACTCCACATTTCATTGCAGTTGATTGAGGTATATTTATTACTGTAACTTTTTACGAGCTAGACACCGATGTAAAAAAGAAATGATAGAATACGATAATTAATTTTAGGAGAATGTATAAAATTGAGTGCAACACATGATATTGCGTTGAGTTAGTTCCATCGGATTCCCTGTAGAGAAATGTAGAAGTGGGAAGAAGATGGAGATTTACGCTACTTGTTTTATTACACAACACTTGCATGTGTCGCCCGTCCTTGTCTGGGCCACAGCCGACCTTTTTTTTCCTATAATAATGATAATAATATATGAAGAAAGCTAGTATAAAATAATCATAACTGTACGTATAATATGTAGATATTGGTTTTGTTTTTTAGGGTGGCGCTAATGGACATCCATAATTGGGTATTTTAGTAATTACAATGTTTAATTACACATTAAATGATTATTCTACCCTTAATGAAATTTAAGTAGATTTTGGGCGGCCAGATTAGGGTTTCGTTTCAATTCGAATTTCAAATTTCAAAAACTAATTAAATATTGTTCATCTTAATTTTGGGACAAACAACAAACATTAAATATAATTGGGACAAACAACAAACATTAAATTTCAAATTGTTTCTCTTCACACCTAGGGTTCATCTTTTTTCTCTTCACATCTTCATCTTCATCAAAACCTTAACCAAAAATATAAAACATCCATTCAATGGTTCCAAAAACAAAAATTCATCAAAAAATTATGTTGTCTTCAAAGGCCAACGGGTTGGTATATACAATAGCTGGATCGAATGTGCCCCAAATGTCATAGGCTTCAAGGGAAGTCTATATCGGTCTTGTTGTTGGGGAATGAGTTGCACAGATCTATTCGGGGTGAATATTTAAATACAAATTTAATTAATTAATTATTACTAGCATGAATTAATCCTATATTAATTCAAATAATAATTGCAACAACATATCATGCATATAAAAAGCCACGTAAAACCTACGCATGCGGAATCTACGGGTTTACGTGAACGTACCTCTCGGGATGACAGTGGCTTTGGTCGGACGGACTAACCAAAAGGACTTCCCAAGTATTCCCTTAGCCCTTGTTCGACAATCCGGTGGAAGGATACTCGCGAACAATTAACAAAAGGAAAAAATAAACTTTGTTGCACCACTTTCGTGGATTTGCTAATATTTTCAGCACATGGAATTGTACTTGGGAATGAACTAATCATCCCCTATTTATAAGAGGAGGTTGGTCGAAATTTTTAGTGATTTTTCAATGTGGGAAAAGATTTTTCTTGGTCACCAAGAAATCTTGAATATATCCCATATATTCTTTTTCCCATAATTAAAATATTCCACAAAATTCCACCTCCTCTATTTTATGGCATTATTTTCGAAAATTTGAGGATGCAAGAATCCAAGATTTGGATCTTCTTAAATTTATGAGATATTCTTGTATTTCAAGAAATACATATCTTCCATAATATATTTTCAAGAAAATCAAGAAAATCTTTCTTGCCCTCTATTTTCAAAATTTCGAAATATCACTATGAATAACCAAGTGGGAGATTTCTTGAATTTAATGAGATAATCTTGTATTCCAAGAATGCATATCTTCATTCCATAACAAAATTCAAAGAAAATCTTTCTCCCTCTTTTATCCATAATTTTCGAAAAATTAGAGGAAATATAAGCAACAATATTTATTTTATTTTAATCACCTTTTCAGTTATTGGACTATATGTTGGGCTACTCAGGGGGCCTTTAGGAGAATTAAGATTGAACCTTCTAATGGATCTTGAATATCTAATATTGAGCCACAATATAATTCAAGCTCATAAATATTAATTAATCCCACTACATAATTAATATCAGACCATCCATCTTAACCCATATTAAAATCAATATGGCTCTTGGTCATTATTTCCGTGTTTAAGATTATCTAGCCCATTAATTAATTCAAGCCAATGAAATAGCTTCAGATTAATTAATATCTTTTGTCCTTGGATTAGAAACGGTTCAACATTATTATCCATACAGGAAACTAATTCCACTTGCAAGATTTGGTATGATAAAACTTATGAACCTCCGAGGGGGCAAATCAAGCAAATATTGCACACGATTCTTCGTATTAAATCTTAGCAATCACATGTGACCAATAATATTGCCCCAAGGTAAAAAGTATTGAATCTCTCTCGATTCGCTACCCATGATAAGTCAAAGCAATAGTTACCAATCCCACGTGATCCTATTTAAGGGACGAAGGTTAAGAAATAACGAACCATCGAGGTCTAATTCTTCCTCGGTACCAAGAATTTATATTAGGTCCTATTGATGTCACCATGACTAGTGTAATTTCAAGACAAACCAATCAGCCTTTACACCTCAACCTTTCGCGATGGTTGTTCATTTATCTTGTAATGGGTTGGAATGCCGTTAATTTACAAGTGAGACAAACCAATCTCAGCAACCTTTCGCGATGGTTGTTCATTTCCATCTGGTCGTGAATGGCGACTTTTTAGTTACAAGGATATTAATTTAATCTTCGTGATCCGTGCATCACTAAATTAACTACTGATTAACACGTATTTAATTATTGAGCAGATTATGCAAGATAAATATATGTAACATTCAATCATATTTAAAGCATCAGTGATAAACAATTTATTTCAGTAAATAAGTCTGAAAATTCAGTTTCGATTATACAAAGTAAAAAACATACTTTTCAGTATAATCCCAACACTTGTTCGACAGTGGATGAAGCAATGATTGCTTTTAACTCTTATTTTGGTTTAGATTACATTGAAGAAAAACTTTTCGACCATGGTGTTAATGGAAGTAAAGGAGGTTCAAGTCATGTTGAAGAGTTACCGATAGAACAATTATTTATCGTGTTAACACATCTCGTAATCTGGATTTTTCAATTGTTTGGAAACTTTTTTTTGTTGGTTTCATTTCGGGTATTTTTTCAGCGGTTATTATTTTGATGTTCAAGTAATTTTATGTGTTTGGTGTTCAAGCAATTTTCTATATCTTGTAAGGGTTGGAATGCCCCGTGTACTCTTAAGTTTAGTAACATCATATTATCTTTAATGTTGGCTTGTACCCTTGGCTTGTAATTGTTGTGTTTAGTAACATCATATTATCTTTAATCTTTTGCTTGTAATTGTTGTTTTTGAAGTCACACGATAAATACTCTTCATTTGTAACACATATGGTTAATGGAAATTTAAGTTCGAAAAACCAAGTTAATTCCAACATGTAATAATTAGGTTGAAGTTTTGAAAGATATCAAGTTTATTCCAACATGTAAATAAAAAAAAATTAAAATGTTGGATAAATACTCTTCATTTGTACGTATGGTTAATGGAAATTTAAGTTACGAAAAACCAAGTTAATTCCAAATGTAATTGATTAGGTTGAAGTTTTTGAAAGACCAAGTTTATTCCAACATTTAATGTAATAAAAAAAAATTCAAATTTATTTGAAATACAAATGTGTTTCGATAAATCTTGGCTTGTACCTTTGGCTTGTAATTTTTGTTTTTACTATGAAGTAACACATATGGTTAATGGAAATTTAATTAAAACTATCAAGATCAAATACTCTTCATATGTAACACATATAGTTCTTTAATTTTATTAAGTTTCTTTTTAAATAATTTGTGAATTTTTCTTCATATCTCTTCTTTAAATAATGTGTATGTTAATTAGAACAAAAAAAAAACTTGGAACTTTTTTTATATGAAATAAAACATATTGATTTCATTCAAATTAGTATAAACAAATAAAAATCATCCATAATCATAAAATAAAAATCTAGAAACAAATACCACACTTCACTTCTCAAAAAAAAAAAAAAAAACCACCACCACAACAAAACAACTTTCAACTAATCGCCACCCTCATTTCTTATTCCCATCATCAAGCATGTCCCTCACCGGCCACCGCCATTATCATCACCAAAGACCACCATCCTCAAATTATCTACACTAATAAAACCTCCCCGCTGGACGACACTCGATAAAAGAAAAGAACAATTACGGGAATGTTCTTTGTTTTGTTGGCTTCAACAAAAAACTTCATAAAAGCTTGTGGAGGGGCTCTTCTTCGAGAATGTGTCGGATTGGGGTTTGCAATGGATTATTGAACCTCTTGGAACACCTTCACATCATTCTTGATTCTTTTTGTTGTTTGGAATCAACATTAACAGTTTTTGTTGTAATCATATGGACATTTTTCGGAGAATTGGGACATATTCATGAACTCCTTCCATTTTTAGTAGGTGTTGTTGCCATGTTTTGGATCGATTTTACTTGTAATGATTTGAAATGGTGTTTTAATTTGATTACAAGATACCTATTTATACTAAAGAATGACCTAAACCCTAATGATTTGAATTCACGATATACCAATACCGTCCATTAATGTCCATTTTTCCTTCCCAATGCCGAGTCCATTAATGTCCATTTTCCCCAACTTTGATTTGAGAAAAGCATGTGTCCCTTCCCTCCTTTGTAAAGTATTAGTTCAAATAGTTAAAAGGTATTACTTACACTACTACTAAGTCCTGAATTTATTCTCCACATGCGATTTCAATTTATTTTCAAGTTATTGCAAGATGTTTGGAGTTTAATTAATATACTAAGTCCTGAATTTATTCTCCACATGCGATTTCAATTTATTTTCAAGTTATTGCAAGATGTTTGGAGTTTAATTAAAATACTAAGTCCTGAATTTATTCTCCACATGCGATTTCAATTTATTTTCAAGTTATTGCAAGATGTTTGGAGTTTAATTAAAATACTAAGTCCTGAATTTATTCTCCCCCATGCGATTTCAATTTATTTTCAAGTTATTGCAAGATGTTTGAAGTTTAATTAAAATACTAAGTCCTGAATTTTCATCTTCTCAAAAATATTATATCGATCTTTCCTAAGTATAATTACAAAAATAAGAACGTGTAAATGGGGGGAAAAAAGACAAAAATTAGCTTGAGAAAAAAAGAGAAAAAGTGTCTATTTAATATATCTAAGGTAAACATTTATTTTGCAGTCAAATATTCTTAAATTTTCAATTGACGTCCTGATTTATGACACAAACTTTCAATTGATATTCAAATTAGAGAAAAAAATAAAATATTAAATCTTGATTTGAGACTCAAACTTTCAATTGATATCCAAATTCGAGAAAAAAATTAAATTTGAAATCCTAATTTTAATTTGAGACAGATACCAAAATCCAGGCCCTAGTATGAAAATTTTCAATTTTTATTATGTAAGTCAGATTTTAATCCCCACATAGTGGAGATATTTTATAGGGTATAATAAAAAGTGTTCATTAATTAAATCAGCATCAACAATGAATTAAAAGGAAAAAAATAAGAGCCAAAATAAGATTTATATATATATTATATATTAAACAGATACTGAAATACATCGATCTCATGATCGATTACATATACAAACATAAAAACATAATAACAAAAACATAAAAACATAATAACATAATAATATAAAACCTAAAAACTACTTTGGGTAATGGGTACATCAACGTCTTCTGCCTGTTGGCCTTCATCTTCGCCTCCTCCAAATCCTCCTTTTGCAGATTCAAGCTTCACCTCAATACGACCCTGCCATTTCGATTGTTGGCCCTTTTTCAGTTCAATCTCAGCAAGTCACTTGAGTATCGGGGTGGAGGTTTGTTCCATGAAGAGGTCGACCTCAACAAGGCCATCTCCTAAGACACTTTTTTTTTTCCTCTAAAAACAGAAAAAAAATTTATTAAATCATAAATTCGATCCTAATGAGAAGAATTAAACTAATATAATGATAGTTTACCACGTAAATGGCCGTGGCCTCAGCAGTTTCAC
The DNA here is from genome assembly GCA_037126765.1 of Stenogyne calaminthoides. NCBI lineage: Eukaryota > Viridiplantae > Streptophyta > Magnoliopsida > Lamiales > Lamiaceae > Stenogyne > Stenogyne calaminthoides. The sequence continues at coordinate 12,352,410 of JBBCBC010000008.1, read as the reverse complement.
GGTTGGATTTGGCGACGGTTTCCATGACCTTATCAATGATATCCATTGTTCGAAGAGATGAGAAGATGAGAATGAAGAGTAAAAAAGATTGAGATGGTGATTTGATTCTGATTATACGCCCTTAAATATAAGTAGTAATCGGTCCAACTACCACCCTTAAATCATATTTATTTAAATGGATGTGTGGTTTCACATCAAATAAATTTAGTTCTAACTATCCCTAAATTGTGTCGTTTCATATATAGTAATTTCCCTAATATAATCACTTTACTTTGAAAAATAATTATATAATTCAATTATTTCTGGAATATATGATGATAAGTATTAAAAATATTATGTGATAAGTATTGATCAACTAATGTTACCCGTGTTAAGTATTAAAAATATATGATGATAAGTATTAAAAATATTATGATGATAAGTATTAAATATGATACAATTATTAAATGAATGGATGACAAGTATTGATTGAATAATATGACAAGTATCAATACATACCTACTCAAGTATAGTCAAATAAATTGAGATGATGATTACATGCACACCACTATTTGATACATTTGGTATAATAAATCAATATTAATTTGAAAATTATGATCTAATTTTATTAATCCACTAATATTACATATATTAGATGATGAGGTATTACTTGTTTAAATGATTAGTATTACTTCTTTCAATGAATAGTATTACTTGTTTCAATGAAGAGTATTACTTGTTACAAATGAATAGTATTACTTGTTTTAATGAATAGTTACACATATGTTACACATACTATATGATAATTATGATCTAATTTTATTAATCCACTAATATTACATATATTAGATGATGAGGTATTACTTGTTTAAATGATTAGTATTACTTCTTTCAATGAATAGTATTACTTGTTTCAATGGCAATTAATCCACTAATGTTACACATACTAGATGATAATTATTAATCCACTACCATTATCCTTGACACCTAAACACCCTAAAAAGGGCAATTATTACAATTTCATCTTGAAGGATCACATTTTGCAAATAGATGATCTCTACTTATGTATATATCTACTTATATATAATCAATACTGTGAGGTCCCGATTAAAACCGATTTTGCGCGTGCGGAAGCAAACATTTCATTCAATGCATATAAAACAGGGGTGAGGGCAGAGTGATTCCAGATTTTTCGCTTTTAAGAACAATGTGTGTTTTGTTTAATCGAATGCATATAAGGCAAGTAAGAACATAAAGCGATAAAGAACACACGATTTTATAGTGGTTGAGTCCAACTCCTACATCCACTCTTCCCTATCATCGGGGGCACCTACTTAACCAACCTGGACTTAGTTTAACGTGTTAGTCCAACACCCAATGATGTTTACCGAAGTTCACACTCAAGCGGGACTTATCACCCTCACGGGATCGCTTTATAGATGTTTCACAGAGTTCACACTCAAATGGGACTTATCTCCCTCACGGGATTGCCTACCCTCCCTTTCGGGATTGCTAGATGTTTACCGAGTTCACACTCACCTACAAACTTATCCTATCAAACCCGATTTGGGTAAGGTTTGTTTGTTTTCAACTATGGTGAGATTTTCCCTTACATTTGTTTAAATTTCAATGCTAAGGTTGAAAATCTCTCTAAGCTTAGGATACATCGTGGGTTGCTTAGATTGGGTTCTAGAACACTCTTTGAATATATCGTGTATTTCTTGTTCGGTGTTCTATGGTGGGAATGCTTGAATATAAGGCTCTTGGCTCTGTAGCATCTTTTGCATATTCTCCACACATCCACACAAATAATGAAGGAAGAATTTGTACTTATAGTGTGGATTTGAATGTTACCGTTGGATGGAGTCACATTCAAATTCATACTATTATTGAAACTTCTGCGAACTTTTCGGGCTAGTTGTCTTCCTCTCGTTGGTGTCCACGCTACCGATTCTAACTACTATATTCCTCGAGATTACTCGCGGCTTGGAATCATTCAGATTCTTCCGAGTCTCGGTGTCTTGATTCCATCCCGAGCCTTGGTCTATCCGAGCCTTCACCGACTCTTCTTCACGGACCTTATTCGATCGGGCATATCGACTTTCAGCCGACCGAGTTCGATTATTCTGTCTTCGAATTAATCGACCCTCAGTCCGCCTTTCAATTAAGCGATCATGATAAGATTCGATTCTCGATGAATATGACTTCGGATGAGCTTCTCTTGGATGACTTCTTTTTACGATCCGGGTATGCGATTTCTAGTTCTCGATATCTCGATTTCTTCTTTGATCGATCCGATTCACATGATCGGTCGATTATAGCATCAGTCGGCATATCGATATATCTGCATCAGTTAGTACATCGAGGTTAGTATATTAGGTTAGCATATCGGTTTAAGACATCGATCTCAATCACGTCGATCTTGATCATCTTCATATCGATCTCGATCCGTCGATCTCGTCGATCTCATCTGCTCCTCTTCGATCTCGCAACCTTCTCTTACGTCTGGTCATCGTCGAGATGGCTTAGCTTTTCTTCTTTTACGATTTTACCTTTCGGCTCATCGAGTTAACTGGAACTCATCTTACTCATCGATCTCGTCACCGCTTAACTTTTCTTCTCTCGATTTTGCTCGTTTCGCGGGTTAACTCGAAACTCATCTTACTCATCGATCTGTCGGTCTCAAATGCTTGACCTCGTCGTCTCGATCATCACATCTGATTTCGTGAGTTCCCCCTCAATTTGTTCTCTCGTTCCCCCTCAACTTGTTATCTGTAAATCAGCTTCAATAACACAAGTTGATAATGTTTTGGCATAATTCACCAAAACTAAAATATCCCAACAAATACTTACCTACTCAAGTCAAGTCAATTAAATTGAGATGATGATTACATGCACACCACTATTTGCAATGTTTGGTATAATAAATCAATATTAATTTGAAAATTATGATCTAAGTTTATTAATCCACTAATATTACATATATTAGATGATGAGGTATCACTTGTTTAAATGATTAGTATTACTTCTTTCAATGAATAGTATTACTTGTTTCAATGAAGAGTATTACTTGTTACAAATGAATAGTATTACTTGTTTTAATGAATAGTTACACATATGTTACACATACTATATGATAATTATGATCTAATTTTATTAATCCACTAATATTACATATATTAGATGATGAGGTATTACTTTTTTAAATGATTAGTATTACTTGTTTCAATGAATAGTATTACTTGTTTCAATGAAGAGTATTACTTGTTACAAATGAATAGTATTACTTGTTTTAATGAATAGTTACACATATGTTACACATACTATATGATAATTATGATCTAATTTTATTAATCCACTAATATTAAATATATTAGATGATGAGGTATTACTTGTTTAAATGATTAGTATTACTTCTTTCAATGAATAGTATTACTTGTTTCAATGGCAATTAATCCACTAATGTTACACATACTAGATGATAATTATTAATCCACTACTATTATCCTTGACACCTAAACACCCTAAAAAGGGCAATTATTACAATTTCATCTTGAAGGATCACATTTTGCAAATAGATGATCTCTACTTATGTATATATCTACTTATGTATAATCAATACTTACCTACTCAAGTCAAGTCAATTAAATTGAGATGATGATTACATGCACACCACTATTTGCAATGTTTGGTATAATAAATCAATATTAATTTGAAAATTATGATCTAATTTTATTAATCCACTAATATTACATATATTAGATGATGAGGTATTACTTGTTTAAATGATTAGTACTACTTCTTTCAATAAATAATATTACTTGTTTTAATGAATAGTTACACATATGTTACACATACTAGATGATAATTATGATCTATTTTTATTAATCAACTAATATTACATATATTAGGTGAGGTATTACTTGTTTAAATGATTAGTATTACTTGTTTCAATGAATAGTATTACTTGTTTCAATGAAGAGTATTACTTGTTACAAATGAATAGTATTACTTGTTTTAATGAACAGTTACACATATGTTACACATACTATATGATAATTATGATCTAATTTTATTAATCCACTAATATTACATATATTAGATGATGAGGTATTACTTGTTTAAATTAATATTACTTCTTTCAATGAATAGTATTACTTGTTTCAATGGCAATTAATCCACTAATGTTACACATACTAGATGATAATTATTAATCCACTACCATTATCCTTGACACCTAAACACCCTAAAAAGGGCAATTATTACAATTGCATCTTGAAGGATCACATTTTGCAAATAGATGATCTCTACTTATGTATATATCTACTTATGTATAATCAATACTTACCTACTCAAGTCAAGTCAATTAAATTGAGATGATCTCTACACACCACTATTTGATATGTATGAAAATTATGATCTAATTTTATTAATCAACTAATATTACACTTACTAGATGAGGGATTTAGATTTTAATTAATCCACTAATGGTTTAATTTCGTATGATTTCGTATGATTCAAATTTTAATTTCGTGTGATGGATTCAAATTTTAATTTATTGTGAGGAATTCAAATTGCGTGTGAGGGATTCAAATTTTAATTTTGTGTTAATATGATTGCGTGAGGGATTCAAAATTTAAAAGATTGTCAACTTCCAATGCATAAACCATCATTGCACAAGTCATCATTAGTTGCATCGATAATCCCAAATATTAACTCTAACCGTAATAATTAAGATTTCGGTACAGATATCAAATATATTTGCCTTTTTTTTTCTTTCTATGTAATGACTTAATTTCGATCAATGTCATTGTAATACATACACAATGTCATTGAATTAATTTGTGACTCAAAATGACTAAATAACAAAATACATTCAAAAATACTAAGTCATCTTTGAAAATTTGAAATTAATTATATTCACTAGTAATACATATATCACAACTTAAAAATTTGAATATATTCAAATTAAACCATCATTGCACAAGCCATCATTAGTTGCATCGGTAATGACACATGCATTTATTAAAATCTAAACCCTAAAAAGATTTTTCGCTAAGATTCAAAAACTAAACCCTAACCCTAACTCTAAAAAGATTTCGGCTTAGATTTAACTTATTTTTAATAACATAATGTTGATATTGATTCAAATTAAGTTGATTCCCTAATATATTCACATTAACTTGTTACATCTTTAAAAATTTTAATTTAATTATATTGAATTAATTTACTTGAACACTAGTAATACATACACAACTTAAAAATTAGAATATATTCAAATTAATCATCATTAGTAGCATGCAAATTGTCCCAACTCCCCATGTGAAGGATGATCATTAGTAGCATTGGTAATGATAAATGCATTAAATACATTCCACTAAAGTGATTTTTTATTTTAAGTAGTAAATTTTTTGTTGAATTTTTTTTTAAACATAATGCGATTTTTATTTTCGTAGTAAAATTTTTGTTAAGTATCACTAAGTATTAGTACCACTAAAAAATGTTGTCGCAAAATGATACTAAATTAAAAGTACAAAATGATACTAAAGTAAAAAGAAATAAAAAATTCATAAACCCTAAAAATGATACTACATTGATCATAATCATGCCTCAACTCCCTTCCCCACGTCCAGCTCCCCTACCACGCCAGCTCCCCTCCCACGTCCGGTTCCCCTTGTCCCACGCCCGGTTCCTCCTGTCTCACGTCCGGTTCCTCCTGTTGTTCCACGTCCAGTTCCCCTTGTCCCACGTCCAGTTCCCCTTGTCCCACGCCTGGCTCCCCTTGTTCCACCTCTACGACGTGTACCAACCACTTCCGCGGCTGACCTGTACCGATTTTCTCTAGACCTTCCTCTAGAGTTTTCAACATATGGATCCGATAGTGGTGGTTGTTCTTCATCATCATTTTCATCTGCCTCCACATTTTCATCCATCTCCTCTGTATTGTCCCAGTTGAGGAGATCATCCTTTATTGCAATGCATATTTGTTTAATATAATTCATCTTCTCTAGATCTCCCAATGCAACATCAGTACACTGTTGAAAATATTTTTCAACCTCCCGAAATTGTTTATATTCGTCAGTCATGTGAGGATAACCTCCTGCGAAGAATATGGATGAGTGTGGCCGTTGCACGGTTTTCTTCCACCTGTCTAAAACATCTTTCATGCATTGTTTCAATATTCTCCTGAGCCAAAACTTTCATAATGTGACAACACAGAATACCCTTAAATTCAAATTTCCGACAGTTGCATTTAATATAAGATCCGTTAGGTCTCCATTCAACATTATATGTGTATTCCTTGTGGTAGAAGTTAACAATACTTCTTTCTAGAACCCTGAATTTTTCAATAACACCAAGATTAATCAAATCCGCAATTGCCTCATCTTCCGTTGGTTGAACAATATGACAATATGTCATGCGAACAATTTCATCTTGAACAAGTTTAAACATTGAATTGGTGTATTCCTTCTGAAATTGCCTTTTCCAATGGAATGTCGAACTCAAATTAACAACTTTGTGCTTAGAATGAAAGTCAGCAATGAACTCCTTTCTAACCTTACTACCCATAGCCATGTCATATTGTTCCATGAACTGTTTGAGAGTGCTCCTAGAGTGAATGAACTCATCAAAATATGCATGCATCCCCTCACTTCTTTGTGTTGAAATCATTCCAGCCCAAAAAGTGTGATGGAAGTAAACAGGAACCCACTTTTCCCTTTCGGTATACAAGCTTCTCAACCAATCATGTGTTTCCATTTGATATTTCACCAAGAACTCAGCCCACCGCGTCTCAAACGACTCGATACTAAGACTATCATACACAATATTTTGAATTCATCACTGCAAGCCTTATAATCCTCAATCCCTCCAAATTTTGATCTAATTTTTGACATAATATGCCAAATGCAAAAACGATGGATACTTTGGGGCGTCACCTCCCTTATTGCCTTCTTGATGCTTGCATCTTGGTCAGTAATGATGGCATTAGGGTAAATACCATCCATTCCCGCAAACCAGTTCCGAAAAAGCCACTTAAATGATTCCTTGTCTTCATGCGTGACCAAGGCACACCCTAACAAGATTGAATGTTCATGGTGATTAACGCCCACAATTGATGCAAAAGGCATCTTGTACCTATTTGAACAACCGTTAATAAGTTAACAACCATATATACGCTTAACATGTACATTATAAACTGAAAATATTCAATAACAAATAACATATCATTTTCACCTGTTGACGAGATATGTCGTGTCAAAACTAATTACATCATGAAATTCTGCATATGCAGCTCTACTTCTTGGATGAATCCACAAAACATTACATAACCTCCCTTCTTCATTTATATCCATTAAATAAAAGAAGTTTGGATCTTTGATTTGAAGTCTAGCAAACATGTTACGAATTGCTTCCGCATCGCCCTCCCCTAGCCTCAATCTCCTTCTTTCCTCAATGTAATTCCGACAATCTTTCGCAAGGCAACCTAAATTATCGGGCCGCCACATTGCACTTCACACAATCTCACATTCTTACACGGCCTTAGACCTGCAACCAATTGCAGACCAATTTTATAAAAAATAGACAAAACCTGAAATAGTATTGGTTGCAACATGTAAAGGTATTAGAAAAACTGGTTAGAAACATAGAATTTAACGTGCCTGCAATATCATTTGCTTCGAGTTGCCTCTTCATGTTCACGGTCAATTGTCTATGAGCCGGCATTAACGGTGAAAATGTGGGATCAATGACGTGGCTATGTTCATTCACCATTGACATAACAATACAACTTCCATCATCTAACTTTTTTGCATTCAACCGAGCTTTGCAATCAATTTTTTTCGAACACTTCTGAGCCTTAGACATTTCACCCCGGTCACATATAAAACGAGCGTACTTAACATTTTCAGTTCTTTTTATGACACTAAAACCATTAAGTCTAGCATGTTCTTGATAAGCTTCAAATAACCTATCAATATTACTAAAAACAGCACCAGGTTGCACTATAATCGTATCATTTACCACTGTAGTCTGTGACACATCATCCGGAATTGGAACTTCTTCCTGATCGGAGAACAAGGATTCTGTCGAAACTTCTTCCCGATCATTACAATGATTCTGACGTCGGAACTTCTTCCTCATCAGAAGACCCAAAAACCTCGCGAAAAATCTGTGATTCATGTACATCAGATTCATCTACATCAGATCCAAATAACTCGCGAATACATTCTGATACTGTTGCCATCGTTAATAACTCGAAAAAAAAATCACTCGAACAAGAAAAAGAAGAGGGAGATATTCGATATGAAGTATATATGAACCAAGATTAGTTTTGAATTTCATTTATATATGTATAGCTAACTAATAACGGTAACATTTGAATTTAATATTTACTTGGGAGTTGAATCATCGCCTATTGAGATGGAGGGAGGGAAAAATGCCGCCTATTTTTACACCCTCAAACATTACCTCATAAAACTAGGTTATGGAGCCAAAATGGGATTAAAGGGCACTTAAATAATTCATTAATTATTTTGCATTTAAATAAAGATTCTGGATGTCCATAATATGGATACTAATCTTTACCGTGTTTTTTATTAACGGATAATAACGTTAGCTGATTCCCAATATATTATGGGGTGGTTCCAACGTAAACAAATCATTGGAACCCTACCTAATAATCATAAACAAACAAAATCATACCAATTGTGCATTCTTCTTTAAATCCAGGTTAATTGTTAATTGAACTCTTTTTTTTTTAGTATCATATTAATTTTAGTATATAAAATATTATATTTTAATACATGAATTATGATCATAGTTTAACCACAACACTTTGTATGTCAATTAATAACACTTTGTATACTTAATAATGATAATGTGAGCAAAAGATCATTGAGATTTTTGTGTATCCATCCAAATGCTCCACTCTTGACATACCGCATCTCCCACATAAACCGTAATTCATTTTACGTTGAAAGATAAGATACTTCACCAACTACGAACCCTCGTAAGGGTTGCTCAAAAAAAACCCTCGTAAGGGTTAGCTAGTCATCCCTACTCCCCTCATTAGTGAGCTCTTTTTCTTGGAGTCCTATGTTTGTTTTGAGATTACAGGGTGTAGGGAAAATTGCGAACTTTGAAATTTTAGTACTTGAAAATTTTGATAAATTAATTATTAAAATGTATATTAATTTTGGAACTTTTATATGATGGTGAAAAAATTGATTGACGATGTATTATTATATTATTGCGAGATATGCATCCGGAAAATAAAAGGGAGGATGGAGGTAGGTTGATTTGAATTTATAAAATTTCATTAAGTCCCGAAACAAATATTAAAGGTTTGAAATCCAAAGTCCGATCACACTAGTCAGGAAAAAAAACGCATTCAGAACTGAATGGGACAATCCATTCTAATAAATTAATACTTTATTGCAATAACAAATGATAATTTATAAGTATCATTATGAATTTTTTTTCACCATTAAAGACATCAATAGGAATATAGTTAGGGAAATATAATATTACATTTCATATTATATGCGAATAAATGATTTTTAATGAATATAAATGGTGGAAGTCTCCTTTCATTAATCTAAATGGCAATAATTTCACTGGCAATTTTAGGGTATTTTAGTTTTAATAATATGAAAAAGAAAAGTATAAAGATTTTCCACTTAAAGTGGATAATATTTTTTTAACAACTTAAAATGAATATATTTGACCTTATTTAAAATGTTTTTATTGTCAACAAAGGCAACATTGACCATCATATGTTATCCAATATATTTTCTATTTATCTATTAAAAACAAATTAAACAATGACTCCCTCGTATCCAACGAGGGAGACTTCCACAGTTCCACCAGCAAAAAGAATTATCAATATGATTTCTTAAACTTAACATTTTTTTGACTAGGTCTATTGTGAAACTTGTTACAGTGAAACCAATTCTATATTTACAGACACGACTCTCCAGTTATCACGATTAATATTATTTTGTAATATAAATCACGCGCTTCAGTTATCACTATTAATATCTATTATAATAGAAGTCACACCCTTCATTATTATGAGTAATACTCTTTATGTAATAAAAATACATAACCTTAAGTTATCACAATTAATGTCCTTTAATAATATAAGTTATGTGAAATTTGTTCACCCTATACTTTATCCATTTTTCCCTCGATTTTTATATTTATATCATAATTCTTTCCTTTTTTTTTTCCTTTTTAAGCGAAACATAAATCATATTAAATAAACTCTCCCAATTTCACTTTTGGAACTAGTAAGTAGGGATGTAATAGGACCAAGTAGAGTCGAATTTTAGAGAGTTTGAGCTCGATTCATTAATTTTCGAGTCGAGACCGAGCTTAATTATCAAATATTTATGAATTTTTTCGAGCTTAATCATGCCAGTATGAGCCCAAACAAGCTTAATAATACCATTTTTAAATTAGATTATTTATCAATCAATCATAAAAATATTTATATTTCTAAATCATATATATCTACTAAATTTTATAATTTTATTTAATTAAATAAATTTAGTTATTTTTTTAACATTTATCATATATATTTATAGTGAAAATTGTAAATTAAAATCAAATTACTAATTATTATTTATACGAGCTAGCTCACGAGCATACTAACGAGTCTCTGTTCACGAGCTAACGAATCAAATAACATTAAGTTTGAGTTTCTTTCTTTGTTTGTTTATGTTGACGAACTTTATTAAACGAGCTCATACGAATATTTATCAAGATGAATCTCGAATAATTCGTGAACGGCTTTGTTTGATTACATCACTACTCTGAAGTATTTAGACTCTAAAGGGTATGTTTGGTTCAAGCTTAGTAGATCCAGCTTGAGAATTTGCCAAAAATAAAAAATATATTTATTTGTAGGATTATGCAAGCTAAATTTCAAAATCTACCAAAACAATAACCTTTATCTCCACTCTCTTACATTCTCTCTCATTTTTTTTTCTTTTTCTAATAATACACACATTATTTTTTCACAATATTATAATTAAAATTTCATCTTTATTTACTTTTTCATCATCTTTTTTCTCAATTCTACAATCATACCCTATTACATCTTCAAACAAACATAAATAAAAATTAAACTCACACTTTTAATAATTCATGAATTTTTCAATCAAAATTTTCTCAATATGTCCCTCGCACGAAAAAGATAGACTAAGCTAGTCTCTAACCAATTAATTAGATTCAGACAAAGGTCGAGAAATATTCTTGTATATGGTCCACTTAGTTTTGGATTTCTTGATTTTTTACCATGTTAAGACAATGAGAAACCATGCTACCTTGTAAGCAATCAACAAACAAAAAAACAATGAAATAGAATATAATTTATTTCAGATACCCATAATTTAATTTTCTTTGTCTTTTGTTCTTTCACAGAATTGTGCAGCCTCCCCCTACTGGGATGAGGGACCTAGATGTAAAATCACCTCTATTAACCGGGTATTAGGGTGTGTTTTGAAACACTTAAAACTGCTTCCAGAAACACTTATTTTCAAAGTTCTCCATTTTCACAATTTTTTTTGAAAATAAGTCTTTCTGAAATTTAAAATGCTTTCAAAACACGCCTTAGAAGGAATGTTTGCAATTCCAATTAAAGAACTTTTAAAATCACTTATTTTAAAGTACAATCACTTGTGAAGTGTTTGCAAGTTCAACAAAATGTTTAACATAAGTACTTAAAAGCAGTTTGACAGAAGATGCACTCACCCAACTTCTATCTACTTAAATCTGATTCTCCTTATTTTATTATGGGTTATGACAATTTTATCCTCATTTATTTTACAAAATTCCAAATCTACTCATTTCTTATCCATAGAAGTGATAGCGACGAAGCTGCAATAGTGTATTTGGAGAAATATGACAAGTCGCATAAGAAGAATTGAAGATTGGTATCGCTTGAGTTATTATTTATTGTTTTAAGCACTTTTACTAGTTTTTGCTGCAAACTTGTTTTAATTAGGGCCTCATGAGCTTCTGCATTCAGTTTCGTATTTAAAGGGTTCATTCCCTTGAACTCATCAGTTTTTTTTATTAATTGAGAAATAGAATTTTGGGGTTTTCCCTGAGGAGAAAGACTGAGACTCCCATGAAAACAAGGATTGGAAAATGGACAATTTGAACCTTTAAAATTTTGTTTTATTTCAACTATGTTAAAAGAAAGTATTATATATTATAAGGATATTTTTGTAAAGTTATAAAAAAATGATTTATTTTTACAAACACTCCAACTTAAACAAAATTGATTAAAAACACTTTATTTTAAATCACTATCAACTTTTAAATTCACTTCAACAATCAATTTTAATCACTTTCAATGAAAAACTATGGTTTGCAAACACACCCTTAGTATCGTTCGACTTCTTCTCACTAAAACAAACTAATAAACATAGTGAACTTCCATGTATATACTCTATATCCTGATCACAGAATATCATATTAAGAATTATTTAAATTCTTAAATGTTTTTATATTAATAAATACATGTACGTAATAATAATAATAATAATAATATTATTATTATTATTATTATTATTATTATTTTCAACCATTTCAAGTTGTTTCAAGAAAATAGAAGAATATTTTTTTCAGTAAAAAAGAAAAAGACGAATACAGTGGCCTTTATCAATATAATTATATTACATGAAAAACTTCAGAATTTTAATAGACACACATGCAAAATATATAAGTACCAGAAATTGAAGCAATTTAATTTAATTTATTGTATTAATAATGATATAATCAAATAATTAATCAGTTTATGGTATTTTAATGTCCAAAAGCAAATGATCATATTGGGCCCAGGCCCATGAAAAGAAGCCTAGCTAAAAAAAGGTTTCCCATCTCTAACGATCAATAGTGTAATTTGAACCGTTGATTTGAAGTCGGCGCGTGTACACCGTTGATTACAAATAGCTGTTCTTCTCCTTGTTTAAATATGACAAAAACACGTATGAGACGGTCTTATGCATGAGACGGGGTACCATCTAGCACAAATCGCATTCACTCCCCTCAAAGTGTTAAAACATTTATACCCAAATTATGTCTCGTCTCATCGTGAAATTGTCTCATACAAGTGTGTTTCTTTAAATATTTATTACTCCCTCCGTCCCAATCTTCGTGAGATTGTGATCATAAGCATTTAGTGTAATAGTGATAAAGTGATGGGGTAAAAAGAGTTGTTTATTAGTATTTTATATGATAAAGTGATAAAGTGATGAATAATTGGGGGAAGAAAGTGTTGTTTATTAATATTTTATGCGATAAAGTGATAAAGTAATAAAGTGTGTAAGTAACTTTATCATAAAGATTGAAACAAAAAAAGTGAGTACTTTACCATAAAGATTGGGACGGGGAATATAATTTTTTGAACTGGTTAATTTATTTTGTTTCCTTTTTCGATCTTTCATAATATGAATCGGAAGGTTAAGGGGAAAACTCCATAGATGCAAATTAGAACAACTCAAGATTCGTGAAATATAAGTATCCTTAAATTTCATAATTTAGATGCTATAAAATATAGATACCGATCCTCTCCATTTAGTAGCTTGTAAATTTCCTAAATTTCTCTCAATCTGAACCCTTTATTATACATAGGGTTTTAATTCTGGAAAAATGGATCGAACAAGTTATAGGAAAAGGTAAATTAGTCGAATGTTACAAGTTCCAAATCTTTTTTTTTTGAAAGCAAAACCCAACTCAACACGAGCAAGGTCTATCAGGAAGGCTATCCATAAATTCCGTAAGCTCGACCCAATAATGAGGACTAGAGTAATCTCTAGAATTCATAGCCAAATAGTGAGCCATACAATTGGCGTCATGAGAAATCCACTTAACAATATAAAATGGTTGAGAATGTAATACATCTCTACAACCCGAACGTAGTATTTAGCACTAAAGAACGATTCAGTGCATCAACCACCATCTTTGCATCCATCTCTATAATAACCCTCACCAACCCCATCTCCTTAATCCACGATAGAGCTTCATGTAGACCAATCGCCTCACAAAAACATGCCAGCTCGATTTACATCCTATCTCACAATTGCCACATGTTGTTTCAACCATCATATGTCTACGTCTCAATTCAACTCGTAAATCCTTTACAAATTCTCCAAACCTGTAACGACCAAAGACGAGCCCACCCCTTGGAGATGTTATCTTCCGTATCAGTAATCAACCTCAAGCCCAATTTATAAGCAGACCTCACAGTATAGTTCCCGGATCTGTCAAAATGCCATGTAAGCTTATCCGGGACTCCAATTGGTGGAATAGCAGTATTAAGGATCCTCGTTGTATCATCAGGCCGAACATCCCAAAAGTAAGTCCCCGGGATCAATAAATCTGCAACGACCATATCTTCAAATCCTTGCACTAAAGGAGTTCGAATAAAAAAATCGTCATCCGAATCCACCCAAGGTTGGTTCCACACCCTTACTCTATTGGACGGAATCCGAGTTACACTTGGCGTAGCATTTGGACGGCGAGTGACTTGATTAGGAAGGGTACACGGCATACCAGGGCATTTGGTTCATTAATCAATCTCCACCCCATTTTTCTTAGTAGAGCCAAGTTGAATATATGTAGATTCTTCAAGGACATCCCTCCATTTTTCATATCCGTACATAATGCTTCCTAGCACGACCATACTAAACCTTTTGCATTGTTTGAATCATGACTCCACCAATAAACATTCAACATTCTATGTAGCTCTTTGAATATATCTATCTTTTTGTTACCTGTTACAAGTTCCAAATCTGAATTAGAAATTATTGCACATATTGGAGCTTTGATCTGTCTCATATTCTTATTCTTGTATTCCATATCTGGAAAACAATAGATTAAATTTTGTATAGGTAAGTTAAACTTGGACCTAATTTTAATTTGTAATCAACAAAATAGCATCTCTAAAAGTCACTAATATGTGTTCCTAGCACGTAACCCGATTTCACGGGATTGAAAAGAAAAAATTACAATATTATTTGAAATTAAACACTTCAAATATTTAATTAATATAATTAATTTATTAAATTTATCAATTAGAAGAAATGTATGAAAAAACACTTCAGAAGTGTATAAGAAGAAATGTATGAAGAAAAAAAAAGGCGTGGATCTTTATAAATAATTTTTAAGAGTAGATCTTCTTTATAAATAAATTTTATAAATATAGGCGTGGATATGAATTTTAGGAGTAGATCTTTTTTATAAATAAATATGGGTGTGGATATGAATTTTTAGGAGTGAAACTTTATCTTTATATATAAATAAATATGATAATAATTAAAGATTTAATTAATTAATTAGATTAAAAATTTAACTTAAATAACTCTTAATGAGAATGCACGATTTTGAAACGAAATATTTTGGTTGAATTGGGCATTTAAGGAATTAAAGTGGTTCCGTCACATAAGCTGAATCGGGTTTATCAATATATATAGTATTAAAATTAAGATTAATATTTGATTGATATAGAAATAATCTCATGATATTTTGTGCATAGTATAAAAATTTCTCAACTCATGTCGTACTGTAAATCTCTGTGATGTGATGGGTACTACAATACACATAAGGAAGGGTTGATTTTATGTTATTGTTAATACCTGTTCTAATTAGAGGGTGAAATCTTTTAACCATGAAATTTCTTCCGAAGCAGTAATGATTTTTATCACATAAAGTGGCTGAGCACTCTTCCGTGAGACGGAGTGTAATTTGGGCTTTAATACTTTAACATTTTGGGAGAAAAAGATATTAATTGTGTTAAGTTATATTTTGTCTCATATATGAGACCGTTTTATATGAATTTTTATCAAAATGGTAATAAAGAGAGAGAGAAAGAGAGATGATATGTGCATAATGGTAAACCGAGCTCACTTATTCAGAAATCTTATCTAAAAACCTGACCTTTTGAAATCGGAGTAGAGCCATTGAGAAATTTGAAACAGAAGCATACAGTTGCTAAACACATTAACATTAAAAATATCCTTATATGTAACATAATCTAGAATCTAAAATTAATTTACAATGAAGAAATAAATGGAGATCAAATTGAAAATACAAAAAATTTAAAGAAAATATAATGCGTATAGTTGTTTGAGTCACTCTCATGTGCACCCCATGCACCAATTTAAATTGGTGCAATAATTCAATTTTAATTTGGATGAACTATGCACCCTAAACTCTAATCCCTAAACAATGAACCATAAATTATATATGAATCATTCAGGCCGGATGAACCATGAACCACTTGGACGAGTGAACAACGAACCACTCTGGCCGGGTTTGGGTCCGGGTCGAAAAAAAAACTGAAATTGAAAAAAAAAAACTAAAACTGAAAAAAATAAGAAAAAAAACTCCTAAAATTAAATTGCATCAAATTGATTTGGTGCAAATGGTGCACATGAGAATTTGCCTAGTTGTTTATGTATAGAAGGAGTTGGAGGGTATTACGATGTACTGTAAGATCTACTTTTAATTAAAGTGATTGTATATGAATAAAATGAATAACAATTTGAGTAAATAAGTAATGATTTAGTAGTTAAAGTTAAAATTATTATACATTTTTAGACATACGTATTAAGTTTGAATGGATAAATAGTGAAAAACAACATATAAGTATTGGATGAAAGAAGTAATATGAAAAGGGTTCCACAATCATATACATGAGTTGGTCTTAGGTGAATATTTTGACGGTGAAAATCTTTGTTACATCTAGTATTGTTCAAATATTCGCGGATCTTTTACATAGTCCATTGTAGCCAGATGGAGTCAAATATTTTTTTAGACCAAAGGATGTGCGTTTGATCCACTTCCACTACATATTAAATATTTTTTCTGGTTATTTTTAGATTTGAACCTAGACTTCCACTACATATTAAATATTTTTTCTGGTTATTTTTAGATTTGAACCTAGATCCCCAAGCTAGGTTGCATGGTTATTTTTAAATTTGAAGCGCGGCCAGGCCCCAAGGTTACATAAATAAGGGTATTGGGATACATATTTTTAAAATTTTTGGGTAAGATATAACGGGGGTACGACTATAATTTTTTAAATTATTTTTATATTAATTCCATAAGTATGCATATTTTTATAATTTGTTTTTGTAAAATACGTGCCTCCGTACCCGTATGCATTTTCTTTAACACATTAACAAATATAAAATGGTTAATTCTAAATAAATACACCATATTTAGGCTAAATTTCAATTTAGTCACGACCTTTGGAATTATTGTATAAAAGCCCAACCTTTGATGTTGTTGCAAATTAATAGTACACGTTTTTTTTCCTCCGACCATGAAGAGATGATGTGGCTCATTGAAATTATTATTTTTACCATGTCTCCTGCCACGTCACACTACGCGTAGGATGAAATTTTCTCTTATCAATATAGAACAACCAAATTGAACAAAGAAGAATCTATATTGAATTGAAAACGAATCTGTTTACAATGGTGTGAAGAAGACGAATTGGAAAAGTAAAATGAAATGTTTCCTGACTAATCTATATATACAAGTGAGTAAGGGATAATTTCCTCTAACTAATTCTCACTCACTCTGACACTTTTACAACTTATAAGTATTGAAATAGCAACTTTACAAAATGAGTAAAAGTAATGACACTTTTACTCTTTAGACCCTCCCTCAAAATGAAAGTGGATATTCAAGAGTCTCATTTTGGACTTGAATGTGTTGAATGTGACTGGAAGAAGTGGCTTTGTCAACATATCTGCGAAATTTTCTTCAGTTGGTAGATGAATGATCTTTAATATCCCTTCCTTTATTTTTTCTCTAGTGAAATGGCAATCAATTGATATATGCTTGCTTTTGTCATGAAGACAAGGGTTGAGAGCCATTTGGAAGGCTGACTTGCTGTCTGTATAAAGTGTGGTTGGCATCTGAACTGGGACTCTTAAGTCTTTCAAGATGTATAGGATCCATTGTGCCTCACAAGCAGTTGTTGTCATGGCTCTGTATTCAGCTTCAGCTGAGGATCTACTCACTGTGGCCTGCTTTTTGGATTTCCATGAAATCAGGGAGTTGCCCAAGTAAATAACATAACCTGTGACACTCTTTCTTGTTTCTAAACATCTAGCCCAATCACTGTCAGAATAAGAATGTAACTTGAAATCATTACAAACTGAATAAAAGATATCCAAACCTGGTGTTCCGTTTAAGTATCTCAGAACTCTGTGGACTGCACTCATGTGGTCTTTAGAAGGATTGCTCATGAATTGTGATAAGGATTGAACATCATAGGATATGCAGTCTTGTTACTGTCAAATACAACAGCTTTCCAACAATTTTCCTGTATAGTGTAGGATCTATTGTATTGTTCTCATCTGCTTGTGTAAGCTGGAGTTTGGAATCCATAGGTGTAGCACATGGTTTGCTACCCAAGTAGCCAAAATTATTCAATAGGTCTAATGTGTATTTCCTTTGACATAAGGTTAATCCCTTGTCTGATCTTGCTACTTCAATGCCCAACATGTATTTTAAGACACCTAAGTCTTTAATAGTGAACTTATCATGCAAGAAAGATTTAACATGCATAATTTCATTCAAAGAATCACCAGCCACAATAAGATCATCAACATAACACACAATGATGGATAAAGAACTATCAGTTTGCTTAGAAAACAAAGAATTATCAGCTTGTGATTGTATGTAGCCAATTTCAAGCAAAGATTCAGAAAGCTTTGTAAACCACTGTTTTAAGGCTTGTTTTAAACCATAAAGACTCTTATTGAGCTTGCACACCCTAGTATCATTATCAACACAATACCCAGGTGGAGGACTCATATATATTTCTTCAATCAAATCACCATGCAAAAAGACATTGTTCACATCTAATTGGTGAATGAACCAATTTCTAGCTATAGCAACAGAAAGAAGTATTCTCACAGTAGTGATTTTAGCTACAGGGCTAAAAGTATCAAAATAATCAACACCCTTTTGTTGTGTGTAACCCTTTGCAACTAATCTTGCTTTATACCTTTCTATAGACCCATCTTGTTTATATTTTATTTTATAAACCCATTTACATCCAATACATTCTCTATTCGGTGGCAAGTTAACTAAATACCAGGTCTTAGTTCTTTCTAAGGCATCTAACTCAGCCTTCATAGCTTGCTGCCAATTAGGATTGTCTTTGGCCTGTTTATAGGTTTTGGGTTCTTGATTTTGAGAAATAGAGGCAGTAAAAACACTGTGAGAATGAGACAGTCTGTCAATTGCTAAATAGTTAGAAATGTCATATTGTTTCCCAGCACAAATAAGCATATTTGCCTCAGGGTTGTCATGATTTAAAGACTTAGGCAAACATGTTTCATAGACTTTCAAGTAAGCACTGAGATTTAGATCTAGAAGACCTCCTAACAGGATTATCATGCAAAGGAGCAGAAGTATCAGTAGTAACAGAATCAGTAACAATAGAATCATTAAATTGGCTAGTAGAACCCACATGATCATTAGTATCATCATTCAAAGAATCAGAAATAGGCACATTCTCATTAAGCTCATCAAGAGAATCTTGATGTTGAATGTCAGAAGTAGTAACAACAGATTCATGTGAGACTTGAATAGAATTATCATCAGAAGAATCAGTACCAGAATTTAAAAAGGAATCTCTAGCAATAAGTTGTTGAACAAACTCCTGAGCACCCTTCTTATCAACATAAGGAAAAATATGTTCATAAAAAATCACATTTCTAGAAATAAACACCTTCCCAGATGACAAATCAAGCAATTTATATCATTTTGTTCCAAAAGGATAGCCTAAAAACACACATCTAACAACTCTAGGATCAAACTTAGTTCTGTTTGCAAACAAAGTGTTGGCAAAAAACAAACATCCAAAACTCTTGAGAAAAGAATAGTCAGACAATCTATCATATAATTTCTCAAAAGGTGACAAATTATTGATAACCACAGAAGGCATCCTATTTATCAAATAAGTAGCAACTAAGATATAATCACTCCAATAAGCAATAGGCAAAGATGATTGAAATAATAAAGCTCTAGCAACTTGTAAAAGATGTTGGTGTTTTCTTTCCACCAAACCATTCTGTTGTGATGTTTCCACACAAGAGGTTTGATGAGTGATGCCTAAAGTGTGATAGAAATCATACAAAAGAAATTCAGAACCATTATCACTTCTTAAAACCTTAATTTTCTTTTGAAACTGAGTAAGCACCATATTATAGAAATTTTCTAAAGAAACTCTCACATCAGACTTGGATTTCAATAAGTAAATCCAGGTACACCTTGAAAAATCATCAACAATTGTAAGAAAATATTTAGCACCAGTGTAAGAAGCTATGGAAAAGGGACCCCATATGTCACAATGAATGAGATCAAAACAAGCTAGAGTGGAAGAAACACTAATTGGAAAAGGATTCTTCTTTTGTTTAGCAAGTGGACAGATTGAACAATGATCAAGAATATCAGTAGCTTTCAAGCCTAAACCTTTTATTTGCATCATACTAGAAGGAGACATATGTCCTAATCTATTATGCCAAAGACTAAAAATACCATAATTTGCAGAGCTAGCAGCTGAATTCACTGAATGAGAGATTCTCAGCAAGTATAAACCCCCATGCTGCTCAGCAGAACCAATCACCCTGAGGGAATCCTTGTCCTGCAAAACACAACTTGATGCCATAAAGCTAACTGAACAGTTGGAATATATAGTCAAATGACTTATGAAAAGCAAGTTAAATGCAAAATCTGGAACATACAACACATTGTACAGAGTTAAGTGTTCATTAAGAACAACTGTACCAATATGTGTTGCTGTAGAGATAACATTATTAGGCAAACTGATCTTTATGTTTGCTGATGTTGGTGGTGAAGTGAAACACCCCAAATCAGACACCATGTGATCAGTTGCCCCTGTATCCAAAATCTAAGTATAAGATTTGGAATAAACAGAGTTAAAACAGAAGTTACTACCTTCAGTAGAAGCATTAGAGTTAGCAAGATGGTAAAAAACCCCACCGCAGAGCGAATTTGGGTCGGATGGCTTATTAAATTGTTGGTAAAAAGATAATTTGCTCAAGAAGTTCTTGAGTAATAAGGGGATTAGAGCCCACAACTTTTGTTGGGGTTATACGTGAAAGTATGCTTTTACTTTGTATAACCTATGTATTAAACACTTATTACTGAAATAAATTGTTTATCACTGTTGCTTTAAATATGATTGAATGTTATATACATTTATCGCAAACCGTTCGTAGCAAGTGTTACATTGTAGTTAACGTGGTGATACCAGATCACAGAAGATCACGTTAACAGTTCCTTGTATACGAGTGTGTGTTTCAAAACTTAGATAGATCCAAAAAATCTATTGGTAGAAGTTGATGTGTAAGGCTCAGATTGACTTGTCTTGACCAAGAGATTACACTAACAGATTCGATCTTGTTGAAAGCGGACCTCTGAGAGGATAAACTCATTCAAGACCGACTTAAGGGATGAAGAGTTAGACCTCGATGGTTGTTGATTTCTTAATCTCGGTCACTTAATAAGGGCGTGTGTGATTAATAGTTATTCTTTGACTTATAAATGAGAAGAGAATCATTGCGACTTCGATACCCTATATCTTGGGCAATAATATTAATTGCACGCGGCGATTCTAAATTAATCTGAGAGAATCGTGTGCTTGCAAAAGTCTTGCTTGATTGGTCCCCTTGGTGGGCCCGTAACCTTTATCATACCAAATCTTGCAAGTTGGAATTAATTTTCCTGGTATGGATAATAAAACCGGGTTGTCTTACTCAAGGATAAATATATTAATTAATATAAAGCTTTTTGGTGGCTTAATTAATTAATGGACTAAATAATCTTAAACACGGGAAATAATAACCGGGAGCCATATTACCGTAATATGGGTTATGTTGGATAGTGCAATATTAATTATATTGTGGTATTAATTATATTAATGGGCTGAATTGTATTGTGGCTCAATATTGGAATTCAGAAGCCCATTGGAAGGTCCATCTTAATTCTTCTAAAGGCCCCTCAAGTAGCCCAAATTATAGTCCAATAAATAAAAGGTGCTTAAAATAAAATAAATTTATTGTTGCAATATTTCCTATTTTTTCGAAAATATTAAAGAAAAGAGGGAGAAGGATTTTCTTGAAAAGATTTATGGAAATGAGATAATGTATTCTTGGAATACAAGATTATCCCATAAATTCAAGAAAACTCCCACTTGGCTTCTTTAATTGGCAATTTTCGAAAATTATGTAAAAAGAAAGGGAATAAAGATTTTCTTGATTTTCTTGGAAAGATTTTATGGAGAAAGATATGTAATCTTGGAATACAAGAATATCTCATAAATTCAAGAAAGATCAAATCTTGCAAATCTTCTTGTAATTTTTGAAATTTAGGGCTAAATAAGGGTGTGAGATTTTTGTTGAAAAATACACAAAGAAAGAAGAATATATTAGATATATTCAAGATTTCTTGGAGATCAAGAAAAGATCTTTCCTAGCCCTAATTGCCTTGAAAATTTCGAACCCTCCCTCACTTATAAATAGGGGATGAATTTTTCATCTCCAACTAGTGTTACATGCATTGGAAATATTAGAAATCCACAAAGGTGGTGCAACAATATTTTTATTTTCCTTGTTTTATAAATCGTTCATCGGAGAACCTTCCACCGGGGTTATTGGACGAGGACTTATGAATACTTGAGAAGGACTTTTGGTGGGTATCCAGATACTTGATCCTGTCTATCTCAGATCGTCTCTCCAACGGGTACGTTTACGTAAACTCCTAGAAATTCCGCATGCTAGGATCTTTTACGTGAAATATTATTTGCATGTTGTTGTTGGATTGATTATTATTTGAATTCACTTAAGTAAATTTTTGCTAGTAATAATTGTTAATTTAAATTTGTGTTTATGAGGTCATCCTGATAGATCCTGACATATGTTATCCCAACAACTTTCTCAGGAGACACTACAAGAGCATTAGCAGGTCTATCCTTCCCCTTATTCCCCCTTGGACCCTTCCAACCGGGTGGATAACCAATCAACTCAAAACACCTCTCAACAGAATGACCAGACCCATTACAGTGAGTACACTTTAACCCCTTCTTCTTATCCTTATAAAACCTAGTGTTGTTTGCTAACATAGCAACAGATTCAGGCAAGATAGGACTAGGCAGACTCAAAGCCCTCTGTGACTCTTCTTGCAATAACAAGGAGTACACCTTAGCTAAGGAAGGAAAAGACTTATGCAACAGAAATTGACTTCGAATAGCAACATAAGACTCACTAAGACCAATCAAGAACTTCATCACACAATCCTGTTCTTGGGACTTAGCTAACTGAGTAAGAATATCACAAGTACAATTGGCCATAACACCACAATGACAAACATATACAGGCTTATGACTAACATGCTCATCCCACATAAATTTGAACTCATTATAGTAATTCACCAAGGACTTAGAACCTTGAGCAATATTAGTTAAAGATTTTTCAAGTTGAAAAATCCTAGTCAAATCAGAACACTCATAGCGAGTAATCAACTCACTCCAAACCTCTCTCGCAGTATGAAAATACCTCAAGGTCTTCTTGATATCAGGAGAAACCGAATTCAGAATCCACTGCAGAACAAGATCATTGGCGCACACATAAGCGGCATACACCACTGCATCACCATCTGGACTCGGAAGCAGGAAGAGACCCATCTACTAGCGTCAATTTGTTCTTCACGCTCAAACCGCGAGCCACCGACTGCCGCCATGAGACAAAATTGGCCCCATCTAAAGGTTCTAACGCAATTGACACCGCCGGATTGTCATTGTGATGGAGAAAATAAGGAAAAAGCGGATTAACCACCGGGTCGAGAGAAAGGGGAATAACATTCGCCGCCATCAAAGAAGATTTTCAAGAATTGGATAAGAAGCAACAAAATCGAATGGAAAGGAAGATAAATCCCTAAATCAGAAAAGATTTCAACAGAAAAGGTTGAAATCAAACGAAAATCCCGATTCAACCCGAATCAGAAACCGAACAATCTAGCGTAAAACTCGCAATCAAAACGCGGAAGCAAGGATCGATGGATAAACTGATACCATCTTATCAATATAGAACATCCAAATTGAACAAAGAAGAATCTATATTGAATTGAAAACGAATCTGTTTACAATGGTGTGAAGAAGACGAATTGGAAAAGTAAAATGAAATGTTTCCTGACTAATCTATATATACAAGTGAGTAAGGGATAACTTCCTCTAACTAATTCTCACTCACTCTGACACTTTTACAACTTATAAGTATTGAAATAACAACTTTACAAAATGAGTAAAAGTAATGACAATTTTACTCTTTAGATGTTCAAATCATAAATATTAAAAAGTTGAATAGAAAACAAAATAAAAATAATTTAAAAAACAAAATAAAACATTTAAATCTAAATTCTAAAATCGTAGTAACACGAGTTGGCCAGTGTCTCCTCGATTTGACTCGCCTCAAAGATATTAATTAGGTTCGTGGAGTGAATCAACAACATCTCTGCATATCTTCGGTGGACTGCAATGGGGGCAGCCAAATTTTCCCACTGAGGGAAATCCCTTTGGAAACGCACCAGCTGGTCACTGGTCATGTTCACCAACACTTGGTACTGGGATGAGGAATGGAGTTTGGAAAATCGTATGATATTAGCCATTGAAGATGAAGATAGAGTGAAAGAATTTTTTTTTTGGAAAGGGAATAAAATGAGAGACGAGGTTGAAAGATGTAGAGTGAGAGAGTAGGAGAGATGTATAAAGTGAGAGTGTAGGAGAGACATATAATGAAAGATGTCAAAATTGCCAAAAATGTGGGAGACTTCTGTATGCATTTTGCTTATTGTAATGTCATTAAAATGCTCTGAAGACAAAATGTCTCTATCACTCCTTACCTACATTGCCAAAACTCACTATGCCTCCCTCTCTTTATCATGCATATATACATGATAATATGATATATATACATGCATATATATAGTTTTTTTTCCTTTTTTAAGAAAATTAGTGTCTAGTGGTAGGTTTTATTTCCCAAGGATGAAAATTAGCTAGAGCATTGGAACATTGGAATAAAAACTAAGGTTCAGAGGCGGACCCAACCTTGTGGAAAAAAACTCCAGTGGATGGATTACCTGATCAACTAATTAATTTCATTTCAAAATTTTAATTACTGCACAAAGTTCCATTAGCAATAAATGGTGCAAAGAGACAATTTAATTATTGAATAGTAGTAATGTTTTCTAACATTAATTATGTACTCCACGTACTCCAAAGGCGGCAGTGCAACAATTTTTTTTTTCTGTTTTTTTAATGGAGCTGAACTCAAAAATTCTCAAGAGTAATTAACATTAAGCATGGCGAGAGGAAATGGTATTTTTTTTGGGAGAGGAAAGAAATGGTATTAAAAAAGATAAATTATATAATAAAAAGGCAAATTATACTCCTTTCGTCCTGTACTCAATTGAACATTTCACTTTTTAACTCGCATTTTATTGAACGAGTTGGTTATAGTATATGAAATGATAAAGTGATTTTTAAGTTATGATAGGATAGATGAAAGGTAACACTATCATACACCACCTTAAAAATCTTTTTATCATTTTAAATATTAATAAATAATTTATTCGTTAAAACACGAGTTAAATAGTGAATGTTCTAAACGAGTTTTGGATAAAGGGAGTAATATTTGTAGCTGGTATTTTTTTTTTATCGATACATATCAATATTTATAAAATAATTAGATGAAAATACATGTTAAATGTTTTATTGTAATACATTATCAATAGTTTCAGGGGTGCAGGCGTTTATCTAATATATTGTCATTTTGTGTTCTAAAAGCTAAAGCTGCACACCTACTCTGAGTTTTAATGGGTTGCAGTGCACTGCCCAGTAGCCTTATTGCATGAAATGTGTACACTGGGACCCATCTTTTCTTTGCTGAGTGTTTTCTAATTCCAACCAAATATTTAATTTTTTTTTTTTTAATATTTAAAAGTTTGTTTGCAGCTGAAAGCCTGAAACCAATCATCATTAATTGAGAAAATGACTTTAAGGTAAAAAAAAATAAAAGCAAGTGACTTTTAGGTAAAAAAAAAATTATGAGCATCTTTAATCTACCAAATGAGATATTTATGCCCTATAATCAATTATAATTACATTGTCTATCCCCATATGGTCAATACATTTTAATTATAAAGCTGGCCCACCACTCATTTTAATTCCCTTTTATTTTGCAAAAGTCGG
The DNA here is from genome assembly GCA_037126765.1 of Stenogyne calaminthoides. Taxonomy (NCBI): domain Eukaryota; kingdom Viridiplantae; phylum Streptophyta; class Magnoliopsida; order Lamiales; family Lamiaceae; genus Stenogyne; species Stenogyne calaminthoides. The sequence goes on along the minus strand of JBBCBC010000008.1, from coordinate 12,326,129 downwards.
TCCTTTTTATCAAACACTCTAATCTCCCTCTAGCCACTCTCGTTTCTCTGTCTGGACAAACACCACCCACACTCCCTCTCCTAAAAACACACTTTCCCAAGCTATCATCAATAGCGGCCAACAAGGCCACGAGCCGACGGCGAGCGGTAGTGCGCGATCGTCGAGGAGGGGGTGGTGTTTGTGGCGATAGGACAGCGGGAGGCGGTGGTTGGTGGTTGCGTTGCTGGGGGTGCGTCATCGCCGCGTCGAGGCTTCAGCCGCCTAAGTACTCTGGCCGCCGTGCGCGAGGCTTTGGCGCGATGGTGGTTTTTGCGGAGGAGAAGACGATGAAGGTGGTGATTGGGGCGGCCGAGACGCCGCGGTGGTAAGGTGATGGTTGGGTGATGATTGGGGTTTGACGACAGATCTAGGGTTTGAGACGGGGGCGAGAGGCGGCGTGGATCTGCGTAATGATGGCGATGGATCTGGGCGAAGACGCCGCGGATCTGGGCGGAGACGCGACTATGGTGGTGGGTTTGCGGTGGTGATGGGCGGCGCCAGAGGTGTTGTATCTGAGGTTTATTTTTTTGGTTTCATATTTGGTTTCATTTTTTTGGTTTCATTTTTGGTTTCTTTTTTTGGGTGTAGATCTGAGGTGTTTGGTGTTGTTGTTGTGTAGATCTGAGGTGTCGGTGTTTGTGGACGCGTTTGGAGATGTAAGTGTGGAAACAAGCTTTTCATGCCTTAGAAAAATAAAATTAACAAAATTCGGAGAAGAAGGCGGCGATACGGCGGAGAAGACGGTGGTCGTCCGTGATTTTTGTATTTTTTCTTTATTTTTCTGTATTTTTTAATTTCTTAATTTAGGTATTTCTGTATTTTTTTAATTTAGGTAATTTTTGTATATTTTTTTTAATTTTTTTTAGGTTTCCATCATATTCGTAGATTTGTGTAATTTTTAGGGTTTTATTATTGCAGATTTGTGTAATTTAGGGTTTATCTAGGACTTTTTTTAAGTATTTTTCTTTTTAATTTGTTTAATTTTTTCAAAATTGATCTAAAATACAATTTCTTTAAAAAAATGCACTTCAACATTGATATTAATACAATTTTTTTTTTTAAAAAACACTCCAAAATTGACAAAAATATTTTTTTTTAAATGCATTTCAAAATATAATTTTTTTTTTAAAAATTGCACTTCAAATTTGATCTAAAATATATATATATATATAAAAAAAATTATACTCTAAAAGTTGGACTAGGGACTAGAGGTGCAGAAATTAAAAGAATTTATTTTTTTAAAAGCATATATTTTTTTTAATTGCAAAATAAGTTAATAAAATGTACTTTGAAATAAATAATGAAATTATAATAATTTAATTAATTTAATAAATTAAAATATTTGGATATTTAAAAATTTGAAGTATAAAAAGTCAAAATGCGTCAGAAGTGCAGAAAAAATGTTAGAAGTGCAGAAAAAGAACAAAAAGACAACTTAGATTTTTTAACTATAATTATGTATCTTAGAATCACAATAAAGTTATATTTTATTTTAGAGTCACTTGGGGAGTGATTTTGTACTTTAGAGTCACGCCCCCTCATTAATTTGGTGATTTGCAATATACTTTTATATCTAAACAGTAAAAAAAAATATAATCTTACTAAAAATATTTTAGCGAACCCTAAACCCAAAAAAAAGATCATGCAATTTTTTTTATCAATTTCATTTTAATATATTTCTCAAAAATATATATTGATAAAATGAATGAAATCTACAAAGGTATGATACTATTTTTTGAAAATGTGAATATTAATTTGTGTTAATTTGTAAATCATTTTGTGCAAGAATTTTCTGAATCTATATTGTTATAATTTTACTTTGAAAAGAAAAAAAGATAGAGAATTTATATGAAAGTAGTCACCGAGAAAAATAATGGAACAAGTGAAAGAATACTTTATATATTGTGTATTACCAAAGATAAAATTATCTGCATATATAAATTTTTTAACAAATCAGAAATATTCTAAAGGAAACGTTTCTTTTTTAAACACAGCTCTCATGATTTTATTAGACTATTGTTGGCTTATCTTAACTTTGAAGCTTTTTTAAAGGCTTATTAATTTAGATTTAAAAGAAAAAAGAAAAACATATGCTTGCTCGCAATTTTATTTTAAAGCCAAATGCTTGTTCACAATTATTTAATACATTGCGAATAGCCAAATACTATTAATATTCAACATGATTGGTTTGAGCTACAAAGTTGTTTGAAATATTAAGAACAATTAAAAAAAATTAAATAGTATGTTAGATATTGTATTAGAATTTAAAAACTAAATATAAAGAAAGAGATGGGGCCCAGGTTTCGGTTGTCATGCAACTGAGGTCAGAATTGAGAAGCAGAGCACTAAAGCCAAATGCATGATTAGAGGAGGATATCCAGTGATTTTATATCAAAAAGAAAAACATGGAATCAAAGTTCCTCACAATTCTTGGGTGAATGAAATTGATTCTCCCTAATATAATAGTTTATGGACATATTTGAGCAATAGTAGCTTTATTATAGAGTTGATGAACCAAGCACCCTAGAACACAATATATAGCCTCTGCTTCCGAATGGGATGTATCGCCCGATTTAAAAACATGAACTCCATTACCAAGCTGTACCCAGCTGCAACCCGCAAGCTTCTTCACATCCTTTCCTCTCATCGTCTGCATCATCCTCCCCATCTCGTCCCACTTCCCTCCCGATGCATACGCGCTAGCCAACTGGAAATACCTCGACCCATTATCCTTTTCAATTGCCACAAGCCTTTTCTCCACCATTCTTGTCAGTTCTTGATTCTTCTTACCCCTGCAAGCGTTCAGAAACGCGCTCAGTATAACAGAATCGGGCTCAATCGGCATCTTTTCCATGAAAGTCGCAGCCTTCTCTACCTGATTCGACCTTCCGTACAAGTCTACCATACACGCGTAGTGATCCATTTCGTGTGGTATACCGTAATCTTTGGTCATGGACGAGAAATACTTTTCACCTGCCTCGACTAATCCACAATGGCGACAAGCTGATAGAAGCGCGATAAAAGTGACAGAGTCAGGACGAAGGCCTCGTTTCGTCATTTCCTCAAAAAGGCGAATAGCTTCGTGCTCGTGTCCATGGTGAGCACAACCAGCAATCATAATATTGTACATTATAGTATCCCTAATGCTAACTCTTTGGAACACTCTTTGTGCATATAGTATATAGCCACATTTCGAATACATATCGATTAAAGCACTTACCGCTTTCTCATCCATTCTAATTCCGATTCTCAACATGTAGGCATGACTCTGTTTCCCGAAATCTACACTCGCTCGTATACCACATGCGCCGAGTAAACTTACAAGGATCACAGCATCGGGAGGGGTCGTCTCGTTTACTGCATACTCACGAAAAAGAACGAAAGCTTCGTCACATCTCTGCAGTTTCACATAACCAGATATAATCGAAGTCCACATTACAAAATTTCTCTGAGCTACCGAATCGAAAAGCCTCCTTGCCGATAACATATCACCTACCGCGGAATATCCTACGATCATCGAAGTAACAGCATACACGTTGCTCCTTCCAACTGAGTTGTAAACACTCTCGGCGTACCTCAAATTGCCACACTTGGAATAAATATCCACAATGCCACTACTTATAAACGGATTTGAACACATCCCATCTTTCAAAACCCATGCATGAACTTCCTTTCCCAGATTCAAACACTTACCCGAACAAGCTGATAATACACTACCAAAGGTGTGCTCGTTCCATCTAAATCCCTTCTCCGCCATAGACTTAAACAAATAGATTGCTTCCTCCTCGTGTCCATTCTGAGCACACCCCGAGATCATCGTATTCCACGACACATCATCAATCAAATCTTGATTATTCGAGAATATCTCGTTTGCGATTTCAATCTTGCCTTCTCTACAGCAAGCAGCAAGCAATGCATTGTTCACAACCGTATCAATCAATCCTTCCCGTCCGTTAACAACTCTGCAAGCATCCGAAAAACTGCCGCATTTGGAGTACATATCTATCAAAGAACTCATCGCAAATTTACTCAAATCATTCCCACTCTTTACCATGAACGAATGCAATTGCTTGCCATAATGCAAAAGCCTCAAATTTGCAACCAAATTAAGCATTGTGGTAAGTGTAAACTCATCAATACGAGCTGTATCATTATCAAACTGCATTTGAATGAACAGTTCAATGGCATCACCTGCGTAGCCATCGGAACGTGCGTACCCTGATATCATCGAGTTATACGAAACAGAATCTTTGAAAGGGGAGGAATCAAAAAGACATTTTGCTTTACTGAAATTCCGGGTCTTGATATAAGCGTTTATTATGGTGTTCCAAGAGAAGACATTTCGCTCAGGCATTTCGTCGAACAGTTTGTGGGCGTCTTCAAGAAGGCCGTGTTTGGAGTACAGGTTCATGAGCTGATTGGTGGTTACAATTGTTGAAGGGAAACCGGATTTTATGAGGTGGGCCTGGAACTTTAGGCCCTCTTTGAGCGATCTCATATGAGGGAGTTTGGACGTCAAAATTGTAATTTAAGAGGAGGAGGAAATGGGAGTTGAGGTATTGGATTGTTCGAGCACCTTGCCTTCTGTTTCCGTTTTCATTAGAGAGAAAGCAAAGCAGAAACCGTATCAGGGGGAAGCAAACGAGAAAGGGGAGACATGTGAGAAATTATGAGAGAAAACCGTTAGTTAAGGGTTATAAATTTAAAAGGAAAATTAACAAAAGTAGTACTCTTAACTTGTGGTGATTTCAATCTTCATGTATTTTTTAAATTTTAGTTTTGATGTTATGAATTTTATTTTTAAATGAGGCGCACAAGAACCTTTGAAATGAGAATTTTTTTATTTGTGGGTTAATAATAATTAATTAACAAGCGTGGAGTGCCACCGACAAATTAGGTTTAATTTGAGTAAGTTGGCTAGTGGAGACGTGAAACCCTTTTTTGATTGGGTTATGACGGGAGGGGATTATGTGCTGTACAGGAGGGTGTTGTGCACCCTCCCCATCCTTAGATCACACACACCTGCACGGGTGTGTATGTGTGTGTGATCTAAAGGTGTATGTGTGCACATGAGGGTGCTGTACACTACCAGATCTAAACCCCGTTATGACTTATGATACCATACATGTGAAAATTGGATAGCAAATTAAAAATTCATTATTTTAAAATGATTATTTGCGCCTCACGTTCTTATTTTTGTTGTAAAATCAAGAATAAGAACAAAATAATAATGGAAGAACGCGGATATATTGACCCAGTTCGTCAGAATGACTATATCTGGGGGCGACCAAGCCAGGAGGGTTTTCACTATAATTCCCTGTATTCTCCTCTTCATGACAATACAATAGGCATACCTATTTATAATAGGTATTGGGCTGAAGCTCTAAAAACCCTAAACTCCTAAAGCCCACAAAGTAATGTCCATAATATTTCAATATATTTACAACACTTCCCCTTGGACATTATAACGTGATGTTCATGACTAGTTAAAATATCGCTAGAATAATCTAGAAAAATAAACTTAGTAAAATAAGAAAATATACAACTAATGAATATTAAACCCAATCTTCAAGATTAATTTGAAGTTGACGCTCCCCCTGAAGGCAACAATCTTCTAAGTCTTTTGTATGACAGTTTCACCACTCTTTTGGAGTTTATTATTTTCTTACTTGTTCCAATAATACTTAAATTATCATCAAAGTAAACTAAGATGATGCAAACAGGGGCAGACTGATTGGTTAACTGCACTGGACTTAAAGCCCAATGCAAGTCCAACCCAAATACCTATTATATATATATATATATATATATTTCAGTATAAATTAACATTTAGCCCATTTAAATTCATTAGTCAGCCCATCCCACTCATATAGTCCATTTTTAATTAAATACAGTTTTGGGCCTTAACATAAATTGGCAGCCCCCCAATTGCAAAAGTACCACACGGACTTACACCCCCTATTGAAGAAAATAACACGCTCCCCCTTTTTTTAATCTTTTTTTTGTCTTATTCTAAAACGGTAAAAGCCTTTTCCATCTTCTACAATTGAGAACAGAAGAGTTGAAGTGAGGCAGGGGTTGAAGCGAGGCGGCAGACGCAGATCAACAAGACAGTAACCCTATTCCTTCATTCTCCTCCCAAATTTTAAACTTTAAGGTTTGATATGCTTTTGCACCGTTATACATCTAATATTTGTATTAATTTAATTTTTTTGTTATTATTTATTTCATTTGTTGAATATTAAATATATATCTTATTCATTTAGTGTTTGTCTTTTTATCTTGATGAGAATGTATAAGTTAATAAGTAGGTGATTTATTCAATATATAAAATAATGATGATGAGGACTTAGGAAATAATGTGTTAGTCGCAGTTTTAGGATTAACTTTGAAAAATTATACATTTTTTAATTTCTCTTGAATTAATAATTTTGTTGGTATTATCCATCTTATTAAATATAGGAAGTTTACACATTTTTTCAAAATATTTAATGGAGCACCAACCATCGGCAAAAAAAGGAAAAAAGACTTATATCATCTTTCTTTAAGAAACGTGAACGTCAAGATAGTGAAGGCACCTCAGAATATGCATCTACAATTGTGCGAAATCAAACTAATGAGTCTTCTTCTACTTTTATAATGCAAAATTCATCCAATTAAAATTCACAATCAGATATTTGTATTGAGCGAGATCCGGGGAAAAGAAAACAACTTTGTGAATATCCTGTTAATGTACGAGATGATATAAGGCGCGCATATCTAAGGGATGGGCCATATCAACCAAAGATGGAAGTGTATCCAGTTACAAAGTTCACCACTCAAAATCGCAGTTTTCAGAAAACATGGTTTGACAAGTTCCATTGGCTGGAGTACTCGCCTTCTAAAGATAGAGCTTATTGTTTCTACTGTTTTCTTTTCACAAGTGATTTCAATATGCCTTATTCATCTGCATTAGTCAAGGAAGGATTTGGCAATTGGAAAAGGATAAACCAAGGAAAGAAATGTGCATTTCTTTCTCATGTTGGTTGTACAACTTCATCACCTCATTCTTTGTGTTTAAGGCGGGCGGAAGATTTGATGAGACCATCTGGACATATTGACAAAGTTATTCATGCTCAAACAAAACTTGAGAAAGAGAAAAATCATTTGCGCTTAAAGACTTCAATTATGTGTGTTCGATGGCTTGCACTACAAGGTTGTGCCTTTAGAGGTCATGATGAATCTTTATCTTCGTCGAACTTTGGGAATTTCATTGAATTTGTGAAAGCTTTTGCAAATATGAACACTTGAGTTGGTGAAGTTGTGCTTGAGAATGCTCTAAAAAATGCTCAATATATTGCTCCAGAAATTCAAAAGGAGATTTTGAATATTATGGCGAATAGAGTTTGTCGAATGATTAGTGAAGAAGTTGGAGATAAATGTTTATGCATTCTTGTTGATGAAGAGCAAGATATTTCAAAACAAGAGCAGATGACCATTATTTTGAGGTTTGTGAATGATCATGGTATTTTGACTGAACGCTTTTTTGCAATAAAAAGTGTTAGCGACACCACTTCTGTTGGGAAATACGGGGTGTCCGGATCTATTCGAGATGTATTTAAATACATATTTAAATTAATCAATTAATTACTAACATGAATTAATCCTAAATCAATTCAACATAATAATTAAACAAACAAATAAGCAACATACGTACACGTAATCCACGTAAATCCTAAGCATGCGGAATCTAGGAGTTACGAGATTACATACCTCTTGTAGAGACAACCGTTGAGATGATGGATCAACCCAAAGAGCCTTCCCAAATATGTCCCACGTCCACGAACGTAATCCGGTTGAAGGATTCACACGAACGATTTTAATAAAGGAGAAAAATAAAATATTTTGCCACCACCTTTGTGGATTTCTAATATTTCCAACACATGGAATTGCATTGGGGATGAAAAATTCATCCCCTATTTATAGGACAAGGGTGACCGATTTTTCCACTAGAAAAATAAGGAGGAAAATCTTTTTCTTGATCTCCAAGAAATCTTGAACATATCTCTGTTATAGCCGGAATTATCCTGACGTGCTAACAATCACTCACAAAGTAAAAATACTGAATGTAAATGAACGAGAACGCAAGATTTGGTGACTCGGTTCGCTGAAATATGGCTACGTCCGGGGGCAATACCAAGCCAGGGATTTCACTATAATATCTGCCTAGATGCTAATGTTTTGATCCCTTACAATATGTTATACAACTGGTATTTATAGATTTACAAGCTAGGTTAGACCTCTTTGATGGGCCGGATGCCTCGGCCTTTTAGGGTTACTCGTACACCTTATACTTTTCTTCATTAGGGGTGTTGTAGCATTGATAAACCCGACCCCTGGTTAAGTCACACGGACGGCGATTCGCCTCCCCAATGCCATTTAAAGTGACCTGTGATCTGGGGATAAATGACCGCATGATCGACTTGCCTGTCAAGACTGTGTTCCTTACCCAAATCACAAAGACAGCAAGTCGCGAGACGACTTACTGGAACTCCACAAGTCGCAAGGCGACTTACACTCTAAAAGTCTCAGGCCGGGAGCGACTTGCATCCATCCGAGTCGTATCATCACAAAGAAGGAATATATTCAGACTAATTAGGGGGCGGATTTTGAGGAGCTAATCGGAGCAAGTGTATCAGATACCGAAGATCTCCGCTGAAGATCGTGGGATATTCACCCGATCCATCTCCAACCCTAAGGGCTGATCATCCAGGCCCATGAAGACCCTAAAACGTAGTTTCTAATCTATAAATACTTCATGTCATGTTCATTGTAAAAGATTGAAAATCTTAGATTCTAGGCAGAATTTATAGTGAAATATTCCTGGCTTGGTTGCCCCCAGACGTAGTCTCATTCATAGACGAACTAGGTAATCAAATATCATCTCTTTTACCTGTTTTGATCACCTAAATTACTATCCTATTATCTAGTAATTATTCGTTGGCCGGGATACATAAACCAGGCACAACAAGGGGACGTGATCTTCGCCCCAAGATTCACTTGCTCAACTTGCGCCTGCGATATCCACGCCATGACTTATCCGTATCCGTTCCATGTTTGTCCTCTGCGACCTGGGATGGTCGCCCGAGGTTGTTGATAAAGGTGGTCACCCTTGCTCGGTTTCCATTAATTGTCGGTCCCTCGCTTATTGACACGCGATGATGGTCGCCATCCCTGTTGGGAAATTAGGGGTGCCCGGATCTATTCGAGTTGAATTTAAATACATATTTAAATTAATTAATTAATTACTAACATGAATTAATCATAATTCAATTCAACATAATAATTAATGAATAAATAAATATCATGCGTACACGTATTTCACGTAAAACATAAGCATGCAGAATCTAGGAATTACGTAAATACTAACCTCTCGTAGAGACAACCACTGAGACGATGGATCAACCCAAAGTACCTTCTCAAATATATCCCACATTCACGAACGTAATCAGGTGGGAGGATTATCAACGAACGATTTTAATCTTAAAGGAGAAAATAAAATATTTGGCCACCACCTTTGTGGATTTCTAATTTTTTCAACACATGGAATTGCACTGGGGATGAAAAATTCATCCCCTATTTATAGAGGGGGGGACAAAAATTTAGGTCTAGTTGGACATTGGGAAATTTCTTTGCTTCTTCCTCAAGATACAATCTAGAATATATCCAATATATTATATTTCCCAAAATATCTCCCAACAAAATTCCCTTCTCATTTCTTGTTCAATATTTTCAAAAATATCTCATGAAATAGGAAGAAATAAGACTTTTTTCTTTCTTGAATTTATGGGATAAACTTGTATCTCAAGAATACTTATTCCATAAAATCTTTCCAAGAAAATCAAGAAAAAATCTTTTTCTCTTCCCTTCCCAATTTTTCGAAATTATTGTGGAAAAATAAGCCAAAATATTTTCTTCTCCTTTTCATTAATTGGACTTTAGTTTGGGCTATTTGAGGGGCCTTTAGGATAATTAAGATTGGACTTCCAATGGGCTATGAAGCTTTAATATTTAGCCAAAATATTATTCAAGCCCATTAATATTAATTTACTCCACTATAAAATTAATATTGAACTATCCATCTTAACCCACATTACGACTTCACAATAATATGGCTCCCGGTCATTATTTCCCGCGTTTAAGATTATCTTAGTCCACTAATTAATTAAGCCACTGAACAGACTTTATATTAATTAATATCTTTGTCCTTGGAGCAAAGACAACTCAACATTATTATCCATACAGGAAATAAATTTTCACTTGCAAGATTTGGTATGATAAAGATTCTGAGCCCACCAAGGGGACAAATCAAGCAAGCCGTACTTGCACGCGATTCTCCGTATTAAATCTTAGCAATCGTCATGTAACTAATAATATTGCCCAAGATACAAGGTATCGAATCGCATTGATTCTCTTACCATCATAAGTCAAAGCAATAGTTATTAATTTCACATGATCATATTTAAGGAACGGACATTAAGAAATAACGCACCACTGAGGTCTAATTCTTGTATATTGATGATCAAGAATTTATCCTCCTGTGAGGTCCTTTTCAACAAGATCGGGATGCACTAGTGTAATCCATTGGTCAAGACAAGTCAATCCGAGCCTTACACTTCAACCTTTCATGATGGGTTGTTCATTTCCATCTGGGTTGTGAATTTGTACTTAGTCACGAGGAACTGTTAATTTGATCTTCTGTGATCTGGTATCACCAAATTAACTACAACGTAACACGTACTGACTTTATCGAACGGGTATGCAATAAATATATATAATATTCATTCATATTTAATGCAACATGTGATAAATAATTTATTTCAGTAAAATAAATAAGAAATTCAGTTTGGTTATACAAAGTAAAAACATACTTTTCAGTATAACCCCAACAATCTCCCACTTATACTCAAAGTCTGCTTTTAAGTATACTACAACATGTCTCGTGTTCTATGTGACATCTAATGTCACCCTACACGAACCTAATTATATTTCTCCCACTTATACTCAAAGCAGATTGACAATGCTCTTGACACCCATTCATTCCACATGTCTCTCGAATGTATTCTGAAGCAGACCCTTTGTGAATGGATATGCTAGGTTGTCTTCAGACGCAATCTTTGCCACCTCTATGTCTTCTCTCTTAACGATTTCTCGTATATGATGGTATTTTCTTTCTGTGTGTTTGTTGGCCTTGTGGGCTCTCGGTTCCCTAGAATTTGCAATTGCTCCGGCGTTATCACAGTAAACCGTGATCGTGCTGGGCAAATTCGGAACGACATCCAAGTCCACCAGGAAGTTCTTGAGCCAAACCGCTTCTTTCACTGCTTCACAAGCAGCTACATATTCGACTTCCATGGTAGAATCGGTGATGCATTTCTGCTTAACGCTTCTCCACGTCATGGCTCCTCCCCCCATACAAAATACACTACCCGAGGTTGACTTTCTGGAGTCTATGTCTGATTGGAAATCTGAGTCCGTATAACCGATGGGGATTAGACTGTCCGATTGATAAACCAACATTTTGTCCCGTGTCCTCTTCAGATACTTCAGAATGTTCTTAACCGCAGTCCAATGTTCTTTCCCAGGGTTACTTTGATATCTTGCAACCATTCCTACGGCGAAGCAGATATCCGGTTTCATGCACAGCATCGCGTACATGAGGCTTCCCACATCCGAAGCATAAGGGATGCCCTTCATGTCATCTATTTCCTTTTGTGTCTTGGGACACATTTCCTTGGATAGATGGATTCCATGTCTAAAAGGTACAAAACCTTTCTTGGAATCTTGCATGCTGAATCGCTTCAAAACGGTATCTATGTATGAAGCTTGCGAAAGCCCGATCATCCTTTTCTTCCGATCTCGAGTGATCTTGATCCCTAGGACGTGACCGGCTTCTCCCAAGTCCTTTATATCAAACTGTTTTGACAGCCATGCCCTTACGTCTGACAACATCTTTACATCGTTCCCGATGAGCAGAATGTCGTCTACGTATAGTACCAAGAAAACCAAGGCAGTTCCATCACGCTTTTTATACACACAACTTTCAAAACTATTTTGATCAAAACCGTAGGATTTTATAACTTGATCAAAACACTGATTCCAATCACGGGATGCCTGCTTCAGCCCATAAATGGACTTTTTTAGCTTGCAAACCAGATGCTCTTGGCCTTTTTCAATGAAGCCTTCGGGTTGTTGCATATAGATTTCTTCGTCAAGTTTTCCGTTGAGGAAAGCTGTCTTGACATCCATTTGCCAGATCTCAAAATCTAGATGCGCAGCAATCGACAAGAAAATTCGGATGGACTTGAGCATGGCTACGGGCGAAAAGGTTAACTCATAGTCGATCCCTTCTTTCTGAGTGTACCCTTTCACCACGAGTCTTGCCTTAAAGGTTTCAACCTTTCCGTCTGGGCCCCTTTTACTCTTGTATACCTACTTGCATCCAATGGGTTTTATCCCACAAAGTGGTTCGACTAGCTCCCACACTTTATTGTGATCCATTGAACCCATCTCAGCTTCCATTGTTGTTTGCCAAGATGTCGCATCCTTGTCCTGGATCACCTCGTTGTAGGACCATGGATCTGATTCTTCTCCCGAGATCAAGTCCGAGGACTCTCCGATCCCTAAGAATCGCTCAGGTTGTCTGACAACCCTCCCACTACGATGAGGTTCCGGTTGTGTAGGCGTGACGCGTGGTATATCTTCTTGTACAGTTGGCAATGGAGTTGGCCCCTTAAGTTCTTCCAAGGTAATCTCGCTTCTAGGCTTTTTGTCATTCATATAGTCTTCTTCCAAAAATCTAAAGTGCGTACTGATTACGACCTTTTGATCTTCGGGACCATAGAACATGCATCCCTTCGTTCCTTCGGGGTATCCTATAAACAACCTTAATTCCGAACGTGCATCCAATTTCCCGGCTTCCCTATCCAACACGTATGCCGGACACCCCCAGATCCTCATGTGTCCTAAGTTGGGCTTGCGCCCTGTCCACAACTCCCTAGGGGTTTTTGGAACCGATTTGGATGACACTAAGTTCAGAATATAAGCCGCTGTTTGCAAGGTGTAACCCCAAAATGATTTTGGTAAATCCGCATAACTCATCATTGATCTTACCATTTCTAGAAGCGTTCTGTTTCTTCGTTCTGCAACCCCGTTTTGTTAAGGGGTACCGGGTGCAGTCAACTGGGATGCAATCCCTTCTTCCGACAGGTAGTTCAAGAATTCATCGCTGAGGTATTCGCCTCCACGATCAGATCGTAGAAACTTGATACACTTTTCCTTATGATTCTCTGCTTGAGCCTTAAATTCTTTGAATTTATCAAAGGTCTCAGATTTATGCTTCATTAGGAAAATGTATCCATAGCGTGAGTAATCATCGATAAACGTAACGAAATACTCGTAGCCGCCTCTTGCTTTGATTTGCATTGGACCACATACATTGGTGTGAACGATTTCCAACACTTCTTTAGCTCTAAACCCCTTGGCTCCAAATGCCCTCTTGGTCATCTTACCCTCCAAACATGATTCACAAGTTGGAAAATGGTTCAATCAGGAGAGATTTCAATGAACCATCTTGGACCAACCTTTGGATCCTTTTTGGATTAATATGACCTAATCTTAAGTGCCAAAGAAGTGTCTCGTTCACATTGGTCGAACGTTTTCTTTTGCTTGAAATAGTAGATGAGTTATATGATGCATTGTGTGTGTGGTGTGCACAGTTAATAATGTAGAGATTGTTCCGTAATGTTCCATGACAGATAACCACATCATTACGAAAAATAGTAACATGTTTATTAAAACGAACAGAATATCCATCAGCAAATAGTTTTGAAACTGAAATAAGGTTTTTGCGAAAAACGGGAACATAAAGAACATCTCTTAAAATTAAACTCTTGTCTTCAAAAGACAGGTGCACGTCTCCCACTGCTTTAGCTGCCACTCTCGTAGTATCGCCTAGCGTGATGAGGATCTCTCTTCCACTAAGTTGCCGGGTCCGCTTGAACCCCTGTAACATGAAACAAACATGATCAGTGGATCCCATATCCACTACCCACGAATGAGTAGCATACGCCGCTAAACAAGTTTCAACAACCAGTGCGAGAGAATTACCTTTCTTTCCATTCCTTTTGGGTTTGGAACAGGCTGACCTCCAATGTCCTTTTTCACCGCAGTTAAAACACTTTCCCTTGGCCGGTTTCTTTACTCCACCCTCCCTCTTCACCTTTCCTTTGCCCTTGACAACACTTGAGTTAGCTTCACTTTTGGTCCTCTTCTTCTTCTTACCCCATTTTGGTCTAGAAGAGGAAGATGGACCGGTTGTCGCTAAGGCTTGGCTGCTCTCTCCCAATATCCCTTCAGTCGAGACTAAAGCTTGTAGCAGATCAGGCAGGGAAAAATTCTGATTGTTCATTTGGTAGTTGAGCCTGAACTGCTCGAAGCTTTTGGGCAGGGAATGGAGTATGAAATTGATCTGGGTCTCGATGTCATATTCAGCACCAAGTACCTCAAGTTTGTTAAGGTGAGCCATCATCTGGAGAACGTGTTCCCTTACGGGCGTTCCCTCCACCATTTTCATTGAGAGCATGTCTCTCATGGTGATCTGGCAAGCCACACGGTTCTGATGTTGGAACATCGCTTTAAGATTGACCATGATGTCTGTTGCAATTTCAACGTTTTGGTGTTGGTGTTGCAACACATCTGACATAGAAGCCAAGATGGTACACTTTGCCATTTCATTGGAACGCTCCCAGTCAGCATACTCTTTCTTTTCCATTTTACTAGACTCATCAGTCGGCTTTTCTGGTTTGGGTGTGGTAAGGACCCAGTTATGGTGTTGTGCAGTGAGGACAATAGTAAGTTTTTGATACCAATCAACAAAGTTTTATCCAGTAAGCAAATTGTCTTTCAGTATATTGAACAGTGGATTAAAAGGTTGCGACATGATGATACTGAAAATAAACATACATCTTGTGTTAATATCCAGATCAACACAAAGAAAATCACATAATTCGATCACATGTTTCATATTGAAATCTAAAAAAAATATGAACATGCATCAGCCAACATCTCAAAATAGTTTTAAATGAGACTCTTGGGAGGGTCATCATTTAAATCACATTCAAGCAGGTTACAAACAAGAACAGCTACAAACCTTTAATTCTTAAAAAATATTAATAGTTGGCTCCCACTTGACCAATATAAAATTGACAGGGACTTCGGCGAAGTATATGCATATCAATTTTATACCTAAGTAATAACCATGATTAAATACAGAATTACTACTTCATTTTGACCGAACCTCTTGGGAGGGTCATCGTCACCACTAATAATAATTCACAATCATCCTTTTGAGAATTTATTCATGTGAAAGCTATCTTTTGGCCTCCCTTAGGGGAATTTCTCCAAAAGATTTCACAAATAAATAAATCATGGGGGTCAAAATTAATACGATTCAAAACCAAATTAATTATTAAAACATACTTAGTAATTTTTGAATTTGAGATTTTTCGTTGGACAATTCTCATGCAAACACATTTAAACAAATTAAATAAAGCATAAGAAAATACAACAATAAATCAAGCAAAGCAGAAAAATAAACATATTGGGCACAAATTATCCAATTGTCATGGTTTGATTTTTCTTGGCTTGATTTTGAAGAAACGCCGTCTTTAATTTCTCCCACTCAATCGTCTCGAAAAGAACTCCGTCTCGAAATGCCACGCCAAGTAGCTCGCAGCCGGGATGCAACGCCCGCATCCGGCCGGCCCCTTGGCCGAGTGACGCGTCCGTTCACCTAAGCGCATCGCCAAGACCGTGCCCACGTGCCCACGCCCAGCCGCGCCACACCCGTGCCGCGTCCGGCTTCGCCCAGTCGCCCATTGCGCCCATGCTCAATCCCCGCCATCGCCCGGGCCAGTTCTTCCAAAGAACGTCGCGTCCAGTAGCGTGTGCCTCCCTTGGCACATTTCGCGCGATGCACGTCGCCACACGTACGATTTCAGATCCATTTTAATTTCTCACCTCCATCTTCGTCTTCGATCAGGTTATAATTTATTTTACAAAAATAAATAAACCTAAATCTAGACTAGTCTATTACATTGAACAAATCAAATAGCCTAATATACTCGTGGATTTTCTCATGAGAAAAAATAAATTCGAACGAGTCGAATTAAAACCATTCATACGCATGAAATAAATAAACACATTAAATACCATGACAATTGGATACCTAAAAAACAGATCTAGCAATTCTACTATCCAATTTTCAATAAAATTTAATGGCCAACATAATTTAAATAACAATTTAAATACAGAGCTCGAAACCGAGGGCTCGATGCGATTGTTGGGAAATTAGGGATGATCCGAGTTAAATTTAAATACATATTTAAATTAATCAATTAATTACTAACATGAATTAATCCTAATTCAATTCAACATAATAATTAATGAACAAATAAATATCATGCGTACACGTATTTCACGTAAAACCTAAGCATGCGGAATCTAGGAATTACGTTAATACTAACCTCTCGTAGAGACAACCGCTGAGACGATGAATCAACCCAAAGTACCTTCTCAAATATGTCCCACGTCCACGAACGTAATCCGGTGGGAGGATTATCAACGAACGATTTTAATCTTAAAGGAGAAAATAAAATATTTGGCCACCACCTTTGTGGATTTCTAATTTTTCCAACACATGGAATTGCACTTGGGGATGAAAAATTCATCCCCTATTTATAGACTGGGGGGGGGGGGGACGAAAATTTGGGTCTAGTTGGGCATTGGGAAATTTCTTTGCTTCTTCCCCAAGATACAATCTAGAATATATTCAATATATTCTATTTCCCAAAATATCTCCCAACAAAATTTCCTCATCCTTTCTTATTCAATATTTTCGAAAATATCTCATGAAATAGGAAGAAATAAGATCTTTTTCCTTTCTTGAATTTATGGGATAAACTTGTATCTCAAGAATACTTTTTCCATAAAATCTTTCCAAGAAAATCAAGAAAAAATCTTTCCAAGAAAATCAAGAAAAAATATTTTCTCTTCCCTACCCAAATTTTCGAAATTATTGTGGAAAAATAAGCCAAAATATTTTCTTCTCCTTTTCATTAATTGGACTTTAGTTTGGGCTATTTGAGGGGCCTTTAGGAGAATTAAGATTGGACCTCCAATGGGCTATGAAGCTTTAATATTTAGCCAAAATATTATTCAAGCCCATTAATATTAATTTACTCCACTATAAAATTAATATTGAACTATCCATCTTAACCCACATTACGACTTCACAATAATATGGATCCCGGTTATTATTTCCCGCGTTTAAGATTATCTTAGTCCACTAATTAATTAAGCCACTGAACAGACTTTATATTAATTAATATCTTTGTCCTTGGAGTAAAGACAACTCAACAATATTATCCATACCGGAAATAAATTTCCACTTGCAAGATTTGGTATGATAAAGATTCTGAGCCCACCAAGGGGACAAATCAAGCCAGCCGTACTTGCACGCGATTCTCCGTATTAAATCTTAGCAGTCATCATGTAACTAATAATATTGCCCAAGATACAAGGTATCGAATCGCATTGATTCTCTTCCCATCATAAGTCAAAGTAATAGTAATTAATTTCACACGATCCTATTTAAGGAACGTAGATTAAGAAATAACGCACCACTGAGGTCTAATTCTTGTATATTCAGTACCGAAGAATTTATCCTCCTGTAGGTCCTTTTCAGTTCATCAGGATGCACTAGTGTAATCCCTTGGTCAAGACAAGCCAATCCGAGCCTTACACTTCAACCTTTCATGATGGGTTGTTCATTTCCATCTGGGTTGTGAATTTGTACTTAGTCACGAGGAACTGTTAATTTGATCTTCTGTGATCTGGTATCACCAAATTAACTACAACGTAACACGTCTTGACTTTTTATCGAGCAGTATGCAATAAATATATATAACATTCATTCATATTTAATGCAGCATGTGATAAATAATTTATTTCAGTAAAATAAATAAGAAATTCAGTTTGGTTATTCAAAGTAAAAGCATACTTTTCAGTATAACCCCAACAATCCCACGGGGGATGGTCACCCTGTGGATACGTGGCCCCAATAATTGCCCCCCAGACCGCCAGTGAGGGTATCGTTGGTCGGTCTGGAACTGATGGTCACTTATCCCAAGGCTCAACGATGGTCGCTCCACGTCTTCGGGAAGTCCAACAGTCGTCTGGAAAAGCTGCACCTGATGACGTTGCCCAGAGCAACAATGATGGCGCGTGGATGCCACGCGCTCCGCAAATGCCGGGATTTTGCGGATTTGCCCCAAAATTTGAATTTTTTTATTGCCCTCTGGTCTCTATCCTTCGTTTATAAATACTAATTCCGTTCCCAATTTCACACTTTTGCTTCCTCTGAACTTCAAAAGAAAGGGTTTCCAGGTGTTTCTTCGTCCGACACGGTTGCAACTCTTCGCTTTCTCAGGTAAGCATAATCTTGTCTCTCCCTCTTCAGCTTCTTTTCACCGGGTATGTCGGGTGCCGATGATTTATCTTCTTTCGAGTTTCGATCCGCCCGTTCTCCGCCGACGGGAGAGGTTTCTCTCGCCGGTCCTTCTGACTCTGGGGCTGCCTCTGCCGACCTAGACCCCATCCGCGGGAGCGGTGGGAATGCCCCAGCGGATCCCGATGTGTTTGGGTCACTCAAGGATCTGGGGATTTTGACGTCGGAGCGTACGCCGTCTGTTGCTGGTGGTCGGCCTTTGTCCGACAATCCGGAGCCATCCGTCTATCGCGATCAGGACCACCCCAACTATTTTGATTACCAGGCCTACCGGACCAGGCTCGAACATCGTCGGCCGCTCCGGTCTGAAATTCGTGACCTGGTAAAGTCCAAAATTTTACATAAATGATGAGAAATACTGTTCTGTCATGACGGAGGCCAACTTGGATGCCGCCCATCGCAAGTATGAGACTCCGAACGACGTATTATTTTATCTTCCGGAGCGGTCAGAGAGGGTCGATCAGCCCCTTGAAGGGATGATCGCCATTCACGAAGCGGTGATGGACGCGGGTCTTCGCTTCCCTCTTCATCCAGCAATCTCCCACCTTTTGGCCGCTTGGTATCTTGCTCCGGCACAAATCACTCCCAACGGGTGGAGCTATCTACTGGCGACCTTGAATGTGCTTGTGTTGGGGAATAAGTTGCACGGATCTATTCGGGATAAATATTTAAATACAAATTTAATTCAGATAATTATTACTAGCATGAATTAATCCTATATTAATTCAAATAATAATTCAACAACAAATCATGCATATAATTAATTCACGTAAATCCTACACATGCAGAATTTCTACGAGTTCACATGAACGTACCTCTTGGAATGGTAATGGCCTTGTTGATTAAACACACCAAAAGAACCTTCCCACGTATTCCCTTAATCCTTGCTCGACAATCCGGTGGTAGGACGCTTGCGAACAATTAACAAAAGGAAAATAAACTTTGTTGCACCACCTTTGTGGATTTACTAAATTTTCCAGCACATGGAATTGTACTTGGGAATGAAAGAATCATCCCCTATTTATAGACAGGGTGGTGGTCGAAATTTTAGGGAAAAAACAATGTGGGAAAATCTTTTCTTGATCTCCAAGAAATCTTGAATATATCTCCTATATTCTTTTTCCCATAATTATAATATTCCACAAAAATCCCACCTTATCAAGTTATGGCCAATATTTTCAAAAATTTAGGGCAAGAATCCAAGATTTGGATCTTCTTGAATTTATGAGATATTCTTGTATTTCAAGAAATATATATCTTCCATAATATCTTTTCAAGAAAATCAAGAAAATCTTTCTTTCCCTTAAATATCAAAAATTTCGAAATATCAAGTATGAATAACCAAGTGGGAGATTTCTTGAATTTAATGAGATAATCTTGTATTCCAAGAATACATATCTTCATTCCATAACAAAATTCAAAGAAAATCTTTCTCCCCTTTTATCCATAAATTTCGAAAATTATGAGGAAAAAATAAGCACAAATTTATTTTATTTTAAACACCTTTTTCAGTTATTGGACTTTATGTTGGGCTACTTGGGGGGCCTTTAGGAGAATTAAGATTGGATCTTCCAATGGATCTTGAATTATCAATATTGAGCCACAATATTATTCAAGCCCATAAATATTAATTAATCCCACTACATAATTAATATTGCACTATCCATCTTAACCCATATTACAGTCAATATAGCTCCCAATTATTATTTCCCGTGTTTAAGATTATCTAGCCCATTAATTAATTCAAGCCACTGAAATAGATTTCCATTAATTAATATCTTTTGTCCTTGGTTAAGGAACGATTCAACATTATTATCCATACCGGAAACTAGTTCTACTTGCAAGATTTGGTATGATAAAGTTTATGAACCTCCCAAGGGGGCAAATCGAACAAGCGTACTTGCACACGATTCTCCGTATTAAATCTTAGCAATCACATGTGACCAATAATATTGCCAAAGATAAAAAGTATTGAATCTCGTTGATTCTCTACCCATGATAAGTCAAAGAAATAGTTACCAACCACACGTGATCCTATTTAAGGAACGAAGATTAAGAAATAACGAACCACTGAGTTCTAATTCTTCCTTGTTCGATTATGAAGAATTTGTCCTCCTCAGAGGTCCTATTCGATTGCATCGGTCATGCACTAGTGTAATCTCTTGGTCAAGACAAGTCAATCGAGCCTTACACTTCAACCTTTCACGATGGATTGTTCATTTTCCATCTAGGTCGTGAATGATGTACTTTTTAGTTACAAAGGATTGTTAATTTAATCTTACGTGATGCGGTATCACTAAATTAACTACAATGTAACACGTACTATTTATTGAGCAGATTATGCAAATAAATATATGTAACATTCGATGATATTTAAAGCATCGATTGATAAATAATTTATTTCAGTAAATAAGTCCGAAATTCAGTTTTGATTATACAATGTAAAAGCATACTTTCCAGTATAATTCCAACAATCTCCCACTTATACTCAAAGTCTGCTTTTAAGTATACTACAGCATGTCTCGTGTAGTTCCTAATACGTGATATCTAATGTCACCTACATGAACCTAATAATTTCTCCCACTTATACTCAAAGCAGATTGGCAACGATCTTGACACCCATTCCTTCCACATGTCTCTCGAATGTATTCAGAGGCAGACCCTTTGTGAATGGATCTGCTAGGTTATCTTCAGACGCTATCTTTGTCACCTCTATATCTCCTCTCTTAACGATATCTCGTATAAGATGGTATTTCCTTTCAATGTGTTTTTTGGCCTTGTGGGCTCTTGGTTCCTTGAATTTGCAAATTTCTCGGCATTGTCACAATAAACAAATGATTCTATTTGGGCAAATTCGGAACTACATTCAAGTCCACTAGGAAGTTCTTGAGCTAAACCGCTTTTTTCATTTGCCTCGCAGCTTGACTACATATTCGACTTCCATGGTAGAATCTGCGACACATTTCTGCTTGACGCTTCTCCATGTCATGGCTCCTCCCCCCATGAAAAACACACTATATCGGAGGTAGATTTTCTGGAGTCTATGTCTGATTGGAAATATGAGTCCGTGTAGCCGATGGGGATTAGACTATTTGACTGATAAATTAACATTCTATCCCGAGTTCTTTTCAGATACTTCAGAATGTTTTTAACTGCCGTCCAATGTTCTTTCCCCGGGTTACTTTGATATCTTGCCACCATGCCAACGACAAGCAGATATCAGGTCTCGTACACAACATTGCATACATAAGGCTTCCGACAACCGAAGCATATGGAATGCCTTTCATGTCATATATCTCCTTTTGTGTCTTAGGGCACATTTTCTTGGATAGATGGATTCCATGTCTGAAAGGTACGAAGCCTTTCTTGGAATCAGATATCTTTGAATCGTTTTCAAGACAGTGTCTATGTATGAAGTTTGCGATAAGCCTATCATCTTTTTCTTGCGATCTCGAGTGATCTTGATCCCAAGGATGTGTGCGGCTTCCCCTAAGTCCTTCATATCAAACTATTTTGAAAGCCATGCCCTTACGTCTGATAACACCTTTACATCGTTCCCGATGATCAGAATGTTGTCTACGTATAGTACTAAGAATACCAATGCAGTTCCGACATGCTTTTTGTACACACAACTTTTGAACTCGTTTTGATCAAACCCATAAGACTTTATAACATGATCAAAACATTGGTTCCAAGCTCTGGATGCCTGTTTGAGTCCGTATATGGACTTCATGAGCTTACAAACTAGGTGTTCTTGACCCTATTCAATGAAGCCTTGGGGTTGTTGCATATAGATCTCTTCATCAAGACTTCCGTTAAGGAAAGCTGTCTTAACATCCATTTGCCAGATTTCAAAGTCGAGATGCGTAGCAATCGATAAGAGAATTCAGATGGACTTGAGCATGGCTACGGGCGAAAAAGTTTCCTCATAATCGATCCCTTCTTTCTTAGTATAACCTTTCGCCACGAGTCTTGCCTTGAAGGTTTCCACCTTCCCGTACGGTCCTCTTTTTATCTTATACACCCACTTGCAACCAATTGGTTTGACCCCATTAAGTGGTTCGACTAGCTCCCACACTCTGTTATGATACATAGAACCCATTTCGACTTTCATTGCTGTTTGCCAAGAATCTGCATCCTTGTCTTGGATTGCCTCGCCATATGTCCATGGGTCTGATTCGTCTTTTCCGGGAATCAAGTCCGAGGACTCTCCTATTCCCATGAATCTCTCGAGCTGTTTCACAACCCTCCCACTACGATGAGGTTTCGGTTGTGTCAGTGTGTCATTTGGTATGTCATCTTGTACAGTTGGCATTGAGGTTAACCCCCTTAGCTCATTTAAGGTAATCTCACTTCTGGGTCTTCTTTCGTTCATATAGTCTTCTTCTAAAAATCTAAAGTGGGTGCTTATTACCACCTTTTGATCTTCGGGACCATAGAACATACACCCTTTTGTTCCCTCGGGGTATCCCATAAACAACCTTAATTCTGATCGAGGATCCAATTTACCGGCTTCCTTGTCCAACACGTAGGCCGGACACCCCCAAATCTTCATGTGTCTCAGACTGGGCTTGCGCCCCGTCCACAATTTTTTGGGAGTTTTGGGAACCGATTTGGATGGCACCAAGTTCAGAATGTAGGCTGTTGTTTCCAAGGCATGACCCCAAAACGACTTGGGAAGATCCGCATAACTCATCATAGATCTAACCATTTCCAAAAGAGTTTTGTTTCTTCGCTCTACAACCCCATTTTGTTGAGGGGTTCCGGGTGCGGTTAGCTGGGATGCAATCCCTTCATCAGACAAGTAGTTCAAAAACTCATCGCTGAGGTATTAGCCTCCACGATTGGATCGTAGAGACTTGATACGTTTTTCCCTATGATTCTCTGCTTGAGCCTTAAATTCTTTTAATTTCTCAAAGGTCTCAGATTTATGCTTCATAAGGAAAATATAACCGTACCTTGAGTAATCATCAATAAAAGTAACGAAATACTCATAACCTCCTCTTGCTTTGGTTGACATTGGACCACATACATCTGTGTGAACGATTTCTAACACTTCTTTGGCTCTATTCCCCTTGGCTCCAAATGCCCTCTTGGTCATTTTACCCTCCAAACATGTTTCGCAGGTTGGAATTGGTTCAACTTGGAGAAACTTCAGTGAACCGTCTTTCACCAACCTTTGGATTCTCTTTGGATTTATATGTCCCAATCTTAGATGCCATAGAAGTGTCTCGTTCACGTATGATGAACGTTTTCTTTTCTCTGAAACAGTTGATGTGTTATAGGATGCATTTCGTGAGTGGTGTGCACAGTTAATTGTATAGAGATTATTCGACAACGTTCCATGACAGATAAATTTATCAAAAAGAGAAATGGTAACAACTTTATTAAAAGTAACCGAATATCCATCAAGAAAAAGTTTAGAAACTGAAATTAAATTCTTTCTAAAAATCAGAACTTAAAGAACATCTCTTAAAATTAAAACTCTGTCTTCAAAAGACAGGTGCACTTCTCCCACTGCTTTAGCTGCCACTCTCGTAGCATTGCCCAGTGTGATGAGGATCTCATTGTCACTAAGTTGCCGGGTCCGGTTGAACCCCTGTAAAGTAAAACAAACATGATCAGTGGACCCCATATCCACTACCCATGAATGGGAGGCATACGCCGCTAAGAAAGTTTCAACAACTAGTGCGTGAGAATTACCTTTCTTTCCATTCCTTTTGGGTTTGGAACAGGCTAACCTCCAATGTCCTTTCTCACCGCAATTAAAACATTTTCCTTTTGGTACTTTCTTGACACCCAAACAGCTAGCTGTCTTTTTCTCACTTTTCTTAGTGATGAGATTGCTTTGGTTCTGACCACTTTCCTTTTCTTGAGACTTGCCTTCCATTGGTCTAGATCTTGAGAAAAGACTTTTGGTCACCAATGCTTCGTCTTTCTTTCCTAAATGCTTCTCTATTTTCTCCAAGGCTTCTTGTAGGATGTCCATAGTAAACATGTGACCACTCATCATAAAACTACAGTAAAACCCATCGAAGCACCTTGGAAGAGTTAGCAGAAGAAATTCTATTTGGGCCTCATCACAATACTTAGTACCGAGATAAGCCAGTTTTTCAAAATGGTGTTTAATTCTGAGAACATGCTCCCTCATGGGTGTTCCCTCAGCCATCTTTAGACTGGCCACATCGTCATTTTTAAACTGATTGATCACGTGGTCTTTTGTTAAAAATATTTCTTCAAGACTTTGCATAATTTCTGCAGCAGACTCAACACCTTCATGAATGTGTCTCAAATTATCAGACAGTGAAGTCAAGATTACACGTTTCATGGGTTCATTGGCCTGCTCCCAAATATTATACAAGTGTCTTTCCGCATTAGGTGATTCATCAGTAGGCTTACGTGGCTTGGGTACATCAAGAACCTAATGATGTTCTTGTGCAGGTAGGACAAAACTCATATTTCGTTTCCAAACATTATAGTTGTCACCAGTTAATTGGTGTTCTTTGAGTGTATATAACAGTGGATTAAAAGGTTGCGACATGATGAATTGAAATAAACAATAATATGCATAAGCACAAATATATCACAAGGTTCGATCACATGCATCATATTAAAATCTCAAAAAAAATATGAACATGCATCAGCCAACATCTCAAAACAGTTTAAATAAGCCACGTGGGGTGGGTCATTATTTAAACACATTCAAGCAGGTTACAAACAAGAACAATTATTAAACCTTTAATATCCAGATTAATAGTTGGCTCCCACTTGACCAATATAAAATTGACAGGGACTTCGGGGAAGTATATGCATATCAATTTTATACCTAAGTAATAACCATGATTAAATACAGAATCATTATTTCGCTTTGAACGAGCCTCGTGGGGAGGGTCATCGTCGCCACTAGTAATAATCCACAATCATCTATTTGGAATTCATTCATGTGAAAGCTAACTTTTGACCGTCCCGTGGGGGGAATTTCTCCAAAAGAATTCACAAATAAATAAATCATGGAGGTCAAAATTAATTCAATTTTATTTTTCGAAATAAAATTGTCAATTAATTATTTAAACATACTTAGTAATTTTTGAAGGTGAGATTTTTCATTGGGCAACTCTCATGCAAACACATTTAAACAAATTAAATAAAACACAAGAAAACAAAATAATAAATCAAGCAAAGCGGAAAAAATAAACATATTAGGCACAAATTATCCAATTGTCATGGTTTGATTTTTCTTGGCTTGATTTTGAAGAAACGTCGTCTAGAATTTCTCCCACTCGATCGTCTCGAAAAGAACTCCATCTCGAAACGCCATGCCAAGTAGCTCGTAGTCGGGATGCATGCCCACATCCGGCCGGCCCCTTGGTCGAGTCAGCCTCGGCAGCCTTGACACGCCTCGGCGTGCTCGCCCGCCCGTTTCGCCACACCTAGTAAAGAAATACAGTAAGTTTCGGCACATCCGCAGCGCATCCATCCATACGCTGTACCGCCTCGCCTCACCCTAGCAGTTCTAAGAACCCCTCGTCCCCTCGCGCTTCGCTTACGCCTCCGATCGCCTCGGCCGCCACAAGATGGGTCTTGCCGCGCCAAGACGCGTTGTTCTCCACGCCCACGCCAAGATTCAGGTCGATCCCGCCCGATGCATAGCGTCGTGCCCGTGCGCATGCCGACATCCGCGTCGCACGCGTGCCTCCCTTAGCACGTTTCGCGCGATGCACAACGTCCGCGTACGGTTCTGGATCTATCCTTTAATTCTTCGTCTCCCCCTCCGTTTCCGATCCGGTTACTATTTATTTATAAAAAATAAATAAACCTAGATCTATACTAGTCTATTAAATTGATCAAATCAAACAAATCCTAATCTACTCGTGGATTTTCTCACGAGGCAAAATAAATCCGAACGAATCGAATTAAAAACCACAATTTATATGCATGCATAAATAAACACATTAAATTCCATGACAATTGGATACCTGCAAAAAAGATCTAGCAATTCTACTATCCAATTTCAAATTTAATAAAAACGAATTAAATTACAATTTAAAAAATTCAGAGCCCGAAACCGAGGCTCTGATACCAGTTGTTGGGGAATAATTTGCACGGATCTATTCGGGATAAATATTTAAATACAAATTTAATTCTGATAATTATTACTAGCATGAATTAATCCTATATTAATTCAAATAATAATTCAACAACAAATCATGCATATAATTAATTCACGTAAATCCTACGCATGCAGAATTTCTACGAGTTCACATGAACGTACCTCTTGGAATGGTAATGGCCTCGTTGATTAAACACACCAAAAGAACCTTCCCAAGTATTCCCTTAATCCTTGCTCGACAATCCGGTGGTAGGACGCTTGCGAACAATTAACAAAAGAAAAATAAACTTTGTTGCACCACCTTTGTGGATATACTAATTTTTCCAGCACATGGAATTGTACTTGGGAATGAAAGAATCATCCCCTATTTATAGACAGGGTGGTGGTCGAAATTTTAGGGAAAAAACAATGTGGGAAAATCTTTTCTTGATCTCCAAGAAATCTTGAATATATTTCCTATATTCTTTTTCCCATAATTATAATATTCCACAAAAATCCCACCTTATCAAGTTATGGCCAATATTTTCGAAAATTTAGGGCAAGAATCCAAGATTTGGATCTTCTTGAATTTATGAGATATTCTTGTATTTCAAGAAATACATATCTTCCATAATATCTTTTCAAGAAAATCAAGAAAATCTTTCTTTCCCTTAATTATCAAAAAATTCGAAATATCAAGTATGAATAACCAAGTGGGAGATTTCTTGAATTTAATGAGATAATCTTGTATTCCAAGAATACATATCTTCATTCCATAACAAAATTCAAAGAAAATCTTTCTCCCCTTTTATCCATAAATTTCGAAAATTATGAGGAGAAAATAGGCAACAAATTTATTTTATTTTAAACACCTTTTTCAGTTATTGGACTTTATGTTGGGCTACTTGGGGGGCCTTTAGGAGAATTAAGATTTGACCTTCCAATGGATCTTGAATTATCAATATTGAGCCACAATATTATTCAAGCCCATAAATATTAATTAATCCCACTACATAATTAATATTGCTCTATCCATCTTAACCCATATTACAGTCAATATGGCTCTCGGTTATTATTTCCCGTGTTTAAGATTATCTAGCCCATTAATTAATTCAAGCCACTGAAATAGCTTTCCATTAATTAATATTTTTTGTCCTTGGTTAAGGAACGATTCAACATTATTATCCATACCGGAAACTAGTTCTACTTGCAAGATTTGGTATGATAAAGTTTATGAACCTCCCAAGGGGGCAAATCATACAAGCGTACTTGCACACGATTCTTCGTATTAAATCTTAGCAATCACATGTGACCAATAATATTGCCAAAGATAAAAAGTATTGAATCTCGTTGATTCTCTACCCATGATAAGTCAAAGCAATAGTTACCAACCACACATGATCCTATTTAAGGAACGAAGATTAAGAAATAACGAACCACTGAGGTCTAATTCTTCCTTGTTCAGTTCTGAAGAATTTGTCCTCCTGTAGATCCTATTCAGTGCATCAGTCATGCACTAGTGTAATCTCTTGGTCAAGACAAGCCAATCTGAGCCTTACACTTCAACCTTTCACGATGGATTGTTCATTTCCATCTAGGTCGTGAATGGTGTACTTTTAGTTACAAGGGATTGTTAATTTAATCTTCTGTGATCTGGTATCACTAAATTAACTACAATGTAACACGTACTATTTATTGAAAAGTTATGCAGTAAATATATGTAACATTCGATGATATTTAAAGCATCAGTGATAAACAATTTATTTCAGTAAATAAGTGCGAAATTCAGTTTTGATTATACAAAGTAAAAGCATACTTTCCAGTATAATCCCAACAGCTTGGCTAGGCCAGCCTTTACCGGTTACCCACGCCCATGGAAGCGAACTAATACTAGTTGTTGGTCTCCTAGCATGGTCAGGAGGGGCATTATGCGCCGAAGAACTGCCTTGGTCGGAGAATTGTGTGGGGGATTTCTAATAAGGTCAAGAATTGACACCCTTGATGGTGGTTTGTGAGCGGGGCATGGCAGAGTGCCTCCCCGGGTTCTATCTCAGAGATCCCCATACCTACCGACTTCCAAGAGCGGGCTGCCCGTAAGATTCATTTTAGAGGGTGTGTCGAGCACCTCCGTACTGATCTAATTTCCTTTGTCCTTCTTGCAGGTGTGCTTGTTACCGACGAGAACCAGTTGAATTGGGACTTCAAGATCGCCAACCAGGTCACCTTCGATTATTCTTGGAATCTTCGCCGTGTTGATTTCTTCAATTCCCCTTTTGAGAGGTTGTGGGGAGGTTTGCAAACTTACCCCCGTGAGACTGGTCGTCTTCATGAGTTTTCTTCCTCCTTTAAACTGGGCTTTCATTGATATTTGATGTTCGTTCTTACCGAGGGTTACTTTCCTGCAGCTCCCCATATTCCTGTTCAAGATATTGCTCCAACCCCTGAGCAGATGTCTTCCCGCCGGAATCCTGCCCTTAACTTCTCTCGAACTAGGTCCGCGGCGTGGCCTGCGTCCTCGGCTCGTGGGGGTGGTGTGGTGGAGACTGGGGGGTCCTCCCGGACGGATCGGTCTAAGGACAAGAGGAATGCTAAAGAAGGCCGAAGGGGTGCTCGCCCGGCTCGCTCGGACGACTCTTCTTCTCGAAAACATGCCCGGTCGGGCAATCATTCTCCTCATGCCACTGGGGGAAGTGCTCCCCCACGGGAGTCGGTTCTTGCAGCTCGCCCCCCACTGATGACGCCGCCGCCTCCGCCTGGTCGCCAGTTCTCGGGTGACCGCACTTTCGTGGGGTGGGACGTCGATTGCTCCGGAGCATAAGTGTTCATCTGGCCATCTCACTATTGCCTCTTCTTGTTTTCGCATTCTTTTCTAAGTAGGGCCTCTCTCTTTCAGGTTTGTGAACTTCCCTCCGCCCGTCGTCGACTACCTTCGATCGAAGATGCCTCCCATTGTAGGGGTTTCTACCGACTGGCTTCGGTATATGCGGCACTCTGTTCGGGGTGTGCCCCGATGCTGGTCTCTGGATGACAACCTTGCTGCCTCTTCCAACAACAAGGAGAACAACCTCTACACCGCTTTGGGCGGGTTGTGGAGCAAAACGATCATGACCTGGAGATCTCCTGCTCTGCCCTCGACGCGGAGAAGAAGAAACTGGAGGAGGCGGCCATGGCCATGGCCCGAATGGAGGTCGACCTAAAAGTTGCTTAGGATAGGTCGGTCGAGATGGCCCTACAGGTGGCCGATATGAATGCCAAATGTCGCACCGAGACCGACTCCCACCGCCTCGAGTCAGTGACTCTGAAGGGGAGGGTTGATGAGCTTACTCACCAACTGGCGGAGTCCCATGCCCTGGCGGTCGACTATGAGGCGAGGGTGGAGGACCTCGAGTTCTAGTTGTCTAAGGAGGCCTCCCTTCGGGCCGCCGACGATGTTGCGTTGGGGATTTTCTCCTACATCAGCACCTATGCGGATGTCCTCCGGGCGGTGTTTTGCCGTGATTCCTCCGCAGATGCCTCCGTGCTTGTGGAGGACTTCAAGGCCTTCGTCACCGATTTGCCCGCCCGAGGCCGATGTAGTGTTGCCCATGGCGGATTTGGCCGACTTCGGTGTAGATTTGTCTTTCTTGGCCTCGACGAGCAGGTTGCGGAGGTCGGGCGAGGGCGCCAATCAGGGGGGAACATCCGGGCAAACCCCTACCGGTCCTGTTGCGGCGCCTGTGCTTACGACCGTGGTGGCAGATGGCAGTGGCGCAATGGTGGTTGCCCCGGGTGGAAGGGTCGCAAGTGGTGAGGAGCTGACGGACGACCAGGTTGAGGGGGAGGTCAGGTCGGGGGATGGTGTTTAGCGTTTCCCCTTCTGTTCAAAAATTGTGTAGGGTGTCTGCGAACCCCTTTCTTTTGAGTTTTTCTTCTTCTTTTGTTTGCGTGGCCCTTCGGGGTGTGAGTTTGTAAGTGGCCTGCGGGTCCTCTTTTTGTATTCGGTCTTAGGGCCTTTATTTAATGAATGAAGCCTTCATATTTTATCTCCCTCGCTGTGCATTTACGTTTGAGTTTGTTGCTCCGCTTTCGAATTTGTTGGTCGTGCAACCCCGGACATACACCTGCGACTATGAGTCTTGCCTATGTTCTTATCGCCATTTGGTTATGGTGCGATGTGTCCGGAATATGTTTTAGCCGTCTTATCTTACGCGGTGTGTCTAAACTTTGGCTTAGTCGTGTAACGGTGCTGTCTTTAAGAAGGTCGTCGTGTTTGGTCGTGCGGCCAAAGCGATGGACGACCTTATCAACGTGAGTTCCGGGTGTTGCTTCTTGTCGTAGGTGGTCGGCTTATGTGTTTGGCGACCACTCTTTTGACCCGACCTTTGTCGCGCAGATCGTCCTTGGGACGATTCCTGGTTGACTTATTCTAAGATGCACATGACTTTTACAACGTAATTTATTATAAAAACCTTTCCTTGGAATTAAGAAGTTGTTACAAAGAAAGTGGCAAAATGACAAATGGGCTATCAACTATTTTCTATTGGTAGTATTTCTTCAGGTGGGTCGCGTTCCATGGATATTGGGTTGGTGTGCCATCCAGGTCTTCGATCTCGTATGCCCCGTTGGCCAGACATTTGGATATTCTGAACGGGCCCTCCCAGGTGGGGCCAAGTACACCTTTGGGAACTCCGAGTACCTTTTTTAGGATGAGGCCGCCCTCCTTGAATTGCCGGAGTTTGACCTTTGAGTTATAGTATTTTTCTACATGTCGTTTGTAGCTGGCATTCTTTACGTTCACCTCTATCCTTTTTTCTTCCAGTAGGTCCAAGCTTGTCGCCATTGCCATGTCATTGCCGTTCGAGGCTCCGCTGCTCGTTTGGTGGCTAGGTATGAGGACTTCTGCTGGGATCACCGCCTCTGTCCTGAATGCGAGGGAGTAGGGTGTTTCTCCCGTAGATGTCCTACAGGTTGTTCTGTATGACCATAACACTTCGGGTAGCTCGCTTGCCCACTTGCCCTTCCCCCCTTCAAGTCATGGCTTTAGCGTGTGTTTGATAATTTTGTTGATCACCTCAACTTGGCCATTGGACTGTGGGTGGTATGGGGTTGAGAAGAGCTTTATGATTTTCAATTTTCTGAAGAACACATCGATCTTAAGGCCGTCAAACTGCTTTCCATTGCCAGTTACAATTGCTTGTGGGAGACCGAAGCGGCAGATGATGTTTCTCCAGATGAAATTTATCACGTTTTCCTGGTCAATCGTTGCAAGGGCTTCGACCTTGGCCCATTTCGTAAAGTAGTCGACCGAGATGATGGTGAATCGTACAATCCCTGGGGCCGTAGGCAGTGGTCCGATAATGTCGATTCCCCATTTTGTGAAGGGCCATGGACTCAAGATGCTGGTTAACTCTTCCGGGGATACTTTGATCGAGGGGGCGAATATCTGGCATCGGTGGCATGCCTTTGCATACTCGAGAGCGTCCTTTTTTAGTGTTGGCCAAAAGTATCCTTGTCAGATGGTCTTATGGGCCAGGGATTGACCTCCTGTGTGGTTCCCGCAGATGCCATCGTGGATTTCTCTCAGGATGGCTTACCCTCGGCCTATGTCACACATCTGAGTAACGGGATGCTGAAGCCTCGCTTGTATAAGTTGTCGTCGACCATCATATACCTTGCCGCTCTCATTTGCAATTGTCGGGCGTCGACCCTATTGTCGGGCAGATGTCCTGTCTTTAGATACTCAAGTATTGGTGTCCTCCAATCCTCGTGGTTGACATCCATTGGGTTGGTGAGGGCGACCAGGGTGTGTGTGGTGGATGGGAAAGTTAGTTTTGTGATGGTGACGTCTCTCATATCCGCCGGCCCTTCTGATGTTGCTAGCCTGACCAAAGCATCTTCTTGGGAATTCGCGTTCCTAGGTATCAGTTCCACATAGACCTAGTCGAATTTTTCGAGCAGGCTGCGGACGACCTCTTGGTATGCGGTCATTCGATCACATCGGGCCTCATACTCCCCCGACACTTGACACGTGACCAATTGCGAGTCGGTGTGTATTTTCAGCCTCTTCACTCCCATGGCCATTGCCATTTCAAGCCCTTTAATTAGGGATTCGTATTCTGCTTCATTGTTGGTGGCCTGAAAGTCGAACATGATAGCCATCTGGAAGGAATGTCCATCCGGGCTAGTCAGGATTATGCCAGCCCCGGCTCAGGTTTGAGTGGCGGACCCATCCACGTAGAGCTCCCATGGGGGCCCTACTGGCACTTCCTGCGCGGTCATCGGGAAGGTGAGTTCTACCATGAAATTGGCCAGGGCATGTGCCTTGATGGTCGTTCGCGGGGCGTACGTGACACCAAATTGGACAACTTCGATTGCCCATTTCATGCAGTGCCTAGCCATGTTGGGGCGATGTAGCGCGTTTCTTAGGGGTAGCGAGGTCAACACCTCCACCTGGTGGTCGAAAAAGTACCTTCATTCTTCCTCGTTGAGTGTCTGGCTTACATAGTAGATCGGCAGGTAGTCTTGCCCTTTGGCTCGTACCAGGACCGAACTTAAGGTCGTTTCGGAGACGGCCAGGTAGGGAAAGCATTTCCCTGGGGACGGGTTTGGTCAGTATCTTTGGGCTGGCAAGATACTTCTTGATGCCATCTAAAGCTGTCTGGACCTCCCCTGTCCACTGGAAATCGTTTTTGGCCTTCTTTAGTGTGTCGAAGAAGGGTTTGCACATATCTCCCATGCGGGATATGAATCTGCTGAGGGCTGCCAGGCTTCCTGTGAGCTTATGGACTTTCTTTGGGTTTCGTGGGCTGCCCATCTCTAGTATCACCCTGATTTTTGTTGGATTGGCCTCTATTCCCCGCTTGCTGACTAAGTGGCCAAGGAATTTGCCTGACTCCACGCCGAAGTTTCATTTCTTCGGGTTGAGCTTCATGTTGAACTTCCTCAAGATGTTGAATGCTCGGGCGAGGTTGGCAAGATGATATTTTTTTTTAGACTCTTGACGACTATGTCATCTACGTATACCTCCATGGATTTCCCGATTTTCTCCGCGAACATTTGGTTTACCAATCGTTGGTACTTAGCCCCGGCGTTTTTGAGGTGGAATGGCATCCTCTTCCAACAGTACATATTTTTCTCGGTGAGAAAGGAGGTATGTTGTTGGTCGTCTTTGTGCATGGATATTTGATGGTAGCCTGCGAATGCGTCCATGAAGGTCATCATTTCGTGCCCGGCTGTGCTATCGATCAGATGGTAGATATGAGGCATGGGGAAGAAATCTTTGGGACATGCTTCGTTCAAATCAGTGAAGTCGATGCATAGTCTCCACATCCTGTTAGCTTTCTTGACCAGGACGACATTGGACACCCACTGGGGTTGGTCGGCTTGCATGATTAACTCCTTGTCGAGCAGTTTCTTCACCTCC
Organism: Stenogyne calaminthoides; assembly: GCA_037126765.1. NCBI lineage: Eukaryota > Viridiplantae > Streptophyta > Magnoliopsida > Lamiales > Lamiaceae > Stenogyne > Stenogyne calaminthoides. Next base: position 12,291,992 of record JBBCBC010000008.1, on the reverse strand, counting down.
TCGGCCAATGCGGCATATTTTTTAGGTTCAAATTTCCTCCTCTTTTGCGCGACTGATTTTTTGCTAGGGTTGATGTTTAGTCGATGGAAGGCGACCTCGGGGTCGATGCCTATCATGTCCTTGTGGGACCAGGTGAACACATCTAAATTTTTCTTAAGGAAGTCGACCAGTTGCCCCCTTAGTTTCGATGGGATTTTGGAGTCGATTATGACCTCCAGGTCTTGTCGGGTTGGGTCCATATTGACTTTTTCGAGTTCTTCGTCCGGTGTTGCCCGTTGTTGGTTCCCTTTTGGGTCATCAATCGCTCCTTGGATAATGAACTCGCTTGGCTCAGGACCGAGCCTTGGTTCAAGGTCGTCGTTCGTTCGTTTGTCAAGGTAGATTTCCATTGGGTTGCTTTGATCGTGTGTGATTTCTTGTATGCTATAATTTAAATGAGACTTCGTATAAATTGAACATCCTCTTGCATCAAGTTGATCACCCTTAACGGTGCCGACCACCCCATCTGAAGTGGGGAATTTTACACAAAAATAATATGTGAAGGACGCAGCCTCGAATTCATGCTCAAACGGCCTGCCAAGAAAACCATTAAAGGTCGATGGCAGGTCGATTACAAGGAAATCGCAAAGTTTTGTGGCCCTAACAGTCCTATCTATAGAGGAAACTAGTTCTACTGCCAAGCGGATGATCCGGTGGGGCTTCACCGTAGCGTCACCGAAACCTCTCACCAAATGCTCGCTTGGTTCGAGGTAGCTGGGGTAATCGCCGAGTTCGTCGAAGGTTTTCTTGAACAGTATGTTGCAGAAGGCCCCACTGTCGACTAGCAGTCGTTTGACCGTGACCCCCATGATCTTAGCGGAGATGACTAGAGGGTTGGTATTTGGGTAGACGACTTCGGCCTTGTCTTGTTCTCTGAACTGGATCCTGTTGACCTCTTGCGCTGTTGCATCCACCGGCAGACATAGCCGTGTTGGGAATGAGTTGCACAGATCTATTCGGGGTGAATATTTAAATACAAATTTAATTCATAAATTATTACTAGCATGAATTAATCCTATATTAATTCAAATAATAATTGCAACAACATATCATGCATATAAAAAGCCACGTAAAACCTACGCATGCGGAATCTACGGGTTTACGTGAATGTACCTCTCGGGATAGGAGTGGCTTTGGTCGGACGGACTAACCAAAAGGACTTCCCAAGTATTCCCTTAGCCCTTGCTTGACAATCCGGTGGAAGGATACTCGCGAACAATTAACAAAAGGAAAAAATAAACTTTGTTGCACCACTTGTGTGGATTTGCTAATATTTCCAGCACATGGAATTGTACTTGGGAATGAACTAATCATCCCCTATTTATAAGAGGGAGGGTGGTCGAAATTTTAGTGATATTTCAATGTGGGAAAAGACTTTTCTTGGTCACCAAGAAATCTTGAATATATCCCTTATATTCTTTTTCCCATAATTAAAATATTCCACAAAAATCCCACCTCCTCTATTATGGTGATTTTCGAAAATTTAGTGCTACAAGAATCCAAGATTTGGATCTTCTTGAATTTATGAGATATTCTTGTATTTCAAGAAATACATATCTTCCATAATATCTTTTCAAGAAAAGAAAATCTTTCTTGCCACATTATATTTTCAAAATTTAAATTTACTATATAGATAACCAAGTGGGAGATTTCTTGAATTTAATGAGATAATCTTGTATTCCAAGAATACATATCTTCATTCCATAATAAAATTCAAAGAAAATCTTTCTCCCTCTTTTATCCATAATTTTCAAAAATTTTAGAGGAAATATAAGCAACAATATTTATTTTATTTTAATAACCTTTTCAGTTATTGGACTATATGTTGGGCTACTCAGGGGGCCTTTAGGAGAATTCAGATTTCACCTTCTAATGGATCTTGAATATCTAATATTGAGCCACAATATAATTCAAGCCCATAAATATTAATTAATCCCACTACATAATTAATATTGCACCATCCATCTTAACCCATATTACGGTCAATATGGCTCGGTCATTATTTCCCGTGTTTAAGATTATCTAGCCCATTAATTAATTCAAGCCTTTGAAATAGCTTTTCGTTAATTAATATCTTTTGTCCTTGGTCGAGGAACGGTTCAACATTATTATCCATCTGGGAAACTAATTCCACTTGCAAGATTTGGTATGATAAAACTTATGAACCTCCCAAGGGGGCAAATCAAGCAAGCGCATTTGCACACGATTCTTCGTGTTAAATCTTAGCAATCACATGTGACCAATAATATTGCCCAAGAGAAAAAAAAGTATTGAATCTCTCCGATTATTTACCCATGATAAGTCAAAGCAATAGTTACCAATCCCACGTGATCCTATTTAAGGGATGAAGGTTAAGAAACAACGAACCACTGAGGTCTAATTCTTCCTTGTTCAGTTCTGAAGAATTTATCCCCCTGTAGGTCCTATTCAGCGCATCAGTCATGCACTAGTGTAATCTCTTGGTCAAGACAAACCAATCTGAGCCTTACACCTCAACCTTTCGCGATGGTTGTTCATTTCCATCTAGGTCGTGAATGACGTACTTTTAGTTACAAGGGACTGTTAATTTAATCTTCTGTGATCTGGTATCACTAAATTAACTACAGTGTAACACGTACGAATTATTGAACAGTTATGAAGTAAATATATATACCATTCAATCATATTTAAAACATCGGTGATAAAAAATTTATTTCAGTAAATAAGTCTGAAAATTCAGTTTCAATTATACAAAGTAAAAAGCATACTTTTCAGTATAATCCCAACAATCTCCCACTTATACTCAAAGTCTGCTTTTAAGTATACTACAACACGTCTCGAGTAGTCCGTGACATCTAATGTCACCTACACGAACCTAATAATTTCTCCCACTTATACTCAAAGCAGATTGGCAACGGTCTTGACACACATTCCACTCACATGTCTCTCGAATGTATTTAGAGGCAGACACTTTGTGAATGGATCTGCTAGGCTGTCCTCAGACGCTATCTTTGCCACATCTATATCTCATCTTTTAACGATTTCTCGTATAAGATGTATTTCCTTTAATGTGTTTGTTTGACTCGTGGACTCTTGGTTCTCTTGAATTTGCAACTGCCCCTAGCAGATATTGCTATACAAATTTAGAACACCATCCAAGTCCACTAAGAAGATCTAGAGCCCAATTGGTTCTTTCACTGCTTCACAAGCAGCTACTTACCCGAGTCCCATGGTTGAGTCAGTGATGCATTTCTGCTTCACACTCGTCCATTTGATGGCTACACTTCCCAAATGGAAACACACTAACTGAGGCAGATAATTTCTAGAATCTAAATCTGATTGGAAATTCGAGTCCGTGTAGCCGATGGGGATTGGAGTATCTGACTGATAAATCAACATTCTATCCCGAGTTCTTTTCAGACACTTCAGAATGTTTTTAATCACGATCGTCAATGCGCTTTCCTCGGGTTACTTTGATATCTTGCTACCATGCCTACGGCAAAGCAGATATCCAATCTCGTACACAGCAATGCATACATAAGGTTTCCGACAGCCAAAGCACAAGGAATACCTTTCATGTCATCTATCTCCTTTTCGTCTTAGGGAACATTTTCTTGGATAGATGGATTCCAAGTCCGAAAAGGTACGAATCCTTTTTGGAATCTTGCATCTTTCAATTATTTCAAAAACCAGTGTCTATGTATGAAACTTGCGATAACCCGATCATCCTTTTCTGGCGATCTCGAGTTATCTTGATCCCAAGGATATGTCCGGCTTTCCCTAAGTCTTTCATATCAAATTGTTTTGAAACCATGCCCTTACGCTTACCGATCACACCTTCACATCGTTCCGATGATCACAATGTCATCTACGTATAGTACTAAGAATACCAATGCAGTTCCGAAATGCTTTTTATACACACAACTTTCAAACTTGTTTTGATCAAACCCATAAGACTTTATTACATGATCAAAACTTTGGTTCCAAGCTCTGGATGCCTGTTTGAGTCCGTAAATGGACCTCTTGAGCTTACAAACTAGGTGTTCTTGGCCTGTTTCAATGAAACCTTGGTGTTGTTGCACATAGATCTCTTTATCAAGACTTAGATTAGGAAAAGTTTCGTCTTGACATCTATTTGCTTGATTTCAAGGTCGAAGGCGCAAAGAATCGATAAGAGAATACGGATGGACTTAAGCATGGCTACAGGCGAAAAAAAGTTTCCTCATAATCGATCCCTTTCTTTCTGAGTATAACCTTTCGCCATTAGTCTTGCTTTAAAGGTTTCAACCTTCCCGTCCGGTCCTCTTTTCCTCTTATATACCCACTTGCATCCAATGGGTTTGACCCCATTAAGTGGTTCGACTAGCTCCCACACTCTATTATGAAACATAGAACCCATTTCGGCTTTCATTCTTTGTTTGCCAAAAAAATCAGATCCTTATCTTGGAGTGCCTAAATCATTTGTCCATGGGTGCGATTCGGGAAATCAAGTCCGAGGACTCTCCTATTCCCATGAATCTCTCGGGTCGTCTAACAACCCTCCCACTATAACGAGGCTCGGTTGTGAAAATGTATCATTTGGTATATCATCTAAATGATCAAGACCTTTGGGGTTTGCCCTCTAAGCTCATTTAAGGTAATCTCTTACGGGTTTTCTTTGGTTCATATAGTTTTCTTCCAAAATCTAAAGTGGGTGCGGATGTCCACCTTTTGATCTTGAACTATAGAACATACACCCTTTTGTTCCTGGGGTATCTACCAAAAATTTTTTTTAATTCTCGATCGAGGATCAATTTACCGGTTTTCCTTGTCCAACACGTAGGCGGACACCCCAAAGTTCTCATGTGTCTCATACTAGGCTTGCGCTTGGGTCCACAATTCTTTGGGGTTTTGGGAACCGATTTGGATAGCACCAAGTTCGAGAATGTAAGTCGTCATTATTACCAAGGTATGACCCATAATAACGACTCAAGGAAGATCCGCATAACTCATCATTGATCTAACCATTCCCAAAAAGAATTATGTTTCTTTGCTCGCAACCCCCGCTTTTTGGTGAGGGGTTCCGTGTAATGAGTGGGATATAATCCTTCATCGATAAGCAGATCAAAAACTCATCACGAGGTATTCGCCTCCATGATCGGATCGTAGAGACTTGGCACGCGTTTTTCCATATGATTCTCGCTTGATCCTTAAATTCTTTAGAATTTCCCAAAGGTCTCGATTCATGCTTCATAAGGAAAATGTACCTTGAGTAATCATCAATAAAATTACTCATAACCTCCTCTTGCTTTGGTTAACATTGAACCACGTGACATCTATGTGAAGCGATCTCTAACACTTCTTTAGCCCCATTCCTTGGCTCCAAATGCCATCTTGGTCATATTACCCTCCAAACATGATTCGCAGGTTGGAATCGGTTCAACTTGGAGAAGCCCTAGTGAACCGTCTCTTACCAACCTTTGGATCCTCTTTGGATTTATATGACCCAATTTATAGATGCTAAAGAAGTGTCTCGTTCACGTCTGATGAATGCTTTCTTTTCTCGGAAACAGTTGATGTGTTATAGGATACATTTCGTGAGTGGTGTGCACATTTAATTGTATAGAGATCATTCAACAACGTTCCATGACAGATAAATTTATCAAAAATAAAATTGGTAACAACTTTATTAAAAAGTAACCAAAATATCCATCATAAAAAGTTTAGAAACTGAAAATGAATTCTTTCTAAAAATCCGAACGTAAAGAATATCTCAAAAAATTAAAAAATTGTCTTCAAAAGATAGGTGCACTTCTCCCACCGCTTCAATTTGCCACTCTCAGAAGATCGCCCGGTGTGATGAGGACCTCCTCCCCAATAAGTTGCGGTCCGCTTTGAACCCCTGTAATGTGAAACAAACATGATTAGTGGATCCCGTATCCACCACCCACAAAATGGAAGGCATCGGCCGCTAAACAAGTTTCAACAACTAGTGCGTGAGAATTACCTTTCTTTCCATCCCTCTTAGGTCCGGAACAGTCGACCTCCAATGTCCTTTCTCCTAGCAGGTTGAAGCACTTCCCTTAGTGGCTTGTTCACTCCACCATCCTTATTCACCTTATCTTTGCCATTGGCAACACTTTGAGTTCACTTGCTTGTGGCCTTTGTTCCTTTTCTTGTTCTTACCACCCCTTGGTCTAGAAGAAGAAGAAGGTCCGATTTGCCACCAAGGCTTGGCTTTTTACGCCTAATATCGCCTCTACCGAGACTAAAGCTTGCAACGGATCGGGCATCGAGAAGAACCGATTATTCATCTGGTAGTTCAACCTGAATTGTTCAAAGCTTTTCGGCAGAGAATGGAGCACGAAAATCGATTTGGGTCTCGATATCGTATTGGCACAAGTACCTCAAGTTTATTAAGGTGGGCCATCATCGGAGAACGTGCTCCTTACGGGGTTCCTCCACCATTTTCATAGAGAGCAAGTCCCTCATGGTGATCCGACGAGCCCACGGTTCGATGTTGAAACATCGCTTTAAGACTAGTCATGATTTCCGGGCCGGTCTCAACGTTCGGTGTTGGTGTTGCAACACATCTCGACATAAAGCCAAGATGGTACACTTAGCCATTTTCGTTAGACCGCTCCCCAACAAGATACTCTTTCTTAACCATTTTAGTGGACTCATATGATGGTTTATCCGGGTTTAGGTGTGGTGAGAACCCGGTTATGGCTTTGTGCAAATGAGGACAATAGTAAGTTTTTTCGATTCAATCAACAAAAATTTTCTCCGTTGAGCAAATTGTCTTTTCGGTATATTGAGCAGTGGATTAAAAGGTTGCGACATGATGAACTTAAATAAACAATAATATGCATAAGCACAAAATTATCACAAGGTTTGATCACATGCATCATATTAAAATCTCAAAAAAAAAAATATGAACATGCATCGCCCAACATCTCAAAACAGTTTTAAATAAGCCACGTGGGGTGGGTCATTATTTAAGCACATTCAAGAAAGTTACAAACAAGAACGATTATAAACCTTTAATATCCAGATTAATAGTTGGCTCCCACTTGACCAATATAAAATTGACAGGGGACTTGGGAAGTATATGTATATCAATTTTATACCTAAGTAATAACCATGATTAAATCTGAGGATTACTATTTTGCTTTGATCGAGCCTCGTGGGGAGGGTCATAAATCGCCACTAGTAATAACCCACAATCATCCGTTTGGAATTCATTCATGTGAAACCCATCTTTTGACCGTCCGTAGGGAATTTCTCCAAAAGAATTCACAAATAAATAAATCATGGAGGTCAAAATTAATTCAATTTTATTATCAGGAATAAAATTGTCAATTAATTATTTAAAACATACTTAGTAATTTTGGAGTTGAGATTTTTCAATTTGGCAACCCTCATGCAAACACATTTAAACAAATTAAATAAAGCATAAGATAGCACAAATGAATCAAGCAAAAAATGAAAAAATAAACATATTGGGCACAAATTATCCAATTGTCATGGTTTGATTTTTTTGGCTTGATCTTGAAGAAACACGTCTCGAATTTCTCCCACTCGTTCATCTCGAAAAAAATACTTTGTCTCGAACCGCCACGCCAAGCAATTTCGCGGCACCGGGATGCACGCCAAGATCCGACCGGCCACTTGGCTCGAGCGGCTTAGGCGACCTCGGCTAAGACGATCGTGCCGGTGGTTGCGTTTCGCAAGGCCTCGGCGACGTATCGGCATGGGTCCGGTAATTTCCGGATGGCGGCACAGACATCCATACAGACTTCGCCGCTTCGCTTCGCTTTCCTTCGTCGCGTCCAAGCGTACAATACATACGCGCCATATCGATCCGCTTCATTCTCGGCCTGGCGCGACCACCGTCGGGCGGCCCTCATCACCATGGCATCCTCGGCCGCTTTGGCCTCGCCTGCGCTTAAGCGTGGTGCCTACATGCCCGCGTTGTTTACTGTTCAGTTTCGATATCGTCCCTTAATTTTTCGTCTTTTCCCGTTCCGATCCGTTACAATTTATTTACAAAAAATAAATAAACTGGATCTAGACTAGTCTATTACATTGATCAAATCAAACAAATCCTAGTCTACTCGTGGATTTTCTCACGAGGCAAAACAAATCCGAAGCGAATCATTAAAAAACCACGCTTTATATCATGCAAAATAAAACATTAAAATCCATGACAATTGGATACCACCGCAAAAGCAGATCTACTTGATTCTACTATCCAATTTCAAATTTAATGTCCCTTAATTAAATTACAATTTAAAAATTGAGCCAAAAAAATTGGCTCGATATGCGCTTGTTGGGGAATGAGTTGCTTGCGAGATCTATTCGGGCTGAATATTTAAATACAAATTTAATTCATTAATTATTACTAGCATGAATTAATCCTATATTAATTCAAATAATAATTGCAACAACATATCATGCATATAAAAAAGCCACGTAAAACCTACGATGCGGAATCTACGGGTTTACGTGAACGCATTCTCCGGGATGGCGGTGGCTTTGGTCGGACGGACTAACCAAAAGGACTTCCCAAGTATTCCCTTAGCCCTTGCTCGACAATTCGGTGGAAGGATACTCGCGAACAATTAACAAAAGGAAAAAATAAACTTTGTTGCACCACTTGTGTGGATTTGCTAATATTTCCAGCACATGGAATTGTACTTGGGAATGAACTAATCATCCCCTATTTATAAGAGGGAGGGTGGTCGAAATTTTAGTGATATTTCAATGTGGGAAAAGACTTTTCTTGGTCACCAAGAAATCTTGAATATATCCCTTATATTCTTTTTCCCATAATTAAAATATTCCACAAAAATCCCACCTCCTCTATTATGGTGATTTTCGAAAATTTAGTGCTACAAGAATCCAAGATTTGGATCTTCTTGAATTTATGAGATATTCTTGTATTTCAAGAAATATATATCTTCCATAATATCTTTTCAAGAAAATCTTTCTTGCCCACTATATTTTCAAAAATTCAAAATTTACTATATAGATAACCAAGTGGGAGATTTCTTGAATTTAATGAGATAATCTTGTATTCCAAGAATACATATCTTCATTCCATAACAAAATTCAAAGAAAATCTTTCTCCCTCTTTTATCCATAATTTTCAAAAATTTTAGAGGAAATATAAGCAACAATATTTATTTTATTTTAATCACCTTTTCAGTTATTGGACTATATGTTGGGCTACTCAGGGGGCCTTTAGGAGAATTAAGATTGGACCTTCTAATAGATCTTGAATATCTAATATTGAGCCACAATATAATTCAAGCCCATAAATATTAATTAATCCCACTACATAATTAATATTGCACCATCCATCTTAACCCATATTACAGTCAATATGGCTCCCGGTCATTATTTCCCGTGTTTAAGATTATCTAGCCCATTAATTAATTCAAGCCACTGAAATAGCTTTCCGTTAATTAATATCTTTTGTCCTTGGTCGAGGAACGGTTCAACATTATTATCCATACCGGAAACTAATTCCACTTGCAAGATTTGGTATGATAAAACTTATGAACCTCCCGAGGGGCAAATCAAGCAAAGCGTACTTGCACACACGATTCTTCGTGTTAAATCTTAGCAATCACATGTGACCAATAATATTGCCCAAGATAAAAAAGTATTGAATCTCTCTGATTCGCTACCCATGATAAGTCAAAGCAATAGTTACCAATCCCACGTGATCATATTTAAGGGAGTTCTGAAGAATTTATCCTCATGTAGGTCCTATTCAGCGCATCAGTCATGCACTAGTGTAATCTCTTGGTCAAGACAAACCAATCTGAGCCTTACACCTCAACCTTTCGCGATGGTTGTTCATTTCCATCTAGGTCGTGAATGGCGTACTTTTAGTTACAAGGGACCGTTAATTTAATCTTCTCGTGATCCGGTATCACTAAATTAACTCTGATGTAACACGTCATTTAATTATTGAACAATTATGCAGTAAATATATATACCATTCAATCATATTTAAAGCATCAGTGATAAACAATTTATTTCAGTAAATAAGTCCGAAAATTCAGTTTCGATTATACAAAGTAAAAAGCATACTTTTCAGTATAATCCCAACAAGCCGGACCACATTTGCCATTTCCCTCAGCTCGGCCTTTTGGCGCTTCTTTGATAGCGAGGTTGATGTTGAGAAGCGGCCCACCGTCCCCTAATGGCGATAAGGTATGGATCACCTTTTTCGTCGATGTGTTGCGGCGGGGAGAGCCCCTGCCAAACCACCCTTATGCTTTCCATGTCCCCTGGCGACCTCGTTCTATTGAGGCGCGCTATCATGGGTAAGGTTGTCTTTGTGTTGTTGTCTTTGAGGTGTTAAATGCGAAGATTAAAGTCTTTATAGAGATTCCCGAGTTGTTTCAAGAGGTCGCGGCATTCGCTGGTGTTATAACCGACCATTTCATGGTAGTGGCAGTACTTTCTTGGGATCTGCCTAGCGTCGCTTTTCTTTATGGGTCGAGGTTCCCCGAGCAGCCGCTTGTCCTTGATCTGAGTAAAGATGTATCCGAGGGATACGCCGAAGGCTTCTATCAGTTTGGCTGCCACTGGGTCCTCGAACGGCTTGAAGTTGCCAGGGGTTTTGTATTGCCCTGATTTCTTGTCTGTCTTTGTGGGTGCTGACTTCTTCCCTTCTCCCATCCTGGCCGCCAGGAGTTCCATGGTGTTGATGATGTCGCTTGCGCGGGTCCTAAACTCCGATTAAGTCGCTGGATAGTTGGCGGTCACGTTTCGCCAGAGTTTAGTTCCTTTTTTAGCCCGGTGATCGCGCCCAATAGCTTGGCCTCGTCTCCCACTGACTCCCCATCCAAGATGAGCCGGTCAAATCTTTCCAGGTAGACCCTGTCAGTATTGTCCTCGCCCTGCTCGACATTTGTCAGTCGCTGCTTTCCTGTGGGTCTAGGTGCCATGGTCGCGAAGTGCCCCATGAAGAGCCACCCTAGCTACTCGAAAGAATTAATAGATTGGAGGCGATGGATGTGAACCACTTGTGCGCTTGTTCGTTCAGAGTGAGGGGAAAAAGTCAGCACATGATCGCATCGGAAGCCCCTATGGAAGATTTGGGCCCAGTTATGTTCATTTGTTGCCTCCACTCGCAGAGGCCTCAATTATCAGGATAGGGACGCCTCCACCCCATCGCGTGGGTTGGTCTCAAGGCCAGTGATAGGGATGTTGTTTTGCGCCATCGTCCTTCGTGAGTTCTTATTAATTTATGGGTTTGATAAGGTGATTTTCCCACAGACGGCGCCAAATTGTTATAGTCGGAATTATCCTGACGTGCTAACAATCACTCACAAAGTAAAAACACTGAATGTAAATGAACGAGAACGCAAGATTTGGTGACCCAGTTCGCCGAAATACCAAGCCAGGGATTTCACTATAATATCTGCCTAGATGTTAATGTTTCGATCTCTTACAATATGTTATACAATCGATATTTATAGATTTACAAGCTAGGTTAGACCTCTTTGATGGGCCGGATGCCTCGACCTTTTAGGGTTACTCGTACACCGGATACTTTTCTTCATTAGGGGCCGTGATCTTCGCCCCAAGATTCACTTGCTCAACTTGCACCTTCAATATCCGCGCCATGACTCATCTGTATCCGTTCCATGTTTATCCCCAGCGACCTGGGATGGTCCCCCAAGGTTGTTGATAAAGGTGGTCGCCCTTGATCGGTTCCCATTAATTGTAGGTCCCTTGCTTATTGACACGCGATGATGGTCGCCATCCCACGGGGGATGGTCGCCCTGTGGATACGTGGCCCCAACAATCCCATATATTATTTTCTCCATAATTAAATTTTTCCATAAAAATCCCACTTCCCTTTATCCATATTTTTCGGAAAATACAAGGAAAAATGAATCAAGATTTGATTTATTGAATTTATGGGATAATCATGTATTCCAAGAATACTTATCTTTTTCCATAAAAATATTTTCAAGAAAATCAAGAAAATCTTTCTTCTTCTTTTCCTACAATTTTTGAAAATTACTAAGAAATATAGGCAATAATATTTTCTTCTCCTTTTCATTAATTGGACTTTAATTTGGGCTATTTTGAGGTGCCTTTAGGAAAATTAAGACTGGACCTTCAATGGGCTATGGAACTTTAATATTTAGCCAAAATATTATTCAAGCCCATTAATATTAATTTATTCCACTATAAAATTAATATTGAACTATCCACCTTATCCCATATTATGACTTCAAAATAATATGGCTCCCGATCATTATTTCTCGTGTTTAAGATTATCTTAGTCCACTAATTAATTAGGCCACTGAACAGGCTTTATATTAATTAATATCTTTGTCCTTGGAGTAAAGACAGCTCAACATTATTATCCATACCGGAAATAAATTCCCACTTGCAAGATTTGGTATGATAAAGATTCCGAGCCCACCAAGGGGACAAATCAAGCAAGCCATACTTGCACACGATTCTCCGTATTAAATCTTAGCAATCGTCATGTAATCAATAATATTGCCCAAGATATAAGGTATCGAATCGCATTGGTTCTCTTCCCATCAGAAGTCAAAGCAATAGTTATTAATTTCACACGATCCTATTTAAGGGACGAAGATTAAGAAATAACGAACCACTGAGGTCTAATTCTTGTATATTCAGTACCGAAGAATTTATCCTCTTGTAGGTCCTATTCAGCGCATCATAATGCACTAGTGTAATCTCTTGGTCAAGACTAGCCATTCTGAGCCTTACACTTCAACCTTTCATGATGGATCTTTCATTTCCATCTGGGTTGTGAATTTGTACTTAGTCACGAGGAACTATTAATTTGATCTTCTGTAATCTGGTATCACCAAATTAACTACAACATAGTTAAGAGAGGAGACATAAAGCTGGCAAAGATTGCGTCGGAAGACAACCTAGCAGATTCATTCACAATTGGTCTGCCTCAGAGTACATTCGAGAGACATGTGGAAGGAATGAGTGTCAAGAGCGTTGCCAATCTGCTTTGAGTATAAGTGGGAGAAATATTATTAGGTTAGTGTAGGTGACATTAGATGTCACATAGAACACGAGACATGTTGTAGTATACTTAAAAGCAGACTTTGAGTATAAGTGGGAGATTGTTAGGGTTATACTGGAAAGTATGTTTTTTACTTTGTATAACCAAACTGAATTTCTTATTTACTTATTGAAATACATTATTAATCATTGTTGCATTAAATATGAATGAATGTTATATATATATATATTTGTTGCAAACCTGTTCAATAAGTAAGTACGTGCGATTTCTCGTATAAGATGGTATTTTCTTTCTATGTGTTTGTTGGCCTTGTGGGCTCTCGGTTCCCTAGAATTTGCAACTGCTCCGGCGTTATCACAGTAAACCGTGATCGTGCTGGGCAAATTCAGAACAACGTCCAAGTCCACTAAGAAGTTCTTGAGCCAAACCTCTTCTTTCACTGCTTCGCAAGTGGCTACATATTTGGCTTCCATGGTAGAATCTGCGATGTATTTCTGCTTAACGCTTCTCCATGTCATGGCTCCTCCCCCCATGCAAAACACACTACCCGAGGTTGACTTTTTGGAATCCATGTCTGATTGGAAATCTGAGTCCGTGACCGATGGGGATTAGAATTTTTGGAATCCATGTCTGATTGGAAATCTGAGTCCGTGTAACCGATGGGGATTAGACAGCCATGTCTGAATCCATGTCTGATTCGAAAGTTCTTCATATTAAATTATTTTGACAGCCATGCCCTTACGTCTGACAACACCTTTACTTTGTTCCCGATGAGCAGAATGTCGTCTACGTATAGTACCAAGAATACCAACGCAGTTCCATCACGCTTCTTATAAACATAACTTTTGAAATTATTTTGATCAAAACCGTAGGATTTTATAACTTGATCAAAACACTGATTTCAAGCACAGGATGCTTGCTTTAGCCCATAAATGGACTTCTTTAGCTTGCAAACCAGATGCTCTTGGCCTTTTTCAATGAAGCCTTCGGGTTGTTGTATATAGATTTCTTCGTCAAGACTTCCATTAAGGAAAGCGGTCTTGACATCCATTTGCTAGATCTCAAAGTCTAGGTGCGCAGCAATCGACAAGAGAATGCGGATGAACTTGAGCATGGCTACAGGCAAAAAGGTTTCCTCATAATCGATTCCTTCTTTCTGAGTGTACCCTTTCGCCACGAGTCTTGCCTTAAAGGTTTCAAACTTTCCATCTGGTCCCCTTTTTCTCTTGTATACCTACTTGCATCCAATGGGTTTTACCTCATTTAAGTGGTTCGACTAGCTCCCACACTTTATTGTGATCCATTGGACCCATCTCGGCTTCCATTGCGATTTGCTAAGAATTTGCATCCTTGTCTTGGATCGCCTCGTTGTAGGACCATGTATCTGATTCTTCTCCTGAGATCAAGTCCGAGGACTCTCCTATCCCCAAGAATCGCTCAGGTTATTTGACAACCCTCCCACTACGACGAGGTTCTGGTTGTGTAGGTGTGACGCTTGGTACGTCGTCTTGTACAGTTGGCAATGGAGTCGGCCCCTTAAGTTCTTCTAAGTTAATCTCGCTTCTAGGTTTTTTATCGTTCATATAGTCTTCTTCCAAAAATCTAAAATGCGTACTAATTACGACCTTTTGATCTTCGGGACCATGAACATGCATCCCTTTGTTCCCTCGGGGTACCCTATAAACAACCTTAATTCTGAACGTGCGTCCAATTTACCAGCATTCTTATCCAACACGTATGTCGGACACCCCCAGATCCTCATGTGTCCTAAGCTGGGCTTGCGCCCCATCCACAATTCTCTAGGGGTTTTGGGAACCGATTTGGATGGCACTAAGTTTTGGTAAATCTGCATAACTCATCATTGACCTTACCATTTCTAAAAGCGTTCTACTTCTTCGTTCTGCAACCCCATTTTATTGAGGGGTACCGGGTGCATCCAACTGGGATGCAATCCCTTCATCCGACAGGTAGTTCAAAAATTCATCGCTGAGGTATTCGCCTCCGCGATCAGATCGTAGAAACTTGATACTCTTTTCCTTATGATTCTCTGCTTGAGCCTTAAATTCTTTGAATTTATCAAAGGTCTCAGATTTATGCTTCATTAGGAAAATGTACCCATAGCGTGAGTAATCATCAATACACGTAATGAAATACTCGTAGCCACCTCTAGCTTTGATTTGCATTGGACCACACACATCGGTGTGAACGATCTCCAACACTTCTTTAGCTCTAAGCCCCTTGGCTCCAAATGCCGTCTTGGTCATTTTACCCTCCAAGCATGATTCACAAGTTGGAAATGGTTCAATCCGGAGGGACTCCAATGAACCATCTTGAACCAACCTTTGGATCCTTTTCGGGTTAATATGACCTAATCTTAAGTGCCAAAGAAGTGTCTCGTTCACATCAGTCGAACGTTTTCTTTTATTACTTGAAATAGTAAATGTGTTATAGGATGCATTCTGTGAGTGATGTGCACAGTTAATAATATAGAGATTGTTTCGTAAGGTTCCATGACAGATAACCACATCATTACGAAAAACAGTAACATATTTATTAAAACGAACAGAATATCTATCAGCAAATAGTTAGGAAACAAAAATAAGGTTTTTGCGAAAAACAGGAACATAAAGAACATCTCCTAAAATTAAACTCTTGTCTTCAAAAGATAGGTACATGTCGGGAAGACAACCTGGCGATTCATTCACAAAGGGTGCAGCTCGAGAACACATTCGAGAGACATGTGGAAGGAATGGGTGTCAAGACCATTGTCAATCCTTTGAGTATAAGTGGGAGATATTATTGGGTTCGTGTAGGTGACATTAGATGTCACGATTAGGAACTACTACGAGATATCTTTGTAGTATACTTAAGCGGACTTTGAGTATAAGTGGGAGATTGTTGGGGTTATCTTTGGAAAGTATGCTTTTACTTTGTATAACCAAACTGAATTTTTGTCTTATTTCTTTGAAATAAATCATTTATCCTTTGATGCTTTAAATATCATTGAATGTTATATATATTTCTTTGCATAATTGTTCAATAAGCAAAGACGTGTTACATTGTAGTTAATTTAGTGATGCGAGATCACGGAAGATTAAATTAACAAATTCCTTGTAACTAAAAAAGTCTGTTATTCACGACCTAGATGAAGTGAACAATCCATCGTGAAAGGTTGAAGTGTAAGGCTCGGATTGGCTTGTCTTGACCAAGAGATTACACTAGTGCATGACATCGATGCAATTGAATAGGACCCTCTGAGGAGGATAAATTCTTGACCTTGAATTAGGAAGAATTAGACTTCGGTGGTTCGTTATTTCTTAATCTTCGCCCCTTAAATAGGATCGTGTGTGGTTAGTAACTATTGCTTTGACTTATGGCGGGTATAGAATCAATGAGATTCAATACTTTATATCTTGGGCAATATTCTTGGTCACATCGATTCTTAAGATTTATCTGAAGAATCGCGTGTGCTAATACGCTTGTTTGATTTGCCCTTGGGAGGAGGTTCATAAGATTTATCATACCAAATCTTGCAAGTGGAATTAGTTTCCGGTATGGATAATAATGTTGAACCGTTCCTTGACAAGGAAAAAATATATTAATTAAGGAAAGTTTGTTTTAGTGGCTTGAATTAATTAATGAAATTTGGATAATCTTAAACACGGGAAATAATAGCAGGAGTCATATTAACAATAATATGGGTTAAGATGGATAGTCTGATATTAATTATGTAGTGGGATTAATTAATATTTATGGGCTTGAATAATATTGTGGCTCAATATTAGATATTCAAAGTCCATTAGAAGGTCCAATCTTAATTCTCCTAAAGGCCCCTCAAGTAACCCAAACATAATGTCCAATAACAAAAAAAAGGTGTTTAAAATAAAATAAATTATTGTTGCCTATTTTTTCTATTTTTCGAAAATAGATAAATAAAAGAGGGAGAAAGATTTTCTTTGATTTTTGTTATGGAATGAGGATAAGTATTCTTGGAATACAAGTTTATCTCATTAAATTCAAGAAATTTCCCACTTGGCTATTTATCTTGAAACTTTCGAAAATAATGAAAAAATAAGGAAGGAAAGATTTTCTTGATTTTCTTGAAAAGATATTATGGAAGATATGTATTCTTGGAATACAAGAATATCTCATAGATTCAAGAAGATCCCAATCTTGGAAAACTTGGCCTTATTTTTTCGAAAATTCCATAACAAGGGGAGGTGGGATTTTTGTGGAATATTTTAAATATGGAGAAAAGAATATATTGGATATATTCAAGATTTCTTGGAGACCAAGGAAAAGATTTTCCCATCTTATTCACACAATTTTCAACCACCACTTCTCTATAAATAGGGGATGAATGTTTCATCCCAAAAGTCAATAATATGTGTTGGAAAAATTAGAAATCCACAAAGGTGGTGCAACATAATTTTATTTTTTTCCTTTTGTTAAATTATTCGCGAGTTCCTACCACCGGATTGTTGAACAAGGATAAGGGAATACTTGAGAAGGTCTTTTGGTGTGTTCATGTGAACGAGATCCATCTTCTCAGCGGTTGTCACTCAGGAGGTTAGTTAACGTAAACTAGTAGTAATTCCGCGTGCGTAGGATTTATGTGATTTGTTTATATCATGATTTCTTTGTTGAATTATTATTTGAATTAATATAGGATTAATTCATGCTAGTAATAATTGTTAGAATTAAATTTGTATTTAAATATTCATCAAGAATAGATTCAAGCAATTAATTCCCCAACACTTTCTTGCCACATTCCAAAGCAGATCCTTGTCTTAGACTTTTCATCTTTGAAGTTTGAATAGAACGGGTTTTATCCTTTTGTCTCTTCATTATTCTTACTATCAATTGTTTTATAATGAGAAAAGACCCTTTTGTAATCATGTTCACTTTCTTGTGCTCAATGTCCACTTCGACCAATGCGAGAGCTTTTACAAGATCATCCACAATAAAAGTCCATATTTTCCATTAGATACTCTACATAAGGATGATCATAGCTCTTTGGCGAGGGAGTATGAAATCAATCTTGCTTTTGAAGTCACATTTTTGGCCAAGATATGCAAGTTCTTCAAAGAGAAAAATAACCCCAAACGTGCTTTTTTTGCGGTCATTCCTTCTTCCATTTTTTAGCTTGACCATGTCATGCTTAATCTTTGGATTGCCATATGGGCGGATGTACAAACATAAACCGAGATTTCCCATAATGTCTATAAACATTGCGAATCCTTGATGAAGGCGCTTTAACAAATCCGACATGTGTGTCGAAGATTATGTCCTTTATCAATTCATTTGTCGACTCCCATTCATTATATTCCATCTCTTCCCATATACTAGCACCCTTAGCTGGTTTTTCGGGTTTTGATGCATTAAGTACCCATTTGGATTCAAATTAAGTAAGGTCATTCATAAGGTTTTGTTTCCAAACAAAATAATTTTTCTCGATAAGCAAATTGTCTTTGATTATATTGAATAGTGGATTAAAAGGTTGCGACATGATAATCTTTGAAAGTAAACATGTATCTTGTGTCGATGTCGGATCAACACACAGAAAATCACATAATTCGATCACATGATTTATATTGAAATCTCAAAAAATATGAACATGCATCCACCAACATCTCAAAAGCGGTTTTTAAATGAGCCTCTTGGGAGGGTCATCATTTAAATCACATTCAAGCGAGTTTACAAACAAAAGCGATTTACAAACCTTTAATTTTAAAAAAAATTAATAGTTGGCTCCCATGAC
The DNA here is from genome assembly GCA_037126765.1 of Stenogyne calaminthoides. Taxonomy (NCBI): domain Eukaryota; kingdom Viridiplantae; phylum Streptophyta; class Magnoliopsida; order Lamiales; family Lamiaceae; genus Stenogyne; species Stenogyne calaminthoides. The sequence goes on along the minus strand of JBBCBC010000008.1, from coordinate 12,273,186 downwards.
CAATACAAAATTAGCAGCGGGGACTTGGCGAAGTATATGCATATCAATTTTATACCTAAGTAATAACCATGATTAAACATGAATTACTACTTTGTTTTGATCGAGCCTCTTTGGGAGGGTCATCGTCGCCCTTAATAATAATTCACAATCATCCTTTTGAGAATTTATCCATGTGAAAGCTTTTCTTTTGGCGTCTCTTGGGGAATTTCTCCAAAAGATTTCACAAATAAATAAATCATGGAGATCAAAATTAATTAGATTCAAAACCGAATTAATTGTTTAAAAACTTATAGTAATTTTTTAATTTGAGATTTTTCGTTGGACAATTCTCATGTAAACACATTTAAACAAATTAAATAAAGCGTAAAAAACAACAATAAATAAATCAAAGCGGAAAATAAACATATTGGGCACAAATTATCAAGCATGTCATGGTTTGATTTTTCTTAATTTTGATTTTGAAAAGCCGCCATCTTGAATTTCTCCCCACTCGTTCGTCTCAAAATTTTTTTTTTGTCCGAAGCATCTACTTGGCATTTCAATTTGGGACGCCGCATCCGGTAACCCACTTGGCGGCGACCACGCCCGTGCACTGAGCGCAGTAGCGTGTGGCTCTTAGATCTCTCGGCGACCTCGGCGGGGTGATGGGCCCGGTCGTGCCTATGCGGCGTCGCCCGTCGCTTGACCTCGCCCGTCCTTTTAGCGCCTTGACGGTGCGCGCCAACCTTCCGTCGCGCCGCTTCTATCGATGCCCTCCGCAGCGTCTTCAGTCCGACCCGCTTTCGCACTGCCGTCTTTGGCGACACTTCGCGTTGGCTCGTGCCTCGCACGCGTTCAGCGCTGATGCACGTCGTCACAGTATGGTTCAAAGTTAAAAATCTCAACTCCTCGTTTCAGGCCGTCTTGATCAAAGTTACAATTTATTTAACGAGAAAATAAATATGCCTTAAATCTAGCTGATACATTACATTGAACAAAACAAATAGCCTAATCTGCAAATTGGATTTTCTCACGAGAAAAAAACAAATTGAGCAGTAATTAAAACCATTCATACATGAAAATTAAACACATTAAATACCATGTGATTGGATACACGCAAAAGCAGATCTGTGATTCTACTATCGATTTTCAATTTAATGGCAACGTAATTTAAATAACTATTTAAAAGTCGAGGCAAAACAAGAAGCTCGATGCGATTGTTGGGAAATACGCAGGGTGCGGATCTATTCGAGATGAATTTAAATACATATTTAAATTAATCGATTAATTACTAACATGAATTAATCCTAAATTAATTCAATATAATAAATAAACAAGCAAATAGGCAACATCGTACCGTAATCCCGTAAATCCTAAGCATGCGGAATCTAGGAGTTCGAGATTACATACCCCTCTTATAGAGACGGCCCGATTGAGACGATGGATCAATCCAAAGAGCCTTTCCAAATATGTCCCCGTCCCACGAGCGTGTCTGGTGGAAGGATTCACACGAACATTTTTTAATAAGGAAAAAATAAAATATTTTTATCACCACGCTTTGTGATTTCTAATATTTTCAACACATGAAATTGCATTGGGGATGAAAAATTCATCCCTATTTATAGGACAAAGGGTGGCCAATTTTTCCACTAGAAAAATAAGGAGGAAAATCTTTTTCTTGATCTCGAGAAATCTTGAATATATCACATATATTCTTTTCTCCATAATTAAATTTTTCCATAAAAATCTCACTTCCTTTATCCCATATTTTCCAAAAATACAAAGAAAAAGAATCAAGATTTGATTTCTTGAATTTATGGGATAATCATGTATTCAAGAATACTTATCTTTTCCATAAAAACCTTTTCAAGAAAATCAAGAAAATCTTTCTTCTTTCTCCTACAATTTTCGAAAATTACTAAGAAATATAAGCAATAATATTTTCTTCTCCTTTTCATTAATTGGACTTTAGTTTGAGCTATTTGAGGTGCCTTTAGGAGAATTAATATTGGACCTCAATGGGCTATGAAACTTTAATATTTAGCCAAAAATATTATTCAAGCCCATTAATATTAATTTATTCATTTATAAAATTAATATTGAACTATTCACCTTTATCCCGTATTGCGACTTCCGCGACCAATAATATGGCTCCGGTCATTATTTCTCGTGTTTAAGATTATCTAATTAGTCAACTAATTAATTAGGCCTTGAACATGCTTTATATTAATTAATATCTTTGTCTTGGAGTAAAAATAAATTTCAACATTATTATTCATACGGAAATAAATTTCCCTTTTGCAAGATTTGGTATGATAAAGATTCGAACCAACCAAGGGGACAAATCAAGCATTCGTGCTTTTTACGATTCTCCATATTAAATCTTAGTAATCGTCATGTAATAATATTGCCCAAGATATAAGGTATCGAATCGCGTTGATTCTCTTCCCGTCATAAGTCAAGCAATAGTTATTAATTTAACACGATCTTATTTAAGGGGACGGAGATTAAGAAATAACGAACTAACGAGGTCTAATTCTTGTATATTCGATCAAGAAGAATTTATCCTCCGTAGGTCCTATTGGTAGCATCATAATGCCTTTAGTGTAATCTCTTGGTCAAGAACCGTCAATCCCAGGCCTTACACTTCAACCTTTCATGATGGATTGTTCATTTCCATCTAGGTTGTGAATTTATACTTAGTCACGAGGGCTGTTAATTTGATCTTACGTGATGCGGTATCACCAAATTAATTCTGGCGTATACGTCTTTACTTATTGAACATGTTTGCAACAAATATATATAACATTCATTCATATTTAATGTGATGATTAATAATTTATTTCGATAAGTAAATAAGAAATTCGGTTTAGTTATACAAAGTAAAAAACATACTTTTCAAATTATAACCCCAACAACTTCATTAACCTTGAAAAATGAGATATGTAGTGTTTTTTTTTCATCATGATCTTTAGGTTAAGAAAATGAGATGATCTTTAGTAATATCGTGGTTCTTGGAATGGAACGTACATTATTTCTTAGAGATTGTCCATATACTATTATGTCGATTGTTTTTTCGCGATCGTCTACGGTTGGCATTAGTTTTGCGATTAAGGATGTAAGTCTTTGTTTAGAATTCTTTTTCTCACTTGGATAATGTTGTTAATATTATCTTCTTCTCTCTAGCGTGTCTCTATTGCAAGTTGCTCAAAAACTTGAAATTGAAATTTACTAGGCTGGGGGTGTTAGATTACCGGGCGTGGTGCCAATCAAATTGGCAACTTGCGTGATCGGGAGCTACTCGTTTGAGTTCCACTATAATTTCGTGAAGAGTTTGATAGAGATGTATCTTTGCAACTTGCAAAGTGTTTGAGTTTCTTATTGAGCATTCTCCAAATGGAAGATCTAAGGCGAAGTTCGGGGGTTTATAAAAATATGGCAAGCTTTAAATTTGTGTTCATTTTGCACTTGATGCATAAAATTATGAGATTCTGATTCTCTTTGTCAAGTTCTTCAAAAAGAAAAACCACGGATATTTTAGGCTCTTGTCGGGTTTGTCTCCACCACTAAAAAACCATCCTTCAAGAATTGAGAGAATCTAGTTGGGAGAAATTTCTTGATGAAGTCAAACTCTTACGCTCGGTGAATGATATTGATGTCGGAGCACAGGTTGTCCGTATAAGATTGGTCGTTCGTGGGAATACTACGGTTGAGCATCATTACCATTTTTTTATGTTTTTCAATGGGCAATTGATTTCATCTTGATGGAGTTGAATACGATTTAATGATGCATCGTGGAATTACTTTCTCTCGGCGTGGCTTTAGATCCTAAAAAATTCTTTTGAATCTTTCAGCGGTGATGATATTTGCAAGCTTACGAGAAAATTCTATCCTGAGGATTTCACGGATCAAGATATAGTTTCTTTGGAGTATGAATTGGTACATTATGAGCATGATGTGATGGAAAGCTATCAAGTTTCTACACTTGTTGAGTTGTGTCAACTCTTGTTGAGAATGGAATGTTGAAGGATTACGTTATGTTAACTAGGTTGATTCATGTTATTTTGACATTATGCATTTCTACTACTACAAGTTGAGCAGGCATTTTCGACAATGAAACATGTGAAAACTGACATTCGCGTAACAAGATGGGG
>JBBCBC010000008.1:12027373-12268553 GCA_037126765.1 Stenogyne calaminthoides | reverse complement strand
TTATCCAATATATTTCTATTTATCTATTAAAAACAAATTAAAACAGCCCAGCTCACCTCATGTCAACGAGGAAATTCCCTAGTCCACCAGCAAAAAATTTATCATGATTTCTTAAATTTAACATTTTTTTGACTGAGTCTCTTTGTGAAACTTGTTCACGGTGAAACCAATTACATATTTTATGAATGACCTATAAGATTATCCCGATTAATATTATTTTGTAATATCTTGACTCTACATTTGAGCTTACTTATTTAAGCCGGAGCGTCGCTTTTTTGACGACTCTCAAAATACTTCGGTAAGAGCTGATTTTATTAAAAAAACAAAGGCAGTGATTTCCAACCCGTACATACAGACCTCCTTGACGATTTATCAACATTTGTCTAAATCGCTGCGCCAGACGACGGTTAATAACGGCTATCTTTATATATCTAATATATCAATCGAGAAGCGGAGACCCTGGCTACCAGATTTCTTTCATTTCTTTCTCTCATGAATTTTACTCTCCCAAAATCGTCGCCTCACTCACTCTCACTGCATATAAAGCCCTCTTGCTTGTGAAATCGCCGTATCTTTTCTGCATGCCGCCGTACTTTCCATACTTAGTAATGTAATTATTCATGTATTCGTTTTTTCTTATTTGTCGTTATTTTGTATGATATAATATATTCATGTATTCGTTTTTATTCAATCTTTCTAGTAATATTAGTAATATAAATTATTCATATGTTCATTTTTTCTTATTTATCGGAATTATTTTTAAATGAAATTATATATTTGCTTCAATCTTAGTTTTATTTATATTATATATTTGCTCTTTGTTGTTATTTTTGTTTTTATATTATATTTCTCTTGTTGGTTTTTATATTATGTGCTCTTGTTTTTCTGATTGGATTGGTATCATTTCTGAATTGTGTCTTTCATGGTATAAGGAATTAATTTCTTTGGTCGATATGCTAGAAGAGACAATGTTATTAAACTAATACCGTATGTTACGTAGTATAAAATCTATATCAACCCCGAAATTTTAATTTACCATCTCATACCTCACATGACTATGATAATCACGGATGTAACTTATAAGTAGATCTTATCATCGTAAACCCACAAAGATAGTTCTTATCGGAAAGTGTTAATGTTCTTTGGAGTACACATGGCACAGAATCTTTTCTCTTGTGAAGTAATTCCTTTGGATTCTTTTTTCGTTTCGTGTGATTACTGGGTGTTATTGCTGGTATTAGAAACGTTGGGGATATTATTGTTGTAAAATCTTACGCTCCTCACTTGTTTGATGGGATCTGTCTGGATTATCCAGGAGATGGTTGGGGATTGATGGGATCATGGTATAGTCATCGTCGTATATTAACGAGAGTGTGACAGTCTCCCTTTTCATGATTTAAGGCGCCCTGAGTATAGTCGTCTCATCTATTAAAGCTTGTAGCAAAACTTATGAGTAATTTATTACAATTGAGCAGTTTGAAATCGATAAATATGTTGATTGATGGAACTTTAATTAAATCATATTGTGGTTATAAGTTCAATGTGTTGAATGACGATGATGGGAAAAGGTAGTCGTTGTCAAACCCACACATTGGAAATTTATGATCGGGGCGTGATCCTGTCGTCTTTTGCCCGACGAGGGCTGGCCGTATTAAGCCGACTCGGCTGAAGGAAAAATTATGGGGCCGAGCTTCACGGTATATTCAGTATATATTTATTAGAAAGTTGTGGTATGACGCCGATTTACTAAATTATTTATATTATGTCGTATAGACTCGTACGGTCTTAAAGGTATCACGAAGAAGAAGCAAATGTCTTCATGAGAATGGCAACTGAGAATTTAGGACTTAGTTGAGAAGTAACTTTACGAAATCAAGCTCATGATGGAGTTTATTCAAATCATGCAGTCTACGTTCATATATGGGCGTAAGTTCGTTTTAATAATACAGCTCTGATTTGTTTTACTTTTAAAATTATGCATATTGCCAATACTATTTTTATTTTTTAATTATAATAATAATAATTATTGATGACGATGTATAGGAGATGCATGTGATAGAAACTCGAATCGACGAGTTAAATAAGTGAAGCTGATTTTGACAAGAGTAAATTACAATTTAGTAAATTATCAAACTAATTAATGAAAGTATGATTTTATTATTGTTAATCATATGAGTTCCAAGAACTTAGCAGGATAATGACCATTATGGACATTTTGTTTGCTTTATAAGAAGATAATCAATACATAATGAGCATTCATGGAAATGTAAATCGATTATTGATTTATTTAAATTATTATTGATTGAATAATTCATACTATATTGATTGATTAAATTGTTTTGCGATTTTGTACTATGAGCATTATTCAAGTCTTACTTTTTAAGAAAAATGGAAATGGAAAAACTTGATTGAATGAAATCATACACAGCCGTTTAGCATATTCATCATTGATATTGAAGAGAATGTTGTTTGAAATATTAGTAGCATGTAATTAAATTATATATTGTTGATATATATTTCATGTTTTTGGTGTATTAGACGTATGTTATGATTGTATATTTTATATATTTGATGTGTTTTGAAGTATATATATATGGTTTATGGTTTTTATTATAGAGATTTTTTGGTTTATGTTATATAATTATTGGAGCGTATATATAAGTTTTTGGTTTATAGTTTATTATAGGATTTTTTAAAATATAAATTAATAATAAAAGATATTGGGCAGTTTTCATATATCATATAAAATAATAAAAGCAATTAAAAAAATAAAACTTGAATGACGGTTATCTAACCCTTTCAATCTTAAACTTAATGATTAAAACCATTTATCCAGAGTGCTTTTCTAGAACTAGGGTTTTTGTCGTTTAATAAAGGCAGGCCAGTGATGCTTCGACGGTTGCCATATAAAATCGACCCTTGTTGTCAGCTTGAATGTGTATTGAAATGAAATCGTGTAACTTGATTATCCTTATTAATACCTATTATAATAGAAATGCTTTACGCCCGTTATTATAAGTAATACTCTTTTATGTAATAAAAATACCATAACTTTCAGTTATCACGGTGTGACGCTTTAATAATATAAGTTATACTTAAATTTGTTCTTATGCTTTATCATTTTTTTTCTCGATTTTTTATATATTTTATATCATACATTCTTTCCTTTTCCTTTTTAATGAGGCCTTAAATCATATTAAATAAAACTCGATTTTCCTTTTTGGAACTAGTAGGATGTAATAGGACCAAGTAAGTGCAATTTTAGAGTTTGAGCTCGTCTGGTAATTTTAGTCGGGGTGAGCTTGATATCAAATATTTGCAATTTTTTAAATAATCATGCAGTATGAGCCCAAACAAAGCTTAACCATACCGACTTTAAATTAGATTATTTATCAATCAATCATAAAAATATTTATATTTCCTAAATCATATATCATCTACTGAAATTTTTATAATTTTATTTAAATTAAATAAAATTAGTTATTTTACACAACATTTTAATATATATATTTATAATTAAAATTGTTAAAATCAAATTTACCTAATTGCTTCCTTTGCTCTGAGCTGGCTAAAGGCATACCTAACGGTCTTGTTCACGAGCCGCGAATCAAATAACATTAAGTTTGAGTTTCTTTGTTTTGTTTGTTATTTATATTTGTGAGCTTTTATTAAGCGAAATTTCAGGGCCAGATATTTATCAGATGAATCTCGAATATTCATTGAAACTGACATTTGATTCTTATCCACTACTCTGATATTTAGACTCTAAAAGGGTGTCTTTGAATTCAAGCTTAGTAGATCAGCTTGAGAATTTGCCAAGGAAATAAAATATATTTATTTGTAGGATTATGCGGCTAAATTTTAAAATCTCTGAAAACAGCCTTTATTTGTCTCTAAAACCTGTACGTTAAGTATTTTCTTTCTAATAATATACACATTATTTTTTCACAATATTATAATTAAAATTTCATCTTTATTTACTTTTTTCATCATCTTTTCTCAGGAACCACTACCAATCATACCTATTACATCTTCAAACAAACATAAATAAAATTAAACTCACCTTTAATAATTCGTGAATTTTAATCAATTTTCTCCAAAATATGTCCCTCCTTTTGAAAAAGATAGGCTAAACTGATCTCTATGATTAATTAGATTCAGACAAAGGTCGAGAGAAATATTCTTGTATATGGTCCTTAGTTTTTGGATTTCTTGATTTTTACCATGTTAAAGACAATGAGAAACCATGCTACCTTGTAAGCAATCAACAAACAAAAAACAATGAAATGAATATAATTTTATTTCAGATACCCGCCAATTTAATTTTCTTTGTCTTTTGTTCTGCAGTTGTGGGGATGAGGGACACAGATGTATAATCGCCTCTATTAGCAGAATTGTTTTTGAAGCAACAAGCTAGCAAAAGGCAACTATTTGAAAATTAATTTTTGAAAGTCTTCAATACCAAATGTTCAACATATAATAAAATCTTCAAGTTACATGACATAATTTTAAGTCTGATCGACATGTATGAAGTGTTTTATGATTAAATAAAAATGTTTAACATAAGTAGCAAAAGCAGTTTGACAAGAAGATGCACTCACCTTCTGTCTACTTAAATCTGATTCTCCTTATTTTATTATGGGTTATAATGATTTTATCATCATTTATTTTACAAAATTCCAAATCTACTCATTTCTTATCATAGAAGTAATGTGACAAGCTACGTAGTGTATTTGGAGAAATAACGACTAAATCATATGAGAAAAGTGCAGAAGATTGGTATCCTTGATTCTGATATTTGTTGTTTTAGCACTTTACTAGTTTTTGCTGCAAGCTTGTTTTAATTAGGCCTCATAGCTTCTGCATTCGGTTTTCGTATTTAAGGTTCATTCATGAACTCATCAGTTTTTTATTAATTGAGAAAATAGAAATTTTAGGGTTTTCCTGGGGAGAAGGGCCTTTGAGACTCCCATGAAAACAAGAAGTTGGAAAATGGACAATTTTGAACCTTTCAAAATTTTGTTTTTCATTTTTGTATGTTAAAAGAAAGTATTATATATTTACTAGGATATTTTATAAAATTATAAAAAATGATTTATTTTTTTACAAACATAACCAAACAAGACAAATTAAACACTTTATTTTTAAATCACTATCAACTTTTAAATTCAACTTCAATTAATTTTAGTAAACGATAATATGGTTTTACTGAAGCAACATATTTAGTATGATTCGACTTCCTCATCTAAACTAATAAACATAGTGAACTTCCCCATGTATATCTACATCACTCGCGATGAGAATATCATATTAAAATTATTTTAAATTATTTAATGTTTTTATATTAATAAATACATGTGCACGTAATAATAATAATAATATTATTGTGTATTATTAATATTAATATTACTAGCTTCATTTTCAAGTTGTTCAAGAAAATGAAGAGAATATTTACTGATAAAAGAAAAAGACGAAGATACCGGTGGCCTTTATCAATATGAATTTATATTACATGAAAAACTTCAGAATTTTTAATAGACACACATACCAAAATATATAAGTACCAGAAATTAGAAGCAATTTAATTTGAATTTTATTGTATTAATAATGATATAATCAAATAATTAATCAGTTTAGGTATTTTAATGTCCAAAGCAAATGATCATAATGGGCTTTGACTATGAAAAGCTCCTAATACAAAAAAAGGTTTCCATCTCTAACGATCAATAGTGTAATTTGAACCGTTGATTTGAAGTCGTAGCGATATTTTTACCGTTGATTCTACCAAATAGCTATTCTTCTCATATTTAAATGTAAGCCAATAACGTGTGGGGCAAAATTGCATAAGTAAGAATAAGTGTATACAACTGCGTCACACTCACTCAGCAAAAGTGACGTCGATCACCCAAAATTGTGTAAAATCCTAATGAATTGTTATGTAAATACAAGTGTGTTTATAAATATTTATTATATCGTCCAGTCTTGATGAGATTTTGATCATAAGCATTTAGTGTAATGATGATAAAGTGAGTAGGAGTAAAAGTTTATTTCGTATTTTGTGAAATAAAGTGATAAAGTGATGAATAATTGGGGAAGAAAGTGTTGTTTATTAATATTTTATGCGATAAAGTGATAAAGTAATAAAGTGTGTAAGTAACTTTTATCATAAAGATTGAAATAATTAGTCTTTCTTGTAAAAGTTGGGAGACAGAATATAATTTTTTGGTAGTTAATTTATTTTACATTTCCTTTTCCGATCTTTCATAATATGCTGAATCAGGTTAAGGAGAAAACCTCACATAGATGCAAATTAGAACAACTCTGATTCGTGGAAATATAAGTATCCTTAAATTTCATAATTTAGATGCTATAAAATATAGATACCGATCACTCTCCGTTTTGGTAGCTTGTAAATTTCGTTTCTCTCCAATCTGGACACTTTATTATACCTTTTCAGGGTTTTTGAATTCTGGAAAAAATACGGATCGAACAAGTTGCCGGAAAAGGTAGAAATTAGTCAGATATTACGAGTTCCCAAATCTTTTTTTTTGAAAGCAAACCCCAACTCAACACGAGCAAGGTCTATGGAAGAGTATCAATAAATTAAGTAGCTCGACCAAATATTGAGAATGCCCAAGTAATCTCTAGAATTCATAGCCAAATAGTAAACCTGTCTGATTGGCGTCTTGAGAAATCCATTAACAGCCTATAAAATGGTTGAGAATGTATTACATCTACCAACCCGAAGCGTGGTATTTAGCACTGAAACGATTAGAATTCATCAACCACCATCTTCCATCCATCTCTATAATAACCCTCATAACCCCATCTCAACCAATCACGATAGAGCTTCATGTAGACCAATGCGCCTCCAAAAAACATACTATTCGATTTCTGTCTATCTCACAATTGCCACATGTTGTTTCAACCATCATATGTCTCACGTCTCTCAAATTCCTTTCGTAAATCCTTTTAAAATTCTCCCATTTCTTCTTTGACCAATAGGCCCACCCCTTGGAGATATTATCTTAGTATCGATAATCAACCTCAAGCCCAATTTATAAGCAGACTCTCCGCGATTATAGTTCCGGATCTGTCAAAATGCCGTATAAGCTTATCCCAAGGACTCCAATTGGTGGAATAAGCGATTATTAAGGATCCTCGTTGTATCATCGGGCGGAACATCCCAAGTAAGTCCGGGATCCAATAAATGCGCAGCGACATATCTTCAATCCTTACACACTAAAGGAGTTCGAATAAAAAATAATCATCGAAGAATCACCCAAGGTTGGTTCCACACCCTTCTCTAATGAATCGGAATCAAGTTACATAGCATTTGGAGTAATGATGACTTGATTAGGAAGGGTACCGGCATGCAGGGGCATTTGGTTCATTAATCAATCTCACCCCATTTTTCTTAAATGAGGCCAAGTTGAATATGAATTTATTTAAAGGACGTCCCTCCATTTTTCATATCCGTTACATAATGCTTCCTCATACGATATATAAACCTTTGCATTATTTTGGATCAGCTCTTAATAAACATTCAACATTCTATGGCTCTTTGAATATATATCTATCTTTTTGTTACCTGTTACAAGTTCCAAATCTGAATTGAAGTGTACGCATATTGGGCTTTTGATCTGTCTCATATTCTTATTCTTGTATTCCATATCTGAAAGAAACAATAGATTAAATTTTAGCATAGGTAAGTTAAACTTGAGACTAATTTTGTTTATAATCAACAATAGCATCCTCACAAAAGTCACTAATATGTGTTTCCTAGCACGTAACCCGATTTCATAAGGATTGAAAAGAAAAAATTACAATATTATTTGAAATTAAACACTTCAAATGTTTAATTAATATAATTAATTTTAATGGGAATTTATCAATTAGAAGGAAATGTGAAAAAAAACTTCAGAAATTATTATAGAAAGTATATGAAGAAAAAAAAAAAAAATGATGAATCTTTATAAATTTTTGGAAGTAGATCTTCTTTATAAATAAATTTTACATAAATATATGAAGCATCGGATACTTGAATTTTTAGGAGTAGATCTTTTATAAAATAAATATAGGTGTAGATGTGAATTTTTAGGAGTGAAACTTTATCTTTATATATAAATAAATATGATAATAATTAAAAGATTTAATTAATTAATTGGGTCAAAATTTTAGCAAATAACTCTTAATGAATGCCGATTTTTGAAGCAGAGAATATTTTGAACGAATTAGGCGTTTAAGGAATTAAAGGTAGTTTCCGTCACATAAAAGCTGAATGGTTCTATCAATATATATAGTATTAAAATTAAGATTAATATTTGAGATTGATATGAAATAATCTCGCGATATTTTGTGTGCATAATATAAAATTTTCAACTCATATCCGTATGTGTAAATCTCTGTGATGTGACGGTAAAGTCTACAATACTGCACATAAGGGAAGGGTTGATTTATGTTATTATTTAATACCTGTTCTAATTAGAGGAGGTAAATCTTTTTAACCATGAAATTTCTTCCAAGCAATGTGAATTTTATCACATAAAGTATGGCTGAAGCACTCTTCCGTGAGGCCAGTGTAATTTGAGGCACTATCTTTTAACATTTGGGAGAAAAAGATATTAATTGTGTTAAATTTATGCAAGTATAGCAAGAAATAGTTTTACATATAATTTTTATGAAATGGTAATAAGAGAGAGAAAAGAAAGTGATATGTGCATAATAGTAGAAATGAGCTCTGTATTAATCTTATCTAAAACTGACCTTTTTGAAATCGGAGTGAAATAGTAGAAATTTAAGAAACAGAAGCATACAGTTGCTAAAACACATTAACATAAAATAATCATCTTATATAACAACATAATCTAGAATCTAAAATTAATTTACAATGAAGAAATAAATGGAGATCAAGTCAGAAAATACAAAAATTTAAAAATATAATCATTATGGTTGTTGAGTCAACTGCAAAAGTATGCATGCATAATAAATTTAGGTCCAGATCGATAATTTAATTTTAATTTGGGATGAGTAACATAAAACTCTAATCCTAAAACAACAGACCATAAATTATATATGAATCATTGGTAGGATGAGCCAGCAAGCTTGGGCAGGTGAACAATGACCCCAGCTCTGTTGGGAGTTCAGGTCTAAAAGGTGAAAAAAAAACTGAAATTGAAAAAAAAACTTCAAACTGAAAAAAATAGAAAAAAAAACTCCTAAAAATTAGGAGGTGCATCAAATTGATTGGTACCAAATGGTACTATGAAATTTGCCTAGATTGTTTGCCTTATAGAAAGGAGTTGGAGGGTATTCTGAGTGTACTGTAGAATCTACTTTTAATTAAAGTGATTGTATATGAATAAAATGAATAACAATTTGGTAAATAAAGTAATAATTTTAGTAGTTAAAAGTTAAAGATAGCCTTTGTTTTTGAACTTATCGTATTAAGTTTGAATGGATAAATAGTGAAAAACAACATATAAGTATTGGATGAAAGAAGTAATATGAAAAAAAGGGTTCCTAATCATATACATGAGTTGGTCTTGGGTAGATATTTTGACGGTGAAGAATCTTTATTTACATCTGGTATTGTTCAAATATTCCGCGGATCTTTTACTATAATTGCATTGTGGATAGGTCAATCTTTTTTAGACCAAAAGAAAGGATGTGCGATTTGATCCGCTTCCTACATATTAAATATTTTTTCTGTTATTTTTAATTTGAATCCTAGACTTCCACTACATAATAAATAATATTTTTTACGGTTATTTTAGATTTGAACCTAGATCCTAGCTAGGTTGCATAGTTCATTACCCAAATTTGGTAGCGAAGACCCAAGGTTAAATAAGAATTATTAGGAATCATTATTTTCTAAAAATTTTTGGGTAAGATATAAGCAGAAATTCGACTATAATTTTTTAAATTATTTTATAATTCATAAGTATACTACATATTTTATAATTTGTTTTTGTAAAATATTTCTCCGTCTAGTAATAAATTTTTCTTTATACATTAACAAATATAAATAGATTGGTCTGAAATAATCTGGCATATTTAGGCTAAATTTCAGATTTAGTCCGCGACCTTCCTGGAATTGTTAATATAAAATGCTTTGATGTTCTTGAATTTAATGAGTGCCGTTTTTTTTCCTCGAGCCATGAAGAGAGATGATGTGGCTCATTGAAATTATATTTTGCTGCATGTATATAACTTAAAAAATGGCATAACGTGAGATGAAATTTTCTTATCAATATAGAACAACCAAATTCAGACAAAGAAGAATCTATATTAATTCAACGAATGTATTTACTGATGGTGTGAAAAGAGCAATTGGAAAGAGTACAGTAAAATGTTTAAGCTAGTCTATATGTAATACAAATTGAATGAGGATAATTTCCATAAACTAATTCTAAGCTCACTCGTACTTTTTACAACTTATAAGTATTGAAATACGCTAACTTTACCGAAGCTGAGTAAAAGTAATGACACTTTTATATTTAGACCCCCTCGAGAAATGGTGGATATTAAATGCCATTTGGACTTGAACTCATGTTGAATAACAATTTATGGAAGAGTAGAAACTTTGTCAACATATGTCACAGGTACTTTTCTTCCAGTTGGTAGATGAAATGATCTTTCTAATATCATCGCTTTATTTTTCTCTGATGAAGTGGCAATCGAATTGATATATCTTGCTTTTTGTCTTGCCAAAACGAGGTTGAGGAAACCATTTGGAAAAACTTTCTTTGTCTTTTGTATATAAAAGTGTGGTTAGCATCTGTTGCATTCTTAAGTCTTTCAAGATGTATAGGATCATTTATGCCTCGCGGCCGATTTATTGTGTCATGTATTGGCTTGGTGAGGGATCCCTTTTCTTTTTTGGATTTCGTGAAATCGGTTGCCAAATAAATAACATAACACCTTGACACTCTTTCTTGTTTTCCTGGTAATCCTTTGTCGAATAAGAATGTAACTTAGTCATTACCATTGAATACAAAAGATATCGAGCACAGTGTTGGTTTAAGTATCCTACCGAGAACTATTGGGCCTTTTCGTAGCGAATCTTTTGGAAAGGATTCAACTCATGAATTGTGATAAAGGATCCAAACTGACATAGGATATGCAGATCTTATTCTTTATAAAAATCATGACTTTCCTTAATTTTCTTATTATGGTATGGGATGTATTTGTATTGTTCTCATCTGTATGTAAGCCAGTTTGGAATCGGCGAGTATGCTTTACATGGTTTGCTAACAGTAGCGAAAATCATTGATAGGTAATGTGTATTTCATACGGCATAAGGTTAATCCACTTATCTTGTTTTACTTCAATACTTGTATGTATTTTAAGACACTAAGTCTTTAATAGTGAACTTATCTGTACAAGAAAAGATTTAACGTGCGTAATTTCATTGAAGAATCACCCATTACAATAAGATCATCAACATAACCATATTGATGGTTGAGAACTGCTCGGTTCCTTGAAAACAAAAGATTATCGAGCATGATTGTATGTAGCCCGATTTAAAACTGAAAGATTGAAGCTTTATGAATAACATTTCGGGGGCTTATTTTCAAACCCGCCGAACTCTTAATCAGGACTTGCACCCTGGTGTCATTATCAACCACCATTACCAGTGGAGGACATAATATATATTTCTTGATCAAATCACCATGCAAAAGACATTTGCATCTAATTGGTGAATCAGACCAGTTTCCTGAGATTCTGTGACGGAAAAATGATATTCTCTGATGATGATTTTAACTCTGAAGACTAAAGTATCAAAATAATCAACACTTATTGTGTAACCGCTGCAATTAATCTCCTTTTATACCTTTATAAACCCATCTTGTTTAATTTATTTTATAAACCCATTTCACATCAATCATTTATCTATTGATTGTGGGGTCTTCTAAATGCGAGGTCTTGGATTCTTTCTAAAGGCATCTAACTACGACCTTCATAACTAGCGCGATTTCTGGGATTGTCTTTAGCACATTTATAGGTTTTTGGGTTCTTGATTTTTACGAAATAGAGGCATTAAAAACAACTTTGTGAGAATAAAACAGTCATCGATTGCTAAATAGTTAGAAATGTCGTATTGTTTCCTGACTGAATAAGCATATTTGCCTCGGGGTTGTCGTGGTTAGAACTTAGGCCAACATGTTTCACTCCAGACTTTCAAGTGGCAATTTGAAGGATTTAGATACAGAGAGACCTCTACTTGAGGTTATCATGCGAAGAAAGGAGGCGGAAATGTCGGTAAATATGAAATCGATGTAATAGAATCATTAGAAGAATTGGCTAAATGGAACCCGCAGTCATTAGTATCATCATTAAAGAATCGAACAAACACCATTTCTCATTAAGCTCATCAGAGATCTTGATGTTGAATGTCGAAGTAGTAACCATGATTCATATGAGACTTGATAAATTATCATCGAAGAATCAGTGCAATTTAAAAAGTCTACAGCAATATTAAGTTGTTGAACAAGCCTCCGAGCACATTCTTATCCAGCATAAGAAGGAAAAAATATATTCATAAAAATCACATTTCTAGAAATAAACACCTTCGGATGACAAATCAAGCGATTTATATCATTTTTGTTCCAAAAGGATAACTCAAAACACGTCTAACAACTCTTTGGATCAGAAAAGCAGTTGTTTTGCAAACAAAGTGTTATTAAAAAACTGTTATCAAAACTCTTGAAAGAATAATCGGACATAATCATCATATAATTTCTCAAAAGGTGACAAATTATTGATAACCCCAGAAGGCATCTATTTATCAAATAAGTAGCTTGTTAAAATCTAATCCTCCGACCATGATAGCGAATGATTGAAATAATAAAGCTACAGCAACAAAGATGTTGGTGTTTCTTTCACCAAACCATTACATGATGTTTCTTTTTGCAAGAGGTTTTGATGGTGATACAAAAGTGTGATAGAAGAATCATACAAAAGAAATTGATGGCTGTCATGCAAAACCTTGACATTTTCTTTGGTAGGTAGCACCATATTATGAGAAATTTTCTAAAAAGCTCTCACGTGAGACTGGATTTCAATAAGTAAATCCGGTACACCTTGAAAAATCATCAGCAATTGTAAGAAATATTTACTTTTTGATGTAAGAAAGGTATGGAAAAGGACCGTAATAACCATACGATGAATGAGATCAAAACAAGCTAGGTGGAAAGAAACCTTGGTGGAAAAAGTTAACCTTTTTGTTTAGCAGGTGGAGCCAGTTAGACAATGATCAAGAATATGGTAGCTTTTCAAAGTATAAACCTTTTATTTGCATCATACTAGAAGGAGACATATGTCTGTCTATTATGCAAAGACTAAAATACCATAATTTTTAATTGTGTTTAAAGATTCATTGATAAAGAGATTCTCTGATGATATAATACATGCTTTCGTGAGAACCAATCTATAGAGGAATCCTTGTCACGCAAAACACAACTTGATGCCATAAAGCTATTTGAGCGATTCGGAATATCTGAGTGAATGACTTATAGGCAAGTTAAAGTACAAAATCTGGAACATACAGCATGGCATTTGTCTGAGTTAAGTGTTCGTCTGAAACAAGCTGTACCAATATGTATTCTTCATGAAACATCTTCTTTAATAGGCAAAAAGCGTCTTTATGTTTTGTGATGTTGATAGTGATAGAAACACTAAAATGGGCGCATGTGATAGTTGCCCCAATATCAATCTAAGTATAAGTTTGGAATAGCGATTAAAGCGAGAAATTTACTATGTTAGAAGCATTAGAGGATTAGCGATATGGGCAAAACCCATTTTGCAGTGAAATTTGGAATGAGATGGCTTATTGCTTTAATGGCGAATGGCATTGCTCGAGAAGTTCTTGAGTAATAAGGATTAGAGGCCCTGACTTTTGTTGGGGTTATGCATTAATGTCATACCACTTTGTATATATATCATATTAAACTTAACATTATAACTGAAGAATAATTGTTTATCCTTTGACATTGCTTTAAATATGATTGAATGTTATATACATTGCCATGAAGCCGTTACGTATAGAAGTGTTACATTGTAAGTTAACGTGGAGGTGATATACGGATCTGAAGAATCACGGTTCACCTTCGCTATATCTGAGTGTGTGTTTAAAACTTATGATAAATCAGAAAAAATCTGTGGTAGAAAGTTGATATGTAAGGCTCGGTCAGCTTATGTGACCGAAGATTACACTGAGTATTCGATCACGGCCGGACCCTCTGAAGAGGATAAACTGCATTCATGGCAAGGGATGAAAGAGTTGAACCTCGATGGTTGTTGATTTCTTAATCTCGGTCACTTAATAAGGGCCATGTGTGATTAATAGTTATTCTTTTGAAAACTTGCATAGGCGAGAAGAGAATCGTTGCGACGATACTACTATATCTTAGGCAATAATAATAATGATTCTTGCAACCAGTTGCTAAATTAATCTGAAGAATCGTGTACTTCACCAAAAGTCTTGTGATTTAATTACTTGGTGGTATGTCGTCACAAAAGAATCTTATAAAGTGGGTTAATTTTAAATTATGGATAATAAAGGCGGGTTATCCTTCTCCGAGGATAAACCTGTTAGTGTGCAAGCACTTTGATTGGCAATTAATTAATGGATAAATAATCTTAACAAAATAATAAGGGCGGTATTACAGCGTATAGGTTATGTTGGATAGTCACGATATAATTATATTTGTGGTATTAGTATATTAATAGGCTGAATTATTATTGTGGCTCAATATTGGAATTGATAAATTTGGAAGATAAATCTTAATTCTTCTAAGAGGCATAGTAGAAATTATAATCTGGAAGTAAATAAAAGTCATAAAAATAAAACCATTTATTATTTGCAATATTTCCCTATTTTTTGAAAATATTAAGAAAAAAGAGAGAGAAGAGTTTTCTTCGAAAAGATTTATGGAAATGAATAATGTATTCTTGGAATACAAAGTTATCCCATAAATTCAAAACTACATAAGCTATATTTAATTGGCAATTTTAAAATTAATATGAAAGGAATAAAAGGTGCTCTTGATTTTCTTGGGAAAGATTTTATGGAAGAAAGATATGTAATGTTGGAATCTACAAAGAATATCTCCATGTAAAATTCGAAAGATCAAATCTTGCAAATCTTCTTGTAATTTTTGAAATTTAGGGCTAAATAAAGGGTGTGAAGATTTTGTTGAAATCTGTGAAAGGAAAAAGAAGAATATGTTAAGATATATTCGAAGATTCTTGGAGATCAAAGAAAAGTCTTTCATAGTATAATTAAGCGTAAATTTTGAACCCTCCCTCATATAAATAGGGGATGAATTTTTTCATCTCAGCTAGTGTTACATGCGTTAGATAGAAATCATCGAAAGGTGGTACAGCCAGTATTTTATTTTTCCTTGTTTCTCGTCGTTCATCGAACCTTTATGAGTTGTTGGGCGGGTTTATGAATCTTAGAAAAGGACTTTTTGGTGGTATCGATCTTGATCTGTCATCTGAATCGTCTCTCCATGGTACGTTTCGTCGCTCTAGAAAATTCATCTTTGGGATCTTCGTGAAATATTGTTCTAAATGTTGTTGTTGGATTGATTATTATTTAGATTGCTTAAGTAAATTTTTTTTTGCTGATAATAATTGTTAATTTAGAATTTGTGTTTTATAGAAATTAAATCTGATAGATCTGACATATATTTATCCCGACAACTTTCTGGAGACACTACAGGCGTTAGCGAGATCTATATCAGCCACTTCGGCGGATACCTTTATTTGGGTAGATAACCAATCAACTCAAAGCCTCTCAGCGAATGACTGAGACCCATTCGGTGAAGTACGCTGTATACCGCTTCTTAACATCATACCAAAACTGTAACAGTGTTATTTTTGCTAACATAACAGCAGTTCGGGCAAGATAGGACCATGGGACTCCAGAAGCCTCTTGTGACTCTTCTTGCAATAACAAAGAATTTTATCAGCTAAGGGAGGAAAAAGACTTATCTGACGAAATTGACCGAGATAGCAACATAAGACTCACTAAGACCCGATCAAGAACTTCATCACACAATCTACTGTTCTTGGGACTTCTAATGAGTAAGGGAATATCACAAGTACAATTGGCATAAATCGTCAAACAATATCGGAAACATAAAGTAACACATGCTCATCCCACATAAATTTGAACTCATTATAGTAATTCACCCAAGGACTTGGAATGACCAGAGCAATAGTGAATTAAAAAAGATTTTTTCAGGATTCAGAAAATCTAGTCGAATCGAACACTCATGGCGAGTAATCGACTCAACTCCAGGCCTCTCTGGCGATGTAGAAAATACGCATCAAAGTCTTCGCCGATGCTCCGAGGCTTGAATTGAGAATCCGCTGAACAAGATCATTGTTTTGCTGTCATGGCCGCACGCATCACCATCTGGATGGGCGAGAAGGGGCAAATCTACTAAGCGTCAATTGTTCTTCGCTCAAACTTGAACCACATTAACATATGGAGACAAATTGGCCCCCGTCTGAGTTCTTAATTGACCAGCGGATCATTGTGATGGAGAAAGAATAATAAGGAAAAAAGCGGATTAACCACGGTCGAGAAAGGGAATAACGTTAAACGCCATCAAGAATTTCCAAGAATTGGATAAGAAGCAACAAATGTGAATGGAAGGAAGATAAATCCTAAATCGAAAAGATTTCGGCAGAAAGGTTAAATCAAGCGAAAATCGATTCAACCCGGAATCGAAGCGGAACGATCTGGCGTAAAACTTCGCGTCAAAAGCAGCGGTAAGGATCGATGGATAAAGCTGATACCATCTTATCAATATAGAACATCCTGGAATTGAACAAAAGAAGAATCTATATTGAACGAGAAAACGAATCTGTTTACAATGGTGTGAAGAAGACGAATTGGAAAAATGGAAATGAAATGTTTCACAATAATCTATATACAGGTGAATGAGGGATAACTTTACTCTGCTAATTCTCACTCACTCTAAACTTGCTTTTACAACATAAGTATTGAATAACAGCTTTAAGAGCTAGGTAAAAGTAATGACGTTTTACTCTTTTAGATATTCAAATCATAAAATATTAAAAAGTTGAATAGAAAACAAAATAAAATAATTAAAAAACAAAATAAAGCAATTTAAATCTAGGGTCCCAAAAATCGTAAAAATGCTGCAGGTTAGCTGATATCTCCTAAATTTGACTCGCCTCAAAAAGATATTAATTAGGTTCGTGGAGTGAATCAACAACATCTCTGCATATCTTCATTAACGGACTGCAATGAGAACGTGGGGTTACACCACTGAGGAAATCCTTTGGAAACTACTTTTTTCAGCTGAGTCACTGGTCATATTCACCAACACTTGAGTACTGGGATGAGGGGCGGAGTTTGGAGGAAAATCGTATGATATTAGCCATTGAAGATGAAGATAAGTGAAAAGATTTTTTTTCAGAAAGAATAAAATGAGAACGAGGTTGAAAGATGTGATGAGAGAGTAGGAGAGATGTATAAAGAGTAAAGAGTGTAGGAAGAGACATATATTGAAAGATGTCAAAATTGCAAAAACAGAACTATGCATTTTGTATTATAATATATTAAAAATGCTCTGAAGGCAAATGTCTCTATCCTCCTTACCTACATTGCCAAAAGCTACTATACACTCCCTCTCTTTATCATGCGTATATATACATGATAATATAAATATACTCTTCATGCATATATATAGTCTTTTTCCTTTTTAAGAAAATTAGTGTCTAGTGGTAAGTTTGTTCCCAAGGATGAAAAATTAAGCTGGAAACGTTTGAACATTGGAATAAAACTAAGGTTCAGAGCGGACCCAACCTTGTGGGAAAAAAACTCCAGTGGATGGATTACCGCAGTCAACTAATTAATTTCATTTCAAAATTTTAATTACTGCACAAAGGGATACCATTAGCAATAAATGGTGCAAAGACAATTTAGTTATTGAATAATATTAATGTTTCTAACATTATTTATATATCACATTACTCCACGAGCAACAGTGCAACAATTTTTTTTTCTGTTTTTTTTTTAATAGACTGAACTCAAGAAATTCTCAAAATCTAATTAACATTAAGCATGGCAAAGGAAAATGGTATTTTTTAGGAGAGAAAATGGTAAAAGATAAATTATATAATAAAAGCAAATTATAAAGCCAGTCTGTCTTTCGATTGAGCGTTTAAATGCACCTTTCGCGTTTTATTGAAGCAGGTTGGTTATAATTATATCAGAATGATAAGTGAACTTTTTAGTTATGATAGGATAGATGAAAGGTAGCAACATAAATATAAAATCTTTTTATCGTTTGAATATTATCAAATAATTTATTCGTTAAGCGGGTTAAATAGTAGATGTTGAAACAGTTGGGATAAAGGGGTAATATTTGGCAACTGTAGTTTTTTTGTCGATACATATCAGTATTTATAAAATAATTAGATAATCATATTTAAATATTTATTGTAATACATTATCAATAGTTTCAGGGGTGCAGGCGTTTATCTAATATATTGTCATTTGTGTTCTAAAAGTGAAGCTGTACACCTACTCTGAGTTTAATGGGTTGCAGTGCAACTGCCCAGTAGCCTTATTGCATGAAATGTGTACTGGGACCCTCTTTTCTTTATGCTCAGTTCAACTAATATTTAATTTTTTTTTTAATATTTAAAGAAGTTTGTTTACGGCTGACCTGGAGCCAATCATCATTAATTGAAGAAAATGACTTTGGGTAAAAAAATAAAGCAAGTGACTTTGGGTAAAAAAAATTATGAGCATCTTTAATCTACCAAATGAGATATTTATGCCCTATAATCAATTATAATTACATTGTCTATCTAATGTGGTCAATACATTTTAATTATAAAAGCTAACCCTCCTCATTTTAAATTCCCTTTACTATTTTTGCAAGTCGGTCCCATACTTTATCAAACCTCTAATCTCCCTCTAACCCTCTCGTTTCTCTGTCTGGACAAACTACCACACTCCTCTCTAAAAACCTTTCCCAAGCTATCATCAATAGCATCCAACAAAGCCACAGGCCGACCTGACGAGCGGTAGTGCTGCAAATCGTCGAGGGGAGAATTGAGTGTTTGTGGCGATAGGACAATGAGGCAAAGTGTGGTTGGTGGACTGCGTTACTTTGAAAATTGCGTCTGTCGCCGCGTCAGGCTTCAATACCCTAAGAGTACTGGCCGCCGTGCTGTCGGGCTTTGGCGCGATGGTGTTTCTGGAGGAGAAGACGATGAGGTGGTGATTGGGGCGGCCGAGACGCCACTGATGGTAAAGGTGATGGTTGGGTGATGATTGGGTTTGACGACAGATCTAGGGTTTTCAGGACAGGGCGAGAGGCGGCGTGGATCTGCGTAATGATCAACGTGGATCTGGGCGAAGACGCCGCCAGATCTGGAGCGGAACGCGACTGGTGGGTAGGTTTGCGGTGGTGATGGGCGGCGCCAGAGGGTATTTGTATCTGAGGTTTATTTTTTTGGTTTTCATCTATTTATGGTTTCTTTTTGGTTTCATTTTAGTTTTCTTTTTTGGGTATGAATCTACAGGTGTTTGGTGTTGTTGTGTGTGGAGTCTAAAGGTGTCAGTGTTTAATGAACGTTTGGAGATGTAAGTGTAAATAAGCTTTTTCATGCCTTAGAAAAATAAAATTAACAAAATTCGGAGAAGAAGGCGGCAATGTGGAAGACAGTGGTCAATCGTGATTCCGCATATTTTCTTCTATTTTCTGTATTTACCTAATTTTCTTAATTTAGAGTATTTCCTGTATTTTTTTAATTCCAGAAATTAATTTCTGTATATTTACCTTTAAATTTTTGGAGGTTTCCATCATATTCGTAGATTTGTATTGTAATTTTTGGGGTTTTATTATTTGCAGATTTGTGTAATTTAGGTTTATCTAGGACTTTTTTTTAAGTATTTTTCTTTTAATTTGTTTAATTTTTTCAAATTGATCTAAAATATAATTTCTTTAAAAAAAATGCTCAATAATGATATAAATACAATTTTTTTTTTTTAAAAAGACACTCCAAAATTGACAAAATATATATTTTTTTTAAATGCATTTCAAAATATAATTTTTTTTAAAAAATTGCACTTTAAAATTGATCTAAAATATAATTTTTATAAAATTTTAAAATTGTACTCAAAATTGGACTAGGGACTAAGTGCAGAAATTAAAATTTATTTATTTTAAAAGCATATATTTTTTTTTTAATTGCAAAAATAAGTTAATAAAATGTACTTTGGAATAAATAATGAAATTATAATAATAATAATTTAATTAATTTAATAAATTCAAAATATTTGATATTTAAAAATTTGAAGATAAAAAAAAATGAAAATAAGTCAGTCTGAAAAAATGTTCAAAGTTGCTAAAAAAATAAAAGTGACAACTTAGATTTTTTAACTATAATTCATATGTCTTAGAATCACAATAAAGTTATATTTTATTTTAGAAATACGAGAATGATGATTTTAGACTTTTAAATCATTCCCTCATTAATTTAGTGATTTGCAATATACTTTATACCTAAACAAATAAAAAATATAATCTTACTAAAAAATATTTTATTAACCCTAAACGAAAAAAAAAATCATGCAATTTTTTTTATCAATTTCATTTAATATATTTTCAAAAATATATATTGATAAAATAAATAAATCTACAAAGGTATGATAATTATTTTTCAAAATGCCAGATATTAATTTATGTTAAGCGACTAGAATCATTTTTGTGCAGTAAGAATTTTCTCGAATCTATATTGTTATAATTTTTACTTTGAAAAGAAAAAAAAGATGAGAAATTTATATGAAAAATAGTCACCGAGAAAAAAATAATCGAACAAGTGAAAGAATACTTTTATATATTGTGTATTACCAAAGATAAAATTATCTGAATTTTAACAATCGAAGAATATTAAATTTTTAAACACAAATCAGATTTTATTAGACTGTGTATATCTTAAAGGAAACGTTTTTTAAAAACATGTAACTTCCTATAATTTTATTTTAGACTATTGTTGGCTTATCTGCCGAATAACAAATTTTGAAGCTTTTTAAAGGCTTATTAATTTAGAACAATTTTAAATAGTAAAAAGAAAACTAAATATGCTTGCCAGAGTTGCAATTTTATTTTAAAAGCCAAATGCTTGTTCACAATTATATCAGTGATCAAAATGCTCAAAAAACATGGAATCAAAGTTCCTCCCACAATTCTTGGGGTGAATGAAATTGATTCTCCCTAATATCAATAGTTTATGGACATATTTGAGCAATAGTAGCTTTATTATGGAGTTGATGACCTAAGCACCCTAGAACACAATATATAGCCTCTGCTTTGAACAAATGGGATCTGCCCGATTTAAAAACATCATGAACTCCATTACCAAGCTGTACCCAGCTGCAACCCGCAAACTTCTTCTTCCATCCTTTCCTCTCGCCGTCTGCATCATCCTCCCCCATCTCGTCCACTTCCCTCCGATGCGCTACTACGCCGCTTAGCCAACTGAAATACCTCGACCCATTATCCTTTTCAATTGCCACAAACCTTTTCTCCACCATTCATTTTTCAGTTCTTGATTCTTCTTTACCCTGCAAGCGTTCAGAAATCGCTCAGTATAACAGAATCGGCCCAATCGCATCTTTTCATGAAAGTCGAGCCTTCTCTACCTGATTCGACCTTCCGCATAAGTCTACCATACACGCAATAGTGATCCATTGTGGTATACCGTAATCTTTGGTCGTGAATCTAGAAACATTTTCACCTGCATCGACTAATCACAATGGCACGACAAGCTGATAGAAGCGCCGATAAAGTGACGGAAGTCAGAACGAGAAGGCCTGATCATTTCCTCAAAAGGCGAATAGCAGGTAACTCGTGTCCATGGTGAGCACAACCAGCAATCATAATATTGGCATTATAGTATCCCCTAATGCTAACTCTTTGGAACACTCTTTGTGCATATAGTATATAGCCACATTTCGAATACATATCTGATTAAAGCACTTACCGCTTTTCTCATCCATTCTAATTCGATTCTCAACATGAAGGCATGACTCGCTGTTTCCCACGAAATCTACACTGCTCTCGTATACACATGCAGCGAATAAACCATAAGATCACAGTCCGGGAGGGGTCAGTTTGGCGCATTGCATACTCATTTAAAAGAACGAAGTTTCATCACATCTCTCTGTAGTTTCACATAACCAGATAATCGAAGTCCACATTACAAAATTTCTCTGAGAATACCAATCAAAAGCCTCCTTGCCGATAACATATCACCCATCGCTGAATATCCTGTTTATCATCGAAGTAACAGAATACACCGTTGCTCCTTCCAACTGGAGTTGTAAACACTTCCGGCGTAATTTCAAATTGCCACATGGAATAAATATCCACAATGCCACTACTTATAAAATGATTTTGAACACATCCCATCTTTCAAAACCCATGCATGAACTTCCTTTCCAGATTCAAACACTTACCCGAACAAGCTGATAATAATACACTACCAAAGGTGTGCTCGAATTCCATCTAAATCCCTTCCTCCGCCACTGGGGTAAACACAAATAGATTTGCTTCCTCCTCGTGTCCATTCTGAGCACAATACACGAGATCATCGTATTCACGACACATCATCAATCAAATCTGATTATTCGAGAATATCTCGCTTACCGTTTCTAATCTTGCCTTCTACAGCAAGCAGCAAAGCAATGCATTGTTCACAACCGTATCAATCAATCCTTCCATCCGTTAACAACTTGGCAAGCATCCCAAAACTGCCGCATTTGGGTATATCTATCAAAGAACTCATCGCAAAATTTACTCAAGTCATTCCCACTCTTTACCATGAACGGTGCAATTTAATACCGCGTATTGCCAACCCTCAATTTTGCAACCAGGTGCGGCATTGTGTGAGTATAAAACTCATCAATACGAGGCTGTATCATTGGCTCAAGCACACATTTGAATCAGGCAGTTCAATGGCATCCTGCGTAACCATCGGAACGTGCGTACCTGATATCATCTGGGTTAGCGCCTGAAACAGAATCTTTGAAGAGGAATCAAAAGAACGTTTGCTTTGCCAGAAATTTCCCAGGTGTCGGTACAATGATTTATTACCTTAATTGTTCCAGAGAGGCATTCGCTCAGACATTTCGTCGAACTCTGATTTGTGAAGGCGTCTTCAAAGAGGCCGTGTTTGGAATCCTGAGTTCATGAGCTGGTTGGTGGTTACAATTGTTGAAAGAAACGGATTTTTGTAAGGTGCGACCCTGGAACTTCCAGGCCCTCTTTGAGGCGATCTATGAGGGTTTGGACGTCAAAATTGTAGACTGAAGGAGGAAATGGAGTTGAGGTATTGGATTGTTCAACATAACCTTTTCTCATTTCCGTTTTACCATTAGAGAAAGCAAAGCAGGAAACCGTATCAGAGACAAGCAGAAGAACATGTGGTAGGAAGAAAGAAAACATTGGTTAAGGGTTATAAATTTAAAAGAAAATTAACAAAAGTAGTACTCTTTAACTTGTGGTGATTTCAATCTTCATGTATTTTTAAATTTTAGTTTTGATGTTATGAATTTTTATTTTTTAAATGAGGCGCACAAGAACCTTTAGAATGAGATTTTTTTTATTTTGTGGGTTAATAATTAACATAGCGTGGAGTACCACCCGACAAATTGGGTTTAATTTTGGAGGTTATTCAGTGGAGACGTGAAACCCTTTTTGATTGGGTTGATGGGAGGATTATGTGCTGTAGCGGGAAGGTGTTGTCGCACTTCCTAAATATAGTCACACACACCAAGACGGCCACAGTGTGTGTGATTTAAAAGCCAGACATGTGTCTTATCAACAGACACCACGCTCTGAAACCTCCGTTATGCACTTATGATACCACATGTGAAATTGATAGCAAATTAAAAATTCATTTATTTTAAAATGATTATTAGCCTCACGTTCTTATTTTTGGTTAAAATCAAGAATAAGAACAAAAATAATAATGGAAGAACGCGATATATCGACCCAGTTCAATTAAATACTTGTTATTCTCGGCACTGCTGGGGAGGTTTCACTATAATTCTCTCAGATTTCTCCTCTTCACGACCTAATAGTGATACCATTTATAATAGGTAACACTGCTCTAAAACCCTAAACTCCCAAAAGTCCCCACAAAGTAATGTCACCAATATTTAATATATTTACAACACTTCCTCTTGGCGTTATAATGATGTTCATGACTAGTTAAAAATATCGCTAGAATAATCTAGAAAATAAAACTTAAGTAAAAAAAGAAAATATACAACTAATGAATATTAAACCCAATCTTTCAAGATTAATTTGAGCCGACGGCAACTCACCAAGCAGAATAATCTTACAAGTCTTTTTTGTGCTTCACCAAGTTTTTCAGCTTTATTATTTTCTTTTACTTTGTTCCAATAATACTTAAATTATCATCAAAGTAAACTAAGATGATGCAAACAGGCAGACTGATTGTCAACTTTGCACCTGGACTTAAGCCCCAAATGCAAGTCCAATCCAAATACCTATATATATATATATATATATATTCAAGTATAAATTAACATTTAGCCCCTTTAAAATTCATTAGTCAGCCATCCCTCCTTATATACCATTTTAATTAGAATACAGTTTTTGGGCTTAACATAAATTGCAGCCCCCCAATCGGTAAAAAGTACCATTAATGGACTTACCCCTATTGAAGAAAATAACACGCTCCCTTTTTTAATCTTTTTTTTTGTCTTATTCTAAAACGGTAAAAGCCTTTTCATCTTCTACAATTGAGAACAGAAGAGGTCTAGTTGAGGGAGGGGGTTGAGCAGACGCAGACTTCCTCAGATCAACAAGACAGTAACCCTATTCTGGTGCCTCCTCCCCCAAATTTTAAACTTTGGTGTTTGATATGCTTTTGCACCGTTATACATCTAATATTTATATTAATTTAATTTTTTTTGTTATTATTTATTTCATTTGTTGAATATTAAATATATATCTTATTCATTTAGTGTTTGTCTTTTTATCTTGATGAGAATGTATAAGTTTAATAAGTAGGTGATTTATTCATTCATATATAAAATAAGGATGATGAGGACTTAGGAAATAATGTGTTAGTCGCTTGATTTTAGGATTAACTTTGAAAATTTATACTTTTTTAATTTCTCTGGATGTAATTTTGTTGGCATTATCCAATAACTTATTAAATATAGGAAGTTTTACACATTTTTCAAAATATTTTAATGGGCCGTAACCATCAGCGAAAAAAAGGAAAAAAGACTTATATCATATTTTAAAAGCGTGGAACGTCGAGATAGCTTAAGGCACTGCAATATTTATCTACATTTAGCGAAAATCAAACTAATGAGTCTTCTTCTACTTTATAATGCAAAATTCATCCAATTAAAAATCCATAATCCCGGATATTTTGTATTAGGCGAGATCGGGAAAAAAAAAAGCTTTCATGAATATCACCGGTAATGTCTTGAGATGATATAAAGCAGCATGCTCGAGGATGGAAGCCATATCAAGCAAGATGGAAGTAATATCTGATTCTTTAAAGTTCACCACACTCAAAATATGATTACCAGAAAACATGGTTTGACAAGTTTCATTAGATGCAGTACTACTTCTAAAGATAGAGCTTATTGTTCTCTGACTCTTTTCACAAGTGATTTCAATATGCCTTATTCATCGCATTAGTCAGGAAAGTTTGTGATTGGAAAAGGATAAATAAAGAAATATGCATTTCTTTCTGCGTATTTGGATATCTGACCAATCCTTACTCGTTCTTTTGTGTTTAAATTTGGTGGAAGGTTGCCAGTGGGGACCAATACGGACGTAATAATAAAGTTCAATGGTACTCCAAACCAAACTTTTGAGAAGAAAAATACATTTTCTTAAAGGCACCAATTATGTGTGTTGATGAAAAAACACACTACAAGGTTCAATGCTAGAGATCATGATGAATCTTTATCTTCGTCAGACTTTTTGGGAATTTCATTGAATTTGTAAGCTTTTGCAAATATGAACACTTGAAGTTGAAGATGAGTTGTGGCAGGAAATGCTATTAAAAATACTCCAATATGTTGCTCCAAAATTCAAAGGAATTTTGAATATTATGGCGAATAGAGTTCTGTCGAATGATTAGTGAAGAGATTGAGACTAAATGTTTATGCATTCTTGTTGATGAAAGGCAAGATGTTTACATTTGAAACGAAGCGGAATGACCATTATTTTTTGGGTTTGTGAATGATCATGGTATTTTGTTGAATGACTTTTTTGCAATAAAAGTGTTGTGACTTCTTAACAGTAGGAAATCTGAGTGTCGGATCTATTGAGATGTATTTTAAATACATATTTAAATTAAGTCGATTAATTACTAACATGAATTTAATCCTAAATCAATTCAACATAATAATTAAACAAACAAATAAGCAACATATCATACCGTAATCCACGTAAATCCTAAGCGTCACGAATCGGGAATTCACGAGTTACATACCTCTTTGTAGAGACAACGAATTGGATGATGGATCCCAGCGAGGCCTTCCCAAAATATGTAATCCCTGACGTAATCGGTTGAAGGATTCCTGTGACGATTTTAATAAGGAGAAAAATAAAAATTTTGCTGCGCTGTAGTTCTAATATTTCAACACATGGAATTGCATTGGGGATGAAAAATTCATCCTATTTATAGGAACAAGGGTGACCCGATTTTTCCACTAGAAAATGGAGGAAAATCTTTTTCTTAATCTCGAAATCTTGAACATATCTACTGTGCTGGCGGAATTATCTGACGGCGCTAACAATCCTCCTGAAAATAAAAATCTTGAATGTAAATGAAGCGAGAGCCTTGAATTTGTTGGTATTTCAGTTGGCTAAGAAATATAGCTCGTCAAGAGGCAATCTTTCAAGCGAGATTCCTTTATATTACTCTGCTGGTACTAATGTTTTGATCCGCACAATATGTTATAAACTTCGTTATTTATAGATTTACAAGCTAAGTTGAACCTCTTTGATGGGCGGATACTTATAAACCTTTAAATTTACTAAATGTATTTATTATACTTTCTTCATTAGAAGGTGTTGTAGCATTGATAAACCCGACCTGGTTAAATCCTGCAGACGGTCGCCTCTGATACCGTTTAAAAGTGACACCGCATGATGCGAGGATAAATGACCGCGTAATCGACTTCTTGTCCAAGGCATGTTCATACCCCGAATCAGGCAATGAAATGTGAGGCGACTGCTTGGAACTCCACCTGAAGTCGCAAAATGACACCCACACTCTAAAGTCTCGGGAAACAGGCAGAAGCTTGCATCCATCAAGGAGTCGTATCATCTGAAGAATATATTGAGACTAGTGGGGCGGATTTTGAGGAGCCTCCCGAACAGTATATCAGGATACCCGAAGATCTCATTTGAAGATCATTGGGATATTCAAAATCAAGTGATCCCTCCAACTTAAGGGCTGATCATCAGGAACCCATAAAGACCACAAAAAAGTAATAGTTCTAATCTATAAATACTTCATGTCATGTTCATTGTAAAAGATTGAAAATCTTAGATTCTAAGCGAAATTTATGGTAAATATTCACGGCTTGATTTGCCCCCCGAGGCGTGGTCGTTCATAAACGAACTAGGTAATCAAATATCTCTCTTTTTGTTTCAGTCCCTAAATTACTATCTGTGCTCTAGTAATTATTTCGTTGGCGGATCATAAACCGAGAACTGTGAGGAGGACGTGATCTTCCTAAGAATTATACACTCAACTTAACTCAAATATCCGCCCGTGACTTATCCGTATCGTTCCATGTTCATCTCTGCGACTTTGGAGGATAGTCGCCGATTCAACAAATAAAAATTAATTACATTGCACTCGTTTTTCCATTAATTAGCCGATTCAAACATTGACCGCGATGATGGTAATTAAGCCATCATGTTGAAATTAGGGGTGCCTTTGGGATCTATTCGAGAGTTGAATTAAATACATATTTAAATTAATTAATTAATTCTTAACATTAATTAATCATAAATTGATTCAACATAATAATAATGAATAAATAAATAATAAATGTATTACCGTATTCCAGCAAAAACATAAGCATGCAGAATCTGGGAATTGCATAAATACTAACCTGCCGACAGGAAACCCGGCATTTACGATGGATCAACCCAAAGTACCTTCTCAAATATATCCCAATATTCTTAGCGTAATCAGGTGGGAGGATTATCTAATCCATTTTTAATCTTAAAGGGAAAATAAAATATTTGGCCATGCCACCTGTGGATTTCTAATTTTTCATTACGTGGAATTACCTTTGGGGATGAAAAATTCATCCCCCATTTAATAACTAGGGAAGGACAAAAAATTTGGAATCTAATTGGACATTAGGAAATTTCTTTTTCTTTTCCTCAAATATAAATCTAGAATATATCGATATATTATATTTCCCAAAATATCTCCCAGAAAGCCGAAATTCTTACCATTTCTTGTTTCAATATTTTCAAAAAATATCTCCATGAAATAGGAAGAAAATAAGACTTTTTCCTTTCTTGAATTTATGGGATAAACTTGTATCTCAGAAATGTATTCCTAAAATCTTCAAAGAAAATCAAGAAAAAATCTTTTCTCCTTCCAATTACGATTTTGAAATTATTGTGGAAAAATAAGCCCCGAAAATATTTTTCTTCCTTTTTTCATTAATTGGACTTTAGTTTGGGGCTATTTGGAGGGCCTTTAGGATAATTAAGATTGGACTTCAATGGGCTATGAAGCTTTAATATTTAGCCAAAATATTATTCAAGCACATTATATTAATTTACTATTTTATAAAATTAATATTGAACTATCCATCTTAACCTACATTACGACTTCACAATAATATGGCTCTGTTCATTTATTTCAGCGTTTGATTATCTTAGTCACTAATTAATTGCCCAAGCGGACTTTATATTAATTAATATCTTTGTCTCGAGCAAAGACAACTCAACATTATTATCACGTACGGAAATAAATTTTCAACTTTGCGAAGATTTGGTATGATAAAGATTCGAGCTCACTAGGGACAAATCAAACTAGATTAGACGCGATTACAAGTAGATTAATCTTTTAAAGATATATAGCTAATAATATCGCTTAAGATACAAGGTATCAATCGCATTGATTTCTTTACATCATAAGTCAAAGCAATGGTTATTAATTTCACATGATCATATTTAAGGAACGGGGCGTTAAGAAATAACGCACCACCGAGGTCTAATTCTTGTATATTGATCAAAAATTTATCCTCCCCGTAGGTCCTTTTCAAAGCGTCGGATCTTATTTAATTATGTCCGTTGAGTGAGAACTGAAGTCAATCCGAGCCTTACACTTCAACCTTTCATGATGGAGTTGTTCATTTCATCTGAAAGTTGTGAATTTTGTATTTAGCAAGGACGAGCGTTAATTTGATCTTTCCGTGATCCGCATTCACCAAATTAACTACAGCGTAACGCATCTTGACTTTATTATCGAATTGTCTGACAAATATATATAATATTCGTTCATATTTAATGAATATGATAAATAATTTATTTAAATAAAATAAATAAGAAATTTGATTTATACAAAGTAAAAACATACTTTTTGAGTATAACCCCAACAATCTCCCCACATACTCAAAATTCCTTTTAAGTATACTACTGACATGTCTCGTGTTCTATGTGACATCTAATATGCTTTACGAACTAAAATTATATTTCTCCACTTATACCAAAAGGTTGACAATGCTCTTGACACCCATTCATTCCACATGTCTCTCGAATGTGATACAGCCGGCACTTTGTGAATGGATATCTTTACAGTTGTCTTCGCACGCAATCTTTGCCACCTTATGTCTTCTCTCTGCGATTTCCTAAGTATAAGATGGTATTTTTCTACGTGTGTTTTTGGCTTTGTGGGCTCTGGGAGTCCTAGAATTGCAATTTTCGGCGTTATCACATGGCGCGGATCGTCTTTGGGCAAATCCTAGCGGCGTCCAAGTCCACGGGGAAGTTCCAGAGCCAAACCCGGCTTTTCCACGCCCGCTCACAAACTCATACATATTCCATGGTAGAATCGGTGATGCATTTGCATAACGGCTTCTCCACGTCATAGCTCCTCCCCCATACAAAATACACTACCCGAGGTTGACTTTTCCGAGTCTATGTTCCGATTGAAATCGAGTCCAAGCAATCACGGGGATTAGTTAAATCGCTCGGGATAAACCAACATTTTGTCCTGCGGTCCTCTTGAATGCATGAGGGATGTGTTCTTAACCCGCGGTCCAATGTTCTCCCGAGGTTTATTTGATATATCTTGCAACCATTCCCTCTGCACAAGCAGATATCCGGGTTTCATGTACATCATCGTGCATACGTAAACTTCCACATCCAAAGGCTTATAAGGTCCCCTTCACGTATCATCTATTTCCTTTGTGTCTTGGGACACATTTCCTTGGATAGATGGATTCCATGTCTAAAGGTACAAAACCTTTCTTGGAATCTTGCATCTTCAAAATCGACAACAGCAGTATCTATGTATATGTAAAAGCCCGATCATCCTTTTTTCTCCGATCTCGAGTGATCTTGATCCTAGGGGACGTGACCGGCTTCTCCCAAGTCCTTTATATCAAACCGTTTTGGCTATGCCATGCCCCTTCGTAACAACATTTACACTTCGTTCTGATGAGCGAATGTCGCCTATGTATAGTACCCAAAAAACGGCGGATTCATCACGCTTTTTTTTAAACACATCTCAAAATTATTTTGATCAAAATCGTAGGATTTTATAACTTGATCAAAAACATTGATTCCAATCACGGGATACCTTGACCCATATAAATGACTTTTTTAGCTTGCAAACCGGATGCTTTCGCCTTTTTTAATGAAGCCTTCGGGTTGTTGCGTATAGATTTCTTCGTCAAGTTTTCCGTTGAGGAAAGCATCTTGACATCCATTTGCCGATCTCAAAATCTAATCTTGTGTCAAAGAATCGACAAGAAAAGCCGGATGGACTTGAGCATGGCTCACGAAAGAAAAAGGTTAACTACGTAATGATCTTTTCTTTACGAAAGTGTACCCTTTCACTACTTGCTAGTCTTGCTTTAAAGGTTTCATTATTTCCTTTTCGGGCCCCTTTTACTCTTTGTATACCCACTTTGCGTCGATGGGTTTTATCCACAAAGTGGTTCGACTAACTCCCACACTTTATTGTGATCCATCAACCCACCTCTCGACTTCCATTGTTGTTTGCGAATGTCGTCATCCTTGTCTGGATTTTCGTTGTAGGACCATGGATCTGATTCTTTCCCGAGATCAAGTTCGAGGACTCCTCCGATCCCTAAGAATCGCTCGGTTTCTCGACAACCCCCACTACTGATGAGGTTCGGTTGAAAAGGGCGTTGACGTGGTATATCTGTATGCGGATTGGCAATGG
Organism: Stenogyne calaminthoides; assembly: GCA_037126765.1. Taxonomy (NCBI): domain Eukaryota; kingdom Viridiplantae; phylum Streptophyta; class Magnoliopsida; order Lamiales; family Lamiaceae; genus Stenogyne; species Stenogyne calaminthoides. Next base: position 12,237,047 of record JBBCBC010000008.1, on the reverse strand, counting down.
AGTTGGCCCTTAAGTTCTTCCAAGGTAATCTCGCTTGAGGCTTTTTTGTCATTCATATAGTCTTTCCAAAAATCTAAAGTCGATCGATTCGACCTTTGATCGCCGGGACCATGGAACATGCATCCCTAGTTCCTTAAGGTATCCTATAAAACAACCTTTTTAATTAGAGCGTCATCCAAATTTCCGGCTTCCCTATCCAACACGTATGCCGGACACCCCCGTGATCCTCGTGTGTCCCTAAGTTGAATTTGCATACCATCCACAACTCCTTCTAGGGGTTTTTGGAACCGATTTGGATGACCTTAAGTTCGAATATAAGGTCATTGTTTGCAGGTGTAACCCCAAAATGATTTTCGTAAATCATAGATAACTCATCATTGATCTTACCATTTAGAAGCGTCGCTTTTCGATTCTGCAACTGCTTTTGTTAAGGGTACGGGTCGCGATCAACGGGATACAATCCACTTCTTGAAACGATGTGTAGTTCAAGAATTCATCGAGGTATTCGCCTCCACGTCGATCAGAGAAACTTGATACACTTTTCTTATGATTCTCGCTTGAGCCTTTAAATTCTTTGAATTTATCAAAGGTCTCGATTTATGCTTCATTAGGAAAATGTATCCATAAGCGTGAGTAATCATCGATAAAGTAACGAAATACTCGTAGAGTACTCTTGCTTTGATTTGCATTGGACCACATACATTGTGTGAGCGATTTCCAACACTTTCTTTCTAAACCCCTCGCTCCAATGCCCTCTTTGGTCAGTTTTACCTCCAAACATGATTCACAAGTTGGAAAATGGTTCAATCGTGGAGAGATTTCAATGAACCATCTTGGACCAACTTTGGATCCTTTTTCGATTAATATGACCTAATCTTTAAATGCCAAAAGTGTCTCGTTCACATCGGGTCTAACGTTTTCTTGCTTAAAATGAAATAGTGAAGTTATGATGATATATTGTGTGGTGTGCACAATTAATAATGTAGAGATTGTTCCGTAATGTTCCATGAGAGATAACCACATCACACGAAAAATAGTAACATGTTTATTAAAAATGAATGTAATATCCATCAAAGCCAAATAGTTTTGAAATAAAATAAGTTTTTTCCAAAAACATGAACATAAAGAACATCTCTTAAAATTAAACTCTTGTCTTCAAAAGCAGTATCGCCTCTCAATCGCTTTTAGTCGCCACTCTCGTAAGATCGCTAAGCGTGATGAGGATCTCTCTTCCACTAAGTTGCCGGGTCCGCTTGAACCCCAGAATATTTAAACAAAACATGATCGGTGGATCCCATATCCACTACCCATTTAATGAGTAGCACGCCGCTAAACAAGTTTCAACAACCAATGCTAGAGAATTACCTTTCTTTCCATTCCTTTTGGGTTTGGAACAGTCGACCTCCAATGTCCTTTTTTTCACCGTATTAAAACATTTCCTTGGCGGTTTCTTTACTCCACCCTCCCTCTTCACCTTCCTTTCGCCGACAACACTTCGAAAGCTTACTTTTGGTCCTCTTTCTTCTTCTTACCCCATTTTGGCATAGAAGAAGAAGATGGACCGTTGTTTAAGGCTTGGCTGCTCTCCCAATATCCCTTCACCGAGACTAAAGCTTGTAGCGGTCGAGGGAAAAATTCTCGATTGTTCATTTGGTAGTTGAGCCCCGAATCGCCAATTTTTTTAGGAATGGAGTATGAAAATGATCCGGGTCTCGGCGTCATATTCAGCACCAAGACCTCAAGTTTGTTAAGGGTGAGCCATCATCCGAGACGCGTGTTCCCTTCGGGCGTTCCCTCCACCATTTTCATTGAGAGCATGTCTCCGCGGTGATCTAATGTTACACTTCGGCTCGATGTTGGAACATCGCTTTAAGATCAAGCCATGATGTCTCATTGCAATTTCAACGTTTTTGGTGTTGGTGTTGCAACACATCCGGCTATAGCCAAGATGGTACACTTTGCCATTTCATTCGAACGCCCCGGTCAAGATACTTTTCTTTCTTTTCCATTTACTAGACTCATCAATTGGTTTTTCCGGTTTTGGGTGTGGTAAGGACCCAGTTATGGTGTTGTCAAAGGAGGACAATAGTAAGTTTTCGATAATTAATCAACAAAGTTTTATCCAAGTAAATTGTCTTTTCAAAGATATTGAGCAAAGGATTAAAAGGTTGCATGATGATGAATCGAAAATAAATATACATCTTGTGTTAATATCCGGATCAACACAAAGAAAATCACATAATTCGATCACATGTTTATATTAAAATCTAAAAAAAATATGAATACGATCACCAATATCTCAAAAAATAGTTTTAAATGAGACTCTGGGAGGTCATCATTTAAATCACATTCAAGGTGTTACAAACAAAAATTCCTACAAACCTTTATTTTAAAAATATTAATAGTTGGTTCCCACTCTGACCAATATAAAATTGACAGGACTTCAAGAAGTATATGCATATCAATTTTATACCTAAGTAATAACCATGATTAAATACATAATTATTACTTCATTTTGACCAACCTCTTGGGAGGGTCATCGCCACCACTAATAATAATTCACAATCATCCTTTTGAGAATTTATTCATGTGAAAGCTATCTTTGGCCTCCCTAGGGAATTTCTCCAAAAGATTTCACAAATAAATAAATCATAATAAAAAATTAATAATGATTCAAAACCAAATTAATTATTAAAACATACTTAGTAATTTTTGAATTTGAGATTTTTCGTTGGACAATTCTCATGCAAACACATTTAAACAAATTAAATAAAGCATAAGAAAATACAACAACAAAAACAAAGCAAAAAATAAACATATATGAGTACAAATTATCCAATTGTCATGGTTTGATTTTTCTTGGCTTGATTTTGAAGAATTTTTAATTTCTCCCACTCAATCGCTCCCTAAAAGAACTCCGCCTCGAATGCCACGCCAAGTAGCTCGCGAGTTAGGATGCAACGCCAGATCCGCCGCCCCCTTGACTGTGGGAGCGTTCACCTAGACGCGCATCGCCACGCTCAACGGTGCCAGGCCCGTACGGGCAATTGCCAATTGCCGCGTCCGGCATGTCCAATCTTCGGGCTCGGCCCGTACTCCAATCGTCGACCAAGCGAGAGAACGTGATGTCGTCGCCACGCTGAAAGTATTTTGCAAGGATGACGTCAGCGCTCTTAGCGTCGCCATTTCTCAGATCCATTTTAATTTTCTCCCATTCGGTTTCGATCGGGTTATAATTTATTTTACAAAAATAAATAAACCTAAATCTAGACTATCTATTATATCAACAAATCAAAAAATTAATATACTCGTGGATTTTCATGAGAAAAAATAAATTCGGAACGAGTTAATTAAAAACCATTCATACGATGAAATAAATAAACACATTAAATACCATGACAATCGATACCTAAAAAACAGATCTAAGAATTCTACTATCCAATTTTCAATAAATTTAATGGCCAACATAATTTAAATAATAATTTAAATACAGAGCTCGAAAAACCGAGGCTCGATACCAATTGATGAAATACGCAAGGTGGATGCCGATATGATTTAAATACATATTTAAATTAATCAATTAATTACTAACATGAATTAATCCTAATTCAATTCAACATAATAATTAATGAACAAATAAATATCGTGCGTCACGTATTTCACGTAAAACCTAAGCATGCGGAATTCAGAATTACGTTAATACTAACCTCTCGTAGAGACAACAAACGAGACGATGAATCAACCCAAAGTACCTTCTCAAATATGTCCCACGCCCATTTAACGTGAATCCGTGGGAGGATTATCAACTAACCATTTTAATCTTAAAGGAGAAAATAAAATATTTGGCACCACCTCATGGATTTCTAATTTTTCCAACACATGGATTCGTAGATTGGGATGAAAATTCATCCCCTATTTATAGACTTTAGGGGGGACGAAATTTGGGTCTAGTTGGGCATTGGGGAAATTCTTTGCTTTTCCCCAAGATCAATCTAGAATATATTCAATATATTCTATTTCCCAAAATATCTCCCAACAAAATTTCCTCATCCTTTCTTATTCAATATTTTCGAAAAATATCTCATGAAATATAAGAAGAATAAGATCTTTTTTCCTTTCTTGAATTTATGGGATAAACTTGTATCTCAAGAATACTTTTTTCCATAAAATCTTCCAAGAAAATCAAGAAAAAATCTTTCAAGAAAATCAAGAAAAAATATTTTCTCTTCCCTACCCAAATTTTAAATTATCAGGAAAAATAATAAAAATATTTTCTTTCTCCTTTTCATTAATTGGACTTTAGTTTGGGGGCTATTTGAGGGGCCTTTAGGAGAATTAAGATTGGACCTCCAATGGGCTATGAAGCTTTAATATTTAGCCAAAATATTATTCAAGCTCATTAATATTAATTTACTCCATTATAAAATTAATATTGAACTATCCATCTTAACCCACATTACGACTTCACAATAATATGGATCCTTGTTTATTATTTCCGTTTAAGATTATCTTAGTCCACTAATTAATTAAGCCTTTGTAACGTACTTTTTTATATTAATTAATATCTTTGTCCTCGAGTAAAGACAACTCAACAATATTATCCATACCGAAATAAATTTCCACTTGCAAGATTTGGTATGATAAAGCATTCGAGTCCAGCCCAAGGGGACAAATCAAGAAACCGCATTTCGCACGCCGATTCTTCGATAAATCTTAGCGGCCATCATGTAACTAATAATATTGCTTAAGATACAAGGTATCGAATCGCATTGATTCTCTTCCATCATAAGTCAAAGCAATAGTAATTAATTTCACATCATCCTATTTAAGGAACGTAGATTAAGAAATAACGCACCACCGAGGTCTAATTTTCATATTCAGCATCAAGAATTTATCCTCCTCAGAGGTCCTTTTCAGTTCATCAGATGCACTAGTGTAATCCCTTGGTCAAGACAAGCCAATCCGAGCCTTACACTTCAACCTTTCATGATGGGTTGTTCATTTCCATCTAGGTTGTGAATTGTACTTAGTCAATTATGGAACATAATTTGATCTTCCGTGATCCGCATCACCAAATTAACTACAACGTAAACGTATCGTCTTGACTTTTATCGAACAAGTATGCATAAAATATATATAACATTCATTCATATTTAATGCAAAGATGTGATAAATAATTTATTTCAATGAAATAAATAAAGAAATTCGGTTTAGTTATTCAAAGTAAAAGCATACTTTTTCAAGATAACCCCCAACAATCCTATCGGGGATGGTCACCCAATGCGGGATACGCGGGCCCCAATAATTGCCTGCCCTGACCAAAAAACAGGTATCGCTGGTCGGTGCGAACCGATGGTCACTTATCCGGTGCTCAACGATGGTCGCTTCCGTCTTGAGGAAGTCCAACAACACCGAAAAGTCGATCGGCGACGCGCCTGCACAACAATGATGGCGCGTGGATGCCACGCCGCGAATGCGAATGCCGGATTTTGCGGATTTGCCCCAAAATTTGAATTTTTTATTGCCCTCGGTCTCTATCCTTCGCTTATAAATACTAATTCCGCTCCCAATTTCACACTTTTGCTTCCTCCGAACTTCAAAAGAAAGGGTTTCGGTGTTTTCTTCGTAAAACACGGTTGCAACTCTTGCTTTCTCGGGGTAAGATAATCGTGTCTCCCTCTTGAACTTTTTTTTTTTTTCACCGGTATGCCGGGTCAATGATTTATCTTTCTTTCGAGTTTAAATCCCCGTTCTCCGCCCGTAAGCAGAGAGTTTCTCTCGCGGTCCTTGACTCACGAAACGCCTCACCCGCTTCTGGGCTTCGCATCCATGAGGCGGTAGAGAATGCTGTGGATCGATGTGTTTAGGTCTCCCGAGATGCAGGAATTTGGCGCGTCAGGCGTCTGTAAATCGGCTAACACAGTGGTGACCTTTGTCAGAGCAATCCGGGCTCATCCGTCGCCATGATGAGACACTGACTATTTTGATTACCGAACTCTACGGACTGGTTCCGGGTATGTCGGCGCTCGATGCGAAGTCGTGTTTGGTAAGTCCAAAATTACATAAATGATGGCTCTGTTCACCGCGTCAGGAGGCCAACGGATGCCGCCATCGCCAAGTATGAGACTCGAACGACGATTATTTTATCTTCCGGAGCGGTCGAGAGGTCGATCAGCCCTTGAAGGGATGATCGCCATTCACGGCCACGTGATGGACGTCTTCGCTTCTTCATCCAATAATCTCCCAATTTTGCCGCTTGTATCTTGCTCCGCACAAATCACTCCCAATGGGTGGAGCTATCTATCGCTAATTTTGAATGTGCTTTTGTGTTGGGGAATAAGTTGCGGATCTATTGGGGATAAATATTTAAATACAAATTTAATTCAGATAATTATTACTAAAGATGAATTAATCCTATATTAATTCAAATAATAATTCAACAACAAATCATGCATATAATTAATTCACGAAAATACACATGCGTAATTTCTACGAGTTCACATGAACGTACCTCTTGGAATGGTAATGGCCTTTGTTGATTAAACACACCAAAAGAACCTTCCCACGATTCTTAATCCTCGCTCGACAATCCGGTGGTAGGACGCTTTGTAACAATTAACAAAAGGAAAATAAACTTTGTTGCACCACCTTTTGTGGATTTACTAAATTTTTCAAAGACATGGTACTTGGGAATGAAAGAATCATCCCCTATTTATTTTGGTGGTCGAAATTTTAGGGAAAAAAAAACAATGTGGGAAAATCTTTTCTTGATCTCCAAGAAATCTTGAATATATCTCCTATATTCTTTTTCCCATAATTATAATATTCACAAAAATCCACCTTATCAAGTTATGGCCAATATTTTCAAAAAATTTAGGCAAGAATCCAAGATTTGGATCTTCTTGAATTTATGAGATATTCTTGTATTTCAAGAAATATATATCTTCCATAATATCTTTTCAAGAAAAATCAAGAAAATCTTTCTTTCCCTTAAATATCAAAAATTTAAAATATCAAGTATGAATAACCAAGTGGGAGATTTCTTGAATTTAATGAGATAATCTTGTATTCCAAGAATACATATCTTCATTCCATAACAAAATTCAAAGAAAATCTTTCTCCTTTTTTTATCCATAAATTTCTAAAATTATGAGGAAAAAAATAAGCACAAATTTATTTTATTTTAAACACCTTTTTCAGGTTATTGGACTTTATGTCATTATTTCTTGGGGGCCTTTAGGAGAATTAAGATTGATCTTCCAATTGGATCTTGAATTATCAATATTGAGCCACAATATTATTCAAGCCCATAAATATTAATTAATCCCACTACATAATTAATATTGACTATCCATCTTAACCCATATTACAGTCAATATAGCTCTCAATTATTATTTCCCGTGTTTAAGATTATCTAGCCCATTAATTAATTCCGCTTTGAAATAGATTTCCATTAATTAATATCTTTTGTCCTTGGTTGAGAACGATTCAACATTATTATCCATACCTAAAACTAGTTCTACTTGCAAGATTTGGTATGATAAAGTTTATGAACCTCCCAAGGGGGCAAATCGAACAATGTCAGATTTGCACACGATTCTCCAGATTAAATCTTAGCAATCACATGACCAATAATATTTGCTAAAGATAAAAAGTATTGAATCTCGTTGATTCTCTACCCATGATAAGTCAAAAAATAGTTACCAACCACACGTGATCCTATTTAAGAACGAAGATTAAGAAATAACTAACCACCGAGTTCTAATTCTTCCTTGTTTGATTATGAAGAATTTGTCCTCCTGTAGGTCCTATTCAGTGCATCAGTCATGCACTAGTGTAATCTCTTGGTCAAGACAAGCCAATCTGAGCCTTACACTTCAACCTTTCACGCGATGGATTGTTCATTTTCATCTAGGTCGTGAATGATGTACTTTTTAGTTACAAGGGATTGTTAATTTAATCTTCTGTGATCTGGTATCACTAAATTAACTACAATGTAACACGTACTATTTATTGAACAGTTATGCAGTAAATATATGTAACATTCGATGATATTTAAAGCATCAGTGATAAATAATTTATTTCAAGAATAAGTCCGAAATTGAGTTTTGATTATACAATGTAAAAGCATACTTTCCAAAGATAATTCCAACAATCTCCCATTTATACTCAAAGTCCGCTTTTAAGTATACTACAAAGATGTCTCGTGTAGTTTCTGTCGTGATATCTAATGTCACCTACATGAACCTAATAATTTCTCCCACTTATACTCAAAGCAGATTATAACGATCTTGACACCCATTCCTTCCACATGTCTCTCGAATGTATTCAGAGGCGCACCTTTCAGGAATGGATCCGCTAGGTTATCTTGATTTTATCTTTTTTGTCACTCTATATATCTCTCTTAACGATATCTCGTATAAGATGGTATTTCCTTTCAATGTGTTTGTCGGCCTTTGTGGGCTCTTGGTTCCTTTGAATTTGCAAATCGCTCGGCATTGTCACAATAAAATGTGATTCCGGGCGCAAATCGGAACTACATTCAAGTCCACTAGGAAGTTCTTGAGCTAAAACCGCTTTTTTTTGCCTCTCATAGCGTTTACATATTCGACTTCCATGGTAGAATCTGCGACACATTTCCTTGACGCTTCTCCATGTCATGGCTCCTCCCCCATGAAAAACACACACATATCTGAGGTAGATTTTTTCTAGAGTCTATGTCCGATTGGAAATACGAAGTCCTAGTAGAATGGGGATGGGGACTATTTGATCGTAAATTAACATTCTATCCCGAGTTCTTTTCAGATACTTTTAATGTTTTTAATCGCCATTCAATGTTCTTTCCCGGGTTACTTTGATATCTTGCCACCATGCCAACGACAAGCAGATATCGTCTCGTGACACAACATTGCATGATACATAAGGCTTCCGACAACCAAGCATATGGAATGCCTTTCATGTCATATATCTCCTTTTGTGTCTTAGGGCACATTTTCTTGATAGATGGATTCCATGTCCAGAAAGGTAATGAAGCCTTTCTTGGAATCTCAGAGTCAATCGTTTCAAGAGATTGTTCATGTATGAAGTTCAAGGCGATGTTCTATCATCTTTTTTTGCGATCTCGGTGATCTTGATCCCAAGGATGTAATGCGGCTTCCCTAAGTCCTTCATATCAAACTATTTTGAAAGCCATGCCCTTACGCCCGATAACACCTTTACATCGTTCGATGATCGAGAATGTTGTCTACGTATAGTACTAAGAATACCAATGCGCGATCCGACATGCTTTTTTGTACACACAACTTTTTGAACTACGCTTTTGATCAAACCCATAAGACTTTATAACATGATCAAAAACATTGGTTCCAAGCTCTGGATACTGTTTGAGTCCAGTGATATGGACTTCATGAGCTTACAAACTAGGTGTTCTTGACTATTCAATGAAGCCTTGGGGTTGTTGCATATAGATCTCTTCATCAAGACTTAAGATTAAGGAAAGTTCGTTTTAACATCCATTTGCAGTTTCAAAGTCGAGAGATGCGTAGTAATCGATAAGAGAATGAGATGGACTTGAGCATGGCTACTGGTGAAAAAGTTTCCTCATAATCGATCCCTTCTTTCTTAGTATAACCTTTCGCCACTTAGTCTTGCCTTGAAGGTTTCCACCTTCCGCAGACGGTCCCTTTTTATCTTATACACCCACTTGCAACCAATTGGTTTGACCCCCATTAAGTGGTTCGACTAGCTCCCCACACTTTCTGTTATGATACATAGAACCCATTTCGACTTTCATTCTTTGTTTGCCAAGAATCTGATCCTTGTCTTGGATTACTTCGCCATATGTCCATGGGTTCGATTCGGTCTTTTTCAGGGAATCAAGTCCGGGACTCTCCTATTCCCATGAATCTCGAGTCTGTTTCACAACCCTCCCACTACTGATGAGGTTTGGTTGGTGTCGATGTGTCATTTGGTATGTCATCTTATGCAGTTGGCATTGAGGTTAACCCCTAGCTCATTTAAGGTAATCTCACACGGGTCTTCTTTTCGTTCATATAGTCTTCTTAAAAATCTAAAGTGGGTGCTTATTACCACCTTTTGATCTTCGGGACCATAGAACATACACCCTTTTTGTTCCCGGGGTATCCCATAAACAACCTTAATTACGACGAGGATCCAATTTAAATTTCCTTGTCCAACACGTAGGCGGACACCCCCAAATCTTCATAGTGTCTGGGACCGGGCTTGCGCCTCATCCACAATTTTTGGGAGTTTTTGGGAACCGATTTGGATGGCACCAAGTTCGAGAATGTAGGTGTTGTTTCCAAGGCATGACCCAAAACGACTTTGGGAAGATCCGCATAACTTCATCATAGATCTAACCATTTCCAAAAGAGTTTTGTTTCTCCGCTCTACAACCCCATTTTGTTGAGGGGTTCCGGGTGCGGTTAGCTGGGATGCAATCCCTTCATCAGACAAGTAGTTCAAAAACTCATCGCTGAGGTATTAGCCTCCACGATTGGATCGTAGAGACTTGATCGTTTCCCTATGATTCTCTCGCTTGAGCCTTTAAATTCTTTTAATTTCTCAAAGGTCTCGGATTTATGCTTCATAAGGAAAAAATATAACCGCACCTTGAGTAATCATCAATAAAAGTAACGAAATACTCATAACCTCCTCTTGCTTTGGTTGACATTGGACCACATACATCTGTGTGAACGATTTCTAACACTTCTTTGGCTCTATTCCCCTTGGCTCCAAATGCCCTCTTGGTCATTTTACCCTCCAAACATGTTTCGCAGGTTGGAATTGGTTCAACTTGGAGAAACTTCAGTGAACCGTCTTTCACCAACCTTTGGATTCTCTTTGGATTTATATGTCCCAATCTTAGATGCCATAGAAGTGTCTACGTTCACGTATGATGAACGCTTTTCTTTCTCGAAAATTGCTTGATGTGTTATAGGATGCATTTACGTGAGTGGTGTGCCACAGATTAATTGTATAGAGATTATTAAAACAACGTTCCATGATGAGATAAATTTATCAAAAAGAGAAATGGTAACAACTTTATTAAAAGTAACCGAATATCCATCAAGAAAAAGTTTAAACCGAAATTAAATTCTTTTCTAAAAATCGAACTTAAAGAACATCTCTTAAAATTAAAACTGTCTTCAAAAAGACAGTGCACTTCTCCCATCGCTTTAGGCGCCACTCGTAGCATTGCATTGATTGTGATGAGGATCTCATTGTCACTAAGTTTGCTCGTCCGGTTGAACCCAGAAAGTAAAAACAAACATGATCAATGGACCCCATATCCACTACCCATGAATGGGAGGCATGCACGCCAAGAAAGTTTCAACAACTAGTCGCGTGAGAATTACCTTTCTTTCCATTCTTTTTGGGTTTGGAACAGCTAACCTCCAATGTCCTTTCTCACCGCAATTAAAACATTTTCCTTTTGGTACTTTCTTGACACCCAAACAGCTAAATTCTTTTTTTCACTTTTCTTAGTGATGAGATTGCTTTGGTTCGACCACTTTTCCTTTTCGAGACTTGCCTTCCATTGGTCTAGATCTTGAGAAAAAGACTTTTGGTCACCAATGCTTCGTCTTTCTTTCCTAAATGCTTCTCTATTTTCTCCAAGGCTTCTTGTAGGATGTCCATAGTAAACATGTGACCACTCATCATAAAACTACAAGAAACCCATCAAGCACCTTGGAAGAAAGTTAGCGAAGAAATTCTATTTTGGGCCTCATCACAATACTTAGTACCGAGATAAGCCGGTTTTTTCAAAATGGTATTTAATTAGAACATGCTCCTCACGGGTGTTTCCTCACCATCTTTAGATCGCCACATCGTCATTTTTAAACCGATTGATCACGTGGTCTTTTGTTAAAAATATTTCTTCAACTTTGCATAATTTTCGCAGCAGACTTCAACACCTTCATGAATGTGTCTCAAATTATCGAAGACGGTGAAGTCAAGATTACACGTTTCATGGGTTCATCGGCTCGCTCCCAAATATTATACAAGTGTCTTTCGCGTTGAGGTGATTCATCAAGAGGGCTTACGTGGCTTGGGTACATCAAGAACCTAATGATGTTCTTGTGCGTGTAGAATGAAAAACTCATATTTCGTTTCCAAACATTATAGTTGTCACCATTAATTGGTGTTCTTTTGAGTGTATATAACAAAATGGATTAAAAGGTTGCGACATGATGAATTGAAATAAACAATAATATGCATAAGCACAAATATATCACAAGGTTCGATCACATGCATCATATTAAAATCTCAAAAAAAATATGAACATGCATCACCCAACATCTCAAAATGTTTAAATAAGTTTCCACGTGGGGTGGGTCATTATTTAAACACATTCAAGAAAGTTACAAACAAGAACAATTATTAAACCTTTAATATCCAGATTAATAGTTGGCTCACTGACCAATATAAAATTCGACAGGACTTGGGGAAGTATATGCATATCAATTTTATACCTAAGTAATAACCATGATTAAATCTGGAATCATTATTTCGCTTTGAGCGAAGCCTCGCGGGGAGGGTCATCGCCGCCACTAAGTAATAATCCACAATCATCTATTTGGAATTCATTCATGTGAAAGCTAACTTTTGACCGTCCGTGGGGGAATTTCTCCAAAAGAATTCACAAATAAATAAATCATGGAGGTCAAAAATTAATTCAATTTTATTTTTCTAAATAAAATTGTCAATTAATTATTTAAACATACTTAGTAATTTTTGAAGGTGAGATTTTCATTGGGCAACTCTCATGCAAACACATTTAAACAAATTAAATAAAAACAAGAAAACAAAATAATAAATCAAGCAAAGCGGAAAAAATAAACATATTAGGCAATAAATTATCCAATTGTCATGGTTTGATTTTTCTTGGCTTGATTTTGAAGAAACGTCGTCTAGAATTTCTCTCTTTTCGATCGTCTCGAAAAGAACTCCATCTCAAACGCCACGCCAAGTAGCTCAGAGTCGATGCATGCCCACATCCGGCGGCCCTTGGTCGAGTCACCCTCGGCAGCCTTGGACGCCTCGGCGAACTGCCCGCCGTTCTCGCCCACCTAAGCAAAGCGGCTTAACGACATTTCATACAGACCAAGCGTCCGTATCCGCAGTCTCGCCCTCCGCTTGACTTTCACCGGCTGTTCCGCATCCCCGTCGCACGCCTTTCGCCCTCGATCCGCCTCGCCAAGTTCTGCTTAGCCCCAAGACGTCTGGCCTCGTACCATTGCTCCGCCCAGTCGTTAGTCGATGCCCGATGCAGGCGTCGTGCCGTCAAGATGTCGACATCCGTCAAGACGCTGTCGCAGCGTGCCTCATTAAGCGTTTTCGCGCGATGCACAACGTCGTCGTCAGACGGCTCGATCTATCCTTTAATTCTTCGTCTCCCCTCCGTTTCGATCCGGTTATTATTTATTTATAAAAAATAAATAAACTAGATCTATCTTACTATTAAATTGATCAAAATCAAACAAATCCTAATCTCTTTATTGGATTTTTCACGAGGCAAAAATAAATCCGAGCTAATCAATTAAAAAACCACAATTTATATGCATGCATAAATAAACACATTAAATTCCATGACAATTGGATACTGCAAAAAAGATCTAAAGAATTCTACTATCCAATTTCAAATTTAATAAAAACGAATTAAATTACAATTTAAAAATTCAGAGTCAAACCCCGAGGCTCGATACCAGCTTGTTGGGGAATAATTTGCGGATGATCTATTAGGGATAAATATTTAAATACAAATTTAATTTCGATAATTATTACTAGCATGAATTAATCCTATATTAATTCAAATAATAATTCAACAACAAATCATGCATATAATTAATTCACGTAAATCCTACGATGCGAGAATTTCTACGAGTTCACATGAACGCATTACCTCTTGGAATGGTAATGGCCTCGTTGATTAAACACACAAAAAAAGAACCTTCCCAAGTATTCCCTTAATCCTTGCTTTCGACAATCCTGGTGGTAGGACGCCATAACAATTAACAAAAGAAAAATAAACTTTGTTGCACCACCTTTGTGGATATACTAATTTTTCCAAAGACATGGAATTGTACTTGGGAATGAAAGAATCATCCCTCATTTATAAACGACAGGGTGGTGGTGCAAAATTTTAGGAAAAACAATGTGGGAAAATCTTTTCTTGATCTCCAAGAAATCTTGAATATATTTCCTATATTCTTTTTCCATAATTATAATATTCCACAAAAATCCCACCTTATCAAGTTATGGCCAATATTTTCGAAAATTTAGGGCAAGAATCCAAGATTTGGATCTTCTTGAATTTATGAGATATTCTTGTATTTCAAGAAATACATATCTTCCATAATATCTTTTCAAGAAAATCAAGAAAATCTTTCTTTCCCTTAATTATCAAAAAATTCGAAATATCAAGTATGAATAACCAAGTGGGAGATTTCTTGAATTTAATGAGATAATCTTGTATTCCAAGAATACATATCTTCATTCCATAACAAAATTCAAAGAAAATCTTTCTCCCCTTTTATCCATAAATTTCGAAAATTATGAGGAAAAATAAGCAACAAATTTATTTTATTTTAAACACCTTTTTCAGTTATTGGACTTTATGTTGGGCTACTTGGGGGGCCTTTAGGAGAATTAAGATTTGACCTTCCAATGGATCTTGAATTATCAATATTGAGCCACAATATTATTCAAGCCCATAAATATTAATTAATCCCACTACATAATTAATATTGCACTATCCATCTTAACCCATATTACAGTCAATATGGCTCTCGGGTTATTATTTCCGTGTTTAAGATTATCTAGCCCATTAATTAATTCAAGCCCACCAAAATAGCTTTCCATTAATTAATATTTTTTGTCCTTAGTTGAGAACGATTCAACATTATTATCCATATCGGAAACTAGTTCTACTTGCAAGATTTGGTATGATAAAGTTTATGAACCTCCCAAGGCAAATCATACAAGCGTATTTTGCACACGCATTCTTCAGATTAAATCTTAGCAATCACATGTGACCAATAATATTGCTAAAGATAAAAAGTATTGAATCTCGTTGATTCTCTACCCATGATAAGTCAAAGCAATAGTTACCAACCACACATGATCCTATTTAAGAACGAAGATTAAGAAATAACGAACCACCGAGGTCTAATTCTTCCTTGTTCGGTTAGAAGAATTTGTCCTCAGAGATCCTATTCAAGGCATCACCATGCACTAGTGTAATCTCTTGGTCAAGACAAGCCAATCTGAGCCTTACACTTCAACCTTTCACGATGGATTGTTCATTTCCATCTAGGTCGTGAATGGTGTACTTTTTAGTTACAAGGATTGTTAATTTAATCTTCGTGATCCGGTATCACTAAATTAACTACAATGTAACACGTCTTATTTATTGAAAAGTTATGCAAGAAATATATGTAACATTCGATGATATTTAAAGCATCGGTGATAAACAATTTATTTCAAAGAATAAGTGCGAATTCGGGTTTTGATTATACAAAGTAAAAGCATACTTTCCAAAGATAATCCCAACGCCTTGGCTCGGCCACTTTTTACCCGTTACCACGCCCATGGAAGTTTTAACTAATACTAGTTGTTGGTCTCCCAAGATGGTCGAGGGGCATTATCTTGTACCAAGAACCGCTTTGGCCTGAGAATTGTGGGGATTTCTAATAAGGTCAAGAATTGACACCCTTGATGGTGGTTTGTGCGGGGCATGGCGAGTGCCTCCCGGGTTCTATCTCGAGATCCCCATACCTACTTCGATTTCCAAGAGCGGGCCGCCCGTGAAGATTCATTTAGAGGGTGTGTCGAGCACCTCCGTCTTGATCTAATTTCCTTTGTCCTTCTTGGTGTGTGTGCTTGTTACTAACGAGAACAGGTTGAATTGGGACTTCAAGATCGCCAACTGTGTCACTTCGATTATTCTTGGAATCTTCGCCGTGTTGATTTCTTCAATTCCCTTTTGAGAGGTTGTGGGAGGTTTGCAAACTTACCCCGTGAGACCGGGTCGCTTCACGAGTTTTCTTCCTCCTTTAAACGGGCTTTCATTGATATTTGATGTTCGTTCTACCGAGGGTTACTTTCCTTGACTCGTATTCTGTTCAAGATATTGCTCCCGTACGGCGGATGTCTTCGCGGAATCTGCCGCCGCCTTCTCTCGAACTAGGTCATGGCGTGGCTGCGTCCTCGGCTAAATGGGGGGGTGGTGTGGTAGGCGGGGGTCCTCGACCCGGATGGGGTCTAAGGGCAAGAGAATGCTAAAAAAGAAAGCGAAGAATTCTTTCGCCCGGCTTTCGCTCGGGGCGACTCTTCTTCTCAAAACATGCCGGTCGGGCAATCATTCTCCTCATGCCCTTTGAAGTGCTCCCCCCCCGGTCAGTTCTTATGACTGCCCCCTTGATAGCGCCCGCCCGCCTCCGCTGAGTTGCAGATTCTCGGGTAATGATGACTTTACCGTGGGTGGGGCGTCGATTACTCGGAGGCGTAAGTGTTCATCTGGCCATCTCACTGTGCCTCTTCTTTTTTCGCATTCTTTTCTAAGTAGGGCCTCTCTCTTTCGGGTTTGTGAACTTCCCTCCGCCCGTCGTACGCCCGAAGATGCCTCCCCATTGTAGGGTTTTCTTAAATCGGGCCGGTATATATGGCACACTGTTCGGGGTGTGCCCGATCTTTGGTCTCTGGATGACAACCTTGTTGCCTCTTCCAATGACAAGGAGAACAACCTCTACACGCTTTGGTGGATTATTGGCAAAACGATCATGACTGGAGATCTCCTTGCTCCGCCTCGGCGGAGAAAGAAAGCTGGAGGTGAGGCGCCCGTACCATGGCCTTAATGGAGGTCGACCTAAAAGTTGCTTAGGATAGGTCGGTCGAGATATGGCCCTGGTGGCGATATGAATGCCAAATGTCGCGACAGAGACCGACTCCACGCGCCGAGTCGGTGACTCGAAGGAGGTTGATGAGCTTACTCACCACCCATGGAGTCCCAAGTACCTGGCGGTCGACTATAGGCGAGGGTGGAGGACCTCGAGTTCTAGTTGTCTAAGGAGGCCCTCTTCAGACGCCCGGCGATGTTGCGTTGGGGATTTTCTCCTCACGGCGACTTTTATCTTGCGGATGTCCTCCGGGCGGTGTTTTCGTGATGATTCCTCGAATGCCTCCGTGCTTGTGGAGGGACTTCAAGGCGCAAATCGTCGTTGCCTTTAGGGGCGATGTAGTGTTGCCCATGTGGCGGTTGGCCGACCGGTGTAGATTTGTCTTTCTTGGCCTCAATGGCGGGTTGCGGAGGTCGGGCGGCGTATGTCGAGGGCACAAAGGCGCAACCCTACCCGGTCTGATGCGGCGCTGTTCTGACGGCAAGTGGTGGCGGAGATGTGATGGCCTTGATGGTGGTTGCCCGGGTGGAAGGGTCGCCCAAGTGGTGAGGCGGCCGGACTGACCCGAGGTTGAGGGAGTGGTCGGGGGATGGTGTTTAAGCGTTTCCCCATACGTTTCAAAAATTGTGTAGGGTGTCTGCGAACCCGCTTTCTTTTGAAGGATTTTTCTTCTTTATTTTCGTGGCCCTTGAGGGTGTGAGTTTGTAAATGGCTTTCTTGGGTCCTCTTTTTGTATTCGGTCTTAGGGCCTTTATTTAATGAATAAACCTTCATATTTTATCTCCTCGGCTTTGTGCATTTCGTTTGAGTTTGTTGCTCTTTTCGAATTTGTTGGTCGTGCACAACCAGGATATACACCTGCGACTATGAGTCTTTTTATGTTCTTATCGCCATTTGGTTATGGTGCGATATGTAATAGGAATATGTTTTAGCCGTCTTATCTTACGCGGTGTGTCTAAACTTTGGCTTAGTGGGTATATGCAGTCTTTGTCTTTAAGAAGGTAAGTGTTTGTTTGATAAATGCGGTGAAGCGATGGGCGACCTTATCAATGTGAGTTCGGGTGTTGCTTGTCATCGTAGGTGGTCGGCTTATGTGTTTGGCGACCACTCTTTTGAATTCGACCTTTGTCGCCTGGAATCGTCCTTGGGGCGATTCAGTTGACTTATTCTAAGATGCACATGGCTTTTATAGCGTAATTTATTATAAAAACCTTTCTTTGGAATTAAGAAGTTGTTCTGAAAAGTGGCAAAATGACAAATGGGCTATCAACTATTTTTCTATTGGTAGTATTTCTTGGTCAAAAGGCGTTCCATGGATATTGGGTTGGTGTGCCATCAGTCTTCAATCTCGTATGCCCCTGTTGGCGGACATTTGGATAATCGAAGCGGGCCCTCCCGAGGTGGGGCCAAGTACACCTTTGGGAACTCCGAGTACCTTTTTTAGGATGAGGCCGCCCTCCTTGAATTAGGAGTTTGACCTTTGAGTTATAGTATTTTTTCTACATATGGATTTTTGTATTTGGCATTCTTCGTTCACCTCTATCCTTTTTTTTCTTCCGATGGGTCCAAGCATGTCGCCATTGCCCATGTCATTGCTGGATTCGAGGCTCATTTGCTTTCGTTTGGTGGCTAGGTATGAGGACCTATTTGGGATCACCTCCCCTCGGGAATAAAGGAGAGTAGGGTGTTTCTCTGTAGATGTCCTGAGGTTGTTCTCGTATGGCCATCATAACACT
The DNA here is from genome assembly GCA_037126765.1 of Stenogyne calaminthoides. Taxonomy (NCBI): domain Eukaryota; kingdom Viridiplantae; phylum Streptophyta; class Magnoliopsida; order Lamiales; family Lamiaceae; genus Stenogyne; species Stenogyne calaminthoides. Next base: position 12,218,389 of record JBBCBC010000008.1, on the reverse strand, counting down.
TGTAGCTGCTAAACCCACTTGCCCTTCCCTTTCAAGTCATGGCTTTAGCGTGTGTTTGATAATTTTGTTGATCACCTCAACTTGGCCATTGATGTGGGTGGTATGGGGTTGAGAAAGAATTTTATGATTTTTCAATTTTCAAGAACACATCGATCTTAAGGCCGTCAAACCGCTTTCCATTGCAAGGCCATAATTGCTTGTGGGTGGTCGATATGATGTTTTTCCCGATGAAATTTATCACGTTTTCTGGTGATCGATTTAAGGGACTTGGCCCATTTCGTAAGTAGTCCATCGAGATGATGGTGAATCGCATAATCCCGGGGCCGAGGTAGTTGGTCCGATAATGTCGATTCCCCATTTTGTGAAGGGCCATGGACTCAAGATCTTTGGTTAACTCTTCCGGGATACTTTGATCGAGGGGCGAATATCTGCATTGGCATGCCTTTGATACTCGGTAGAGCGTCCTTTTTAGTGTTGGCCAAAAAGTATCCTTGTCGGATGGTCTTATGGGCGAGGATTAACCTCTGTGTGGTTCCCGCAGATGCCATCGATGGATTTCTCTCGGGATGGCTTACCTCGGCTTTATGTCACACATCCGAGTAACGGGATCTTTGAAGCTTCCCGCTTGTATAAGTTGTAAATCGACCATCATTATACCTTGCCGCTCTCATTTGCAATTGTCGGGCGTCGACCTTATTATCGGGGCGGATGTCCTGTCTTTAGATACTCAAGTATTGGTGTCCTCAATCCCGTGGTTGACATCCGTTGGGTTGGTGAGGGCGACCGGTGTGTGTGGTGGATGGGAAAGTTAGTTTTGTGATGGTAGCGTCTCTCATATCCATCGCGGCCCTTCGATGTTGCTAGCGACCTAAAGCATCTTCTTGGGAATTCGCGTTCCTTTAGGTATCGATTCCACATAGACCTAGTCGAATTTTTCGGCGGTTTGCGGACGACCTCTTGGTATGCGGTCATTCGATCACATCGGCCTCATACTCGCCCCCTACACTTGACCGTGACCAATTGCGTAGTAGGGGTGTGTATTTTAAACCCTCTTCACTCCCATGGCCATTGCCATTTCAAGCCCTTTTAATTAGGGATTCGTGATTCCGCTTCATTGTTGGTGGCGAAAGTCGAACATGATAGCCATCCGGAAGAATGTCCATCCGGGCTAGTCGAGATTATGCCATCCCGGCTCGAGGTTTGAGTGGCGGACCCATCCGTAGAGCTCCCCATGGGGGCCCATCGCACTTCTGTAGCGGTCATCGGAAGGTGAGTTCTACCATGAAATTGGCAGGCATGTGCCTTGATGGTCGTTCGAGGGGCGTACGTGACACCAAATTGGACAACTTCGATTGCCCATTTCATGCAGTGCCTAGCCATGTTGGGGCGATGTAGCGTTTCTTAGGGGAGTAGAGGTCAACACCTCTCCACGGTGGTCGAAAAAAGTACCTTCATTCTTCCTCGTTGAGTGTCCGGGCTTACATAGTAGATCGTTGAGTAGTCTTGCCCTTTGGCTCGTGCAGGACCGAACTTAAGGTCGTTCGAGGCGGCGGTAGGGGAAGAACATTTCCTGGGGGCGGGTTTTAGTCGATATCTTTGGGGGCAAGATACTTCTTGATGCCATCTAAAATCGTCTGGACCTCCCATCCAATCGGAAATCGTTTTTGGCCTTCTTTATGTGTCGAAGAAGCGGGTTTGCACATATCTCCCATGCGGGATATGAATCTGATGAGGGCTGCCAGGCTTCCTGTGAGCTTATGGACTTTCTTTGGGTTTCGTGGGCTGCCCATCTCTAGTATCCTGCGATTTTTTGTTGGATTGGCCTCTATTCCTTTTACGACTAAGTGGCAAGGAATTTTTCGACTCCACGCCGAAGTTTCATTTCTTCGGGTTGAGCTTCATGTTGAACTTCCTCAAGATGTTGAATGCTCGGGCGAGGTCGGCAAGATGATATTTTTTTTAGACTCTTGACGACTATGTCATCTACGTATACCTCCATGGATTTCCCGATTTTCTCCGCGAACATTTGGTTTACCAATCGTTGGTACTTAGCCCCGGCGTTTTTGAGGTGGAATGGCATCCTCTTCCAACAGTACATATTTTTCTCGGTGAGAAAGGAGGTATGTTGTTGGTCGTCTTTGTGCATGGATATTTGATGGTAGCCTGCGAATGCGTCCATGAAGGTCATCATTTCGTGCCCGGCTGTGCTATCGATCAGATGGTAGATATGAGGCATGGGGAAGAAATCTTTGGGACATGCTTCGTTCAAATCAGTGAAGTCGATGCATAGTCTCCACATCCTGTTAGCTTTCTTGACCAGGACGACATTGGACACCCACTGGGGTTGGTCGGCTTGCATGATTAACTCCTTGTCGAGCAGTTTCTTCACCTCCCTTAACGCGCATATTTTTAGGTTCAAATTTCCTCCTCTTTTTGCGCCGATCGATTTTTTTGCTAGGGTTGATGTTTAGTCGATGGAAGGCGACCCCGGTCGATGCCTATCATGTCCTTGTGGGACCGGTGAACACATCTAAATTTTTTCTTAAGGAAGTCGACGATTTGCCCCTTAGTTTCGATGGGATTTTGGAGTCGATTATGACCTCGTGTCTTGTCGGGTTGGGTCAATATTGACTTTTTCGATTTCTTCGTCCGGTGTTGCCCGTTGTTGGTTCCTTTTGGGTCATCAATCGTTTTCCTTGGATAATGAACTCATGGCTCGGGGACCGAGCCTTGGTTCAAGGTAAATCGTTAGATTCGTTTGTCAAGGTAGATTTCCATTGGGTTGCTTTGATCGTGTGTGATTTCTTGTATGCTATAATTTAAATGAGACTTCGTATAAATTGAACATCCTCTTGCATCAAGTTGATCACCCTTAACGGTGCCGACCACCCCATCTGAAGTGGGGAATTTTACACAAAAATAATATGTGAAGGACGTTGACCTCGAATTCATGCTCAAACGGCTCGCCAAGAAAAACCATTAAAGGTCGATGGCGTGTCGATTAAGGAAATCGCAAAAGTTTTGTGGCCCTAACGTCCTATCTATAGAGGAAACTAGTTCTCTTGCCCAGCGGATGATCGGTGGGGCTTCACCAGAGCGTCATCAAAACCTCTCACCAAATGCTCGCTTGGTTCGAGGTGGTAATGTCGCCGAAGTTCGTCGAAGGTTTTCTTGAAAAAAGATGTTGCGAATTCCCCACTGTCGACTAGCAGTCGTTTGACCGTGACCCCCATGATCTTAGCGGAGATGACTAGAGGGTTGGTATTTGGGTAGACGACTTCGGCCTTGTCTTGTTCTCTGAGCTGGATCCTGTTGACCTCTTTGCGATGCCAAGATCCCATCCACCGCAGACATAGCCGTGTTGGGAATGAGTTGCTGCCAGATCTATTCGGGGTGAATATTTAAATACAAATTTAATTCATTAATTATTACTAGCATGAATTAATCCTATATTAATTCAAATAATAATTGCAACAACATATCATGCATATAAAAAGCCACGTAAAACCTACGCATGCGGAATCTACGGGTTTACGTGAATGTACCTCTCGGGATAGGAGTGGCTTTGGTCAGACGGACTAACCAAAAGGACTTCCCAAGTATTCCCTTAGCCCTTGCTTGACAATCCGGTGGAAGGATACTTTCATGAACAATTAACAAAAGGAAAAAAAAAAATAAACTTTGTTGCACCAACTTGTGTGGATTTGCTAATATTTCCAAAGACATGGAATTGTACTTGGGAATGAACTAATCATCCCTATTTATAAGAGGGAGGGTGGTCGAAATTTTAGTGATATTTCAATGTGGGAAAAGACTTTTCTTGGTCACCAAGAAATCTTGAATATATCCCTTATATTCTTTTTCCCATAATTAAAATATTCCACAAAAATCCCACCTCCTCTATTATGGTGATTTTCGAAAATTTAGTGCTACAAGAATCCAAGATTTGGATCTTCTTGAATTTATGAGATATTCTTGTATTTCAAGAAATACATATCTTCCATAATATCTTTTCAAGAAAAGAAAATCTTTCTTGCCTTATTTATATTTTCAAAAATTCAAATTTACTATATAGATAACAAGTGGGAGATTTCTTGAATTTAATGAGATAATCTTGTATTCCAAGAATACATATCTTCATTCCATAATAAAATTCAAAGAAAATCTTTCTCCTCTTTTTTATCCATAATTTTCAAAAATTTTAGAGGAAATATAAGCAACAATATTTATTTTATTTTAATAACCTTTTAGGTTATTGGACTATATGTTGGGCTACTTTAAAGGGGCCTTTAGGAGAATTCAGATTTCACCTTCTAATGGATCTTGAATATCTAATATTGAGCCACAATATAATTCAAGCCCATAAATATTAATTAATCCCACTACATAATTAATATTGCACCATCCATCTTAACCCATATTCTATCAATATGGCTCCGGGTCATTATTTCTCGTGTTTAAGATTATCTAGCCCATTAATTAATTCAAGCCACCTAAATAGCTTTCCGTTAATTAATATCTTTTGTCCTTGGTCGAGGAGCGGTTCAACATTATTATCCATACGGAAACTAATTCCACTTGCAAGATTTGGTATGATAAAACTTATGAACCTCCAGGTAAGGGGGCAAATCAAAAAGCGTCTTGCACACGATTCTTCGTGTTAAATCTTAGCAATCACATGTGACCAATAATATTGCCCAAGATAAAAAAGTATTGAATCTCTCTGATTCGCTACCCATGATAAGTCAAAGCAATAGTTACCAATCCCACGTGATCCTATTTAAGGGATGAAGGTTAAGAAACAACGAACCACCGAGGTCTAATTCTTCCTTGTTCGATTCAAGAATTTATCCCTCAGAGGTCCTATTCAGTAAGATCAGTCATGCACTAGTGTAATCTCTTGGTCAAGACAAACCAATCTGAGCCTTACACCTCAACCTTTCGCGATGGTTGTTCATTTCATCTAGGTCGTGAATGACGTACTTTTTTAGTTACAAGGGAATTTTTTAATTTAATCTTTCGTGATCGGTATCACTAAATTAACTCTGATGTAACACGTCTAATTATTGAGCGATTATAAGTAAATATATATACCATTCAATCATATTTAAAACATCGGTGATAAAAAATTTATTTCAGTAAATAAGTCTGAAAATTCAGTTTCAATTATACAAAGTAAAAAGCATACTTTTCAGTATAATCCCAACAATCTCCCACTTATACTCAAAGTCTGCTTTTAAGTATACTACAACACGTCTCGAGTAGTCCGTGACATCTAATGTCACCTACACCTAACCTAATAATTTCTCCCACTTATACTCAAAGCAGTTAAATCGGTCTTGACACACATTCCACTCACATGTCTCTCGAATGTATTTAGAGGCAGACACTTTGTGAATGGATCTGCTAGGCTGTCCTCAGACGCTATCTTTGCCACATCTATATCTCATCTTTTAACGATTTCTCGTATAAGATGTATTTCCTTTAATGTGTTTGTTTGACTCGTGGACTCTTGGTTCTCTTGAATTTGCAAGCGCCCCTAGCAGATATTCTTATACAAATTTAGAACACCATCCAAGTCCACTAAGAAGATCTAGAGCCCAATTGGTTCTTTCAACGCTTCAAGCGCCTACTTACCCGAGTCCCCATGGTTGGTCGGTGATGCATTACGCTTCACACTCGTCCATTTGATGGCTACACTTCCCCAAATGGAAACACATTTGGCGAGGCGAGATAATTTCTGGAATCTAAATCGATTGGAAATTCGAGTCCAGGTATGGCAGATGGGGATTGGAGTGTCGATCGATAAATCAACATTCTATCCCGAGTTCTTTTCGGACACTTGAGAATGTTTTTAAGCGTAAAATCAATGCGCTTTCTGGGTTACTTTTGATATCTTGCTACCATGCCTACAATGGCAGATATCAATCTCGACTTCTTGAATGCATACATAAGGTTTCAAGCGCCCAAAGCACAAGGAATACCTTTCATGTCATCTATCTCCTTTTCGTCTTAGGGAACATTTTCTTGGATAGATGGATTCCAAGTCTGAAAGGTACGAATCCTTTCTTGGAATCTTGCATGTTGAATTGTTTCAAAAACCAGTGTCTATGTATGAAACTTGCGATAACCCGATCATCCTTTTCTTGGCGATCTCGAGTTATCTTGATCCCAAGGATATGTCGGCTTTCCTAAGTCTTTTATATCAAATTGTTTTGAAACCATGCCCTTACGTCTGATCACACCTTCACATCGTTCCCGATGATCACAATGTCATCTACGTATAGTACTAAGAATACCAATGCAGTTCCGAAATGCTTTTTATACACACAACTTTCAAACTTGTTTTGATCAAACCCATAAGACTTTATTACATGATCAAAACTTTGGTTCCAAGCTCTGGATGCCTGTTTGAGTCCGTAAATGGACCTCTTGAGCTTACAAACTAGGTGTTCTTGGCCTTTGTTTCAATGAAACCTTGTGTTGTTGCACATAGATCTCTTTATCAAGACTTCCATTAAGGAAAAGTCATCTTGACATCTATTTGCAGATTTCAAGGTCGAAGTCGCAAAGAATCGATAAGAGAATACGGATGGACTTAAGCATGGCTACGGCGAAAAAAGTTTCCTCATGTCGATCCTTTCTTTTCGAGTATAACCTTTCGCCATTAGTCTTGCTTTAAAGGTTTCAACCTTTCGTCCGGTCCTCTTTTCCTCTTATATACCCACTTGCATCCAATGGGTTTGACCCCATTAAGTGGTTCGACTAGCTCCACACTCTATTATGAAACATAGAACCCATTTCGCTTTTCATTCTTTGTTCAAAAAATGATCCTTATCTTGGAGTGCCTCATCATTTGTCCATGGGTGATTTGGGAAATCAAGTCCCGAGGACTCTCCTATTCCCATGAATCTCTCGACGTCTAACAACCCTCCCACTATAACGAGGTTCGGCCAGAAAATGTATCATTTGGTATATCATCTAGTACTGTTCTTATGACTTTGGGGTTTGCCCTCTAAGCTCATTTAAGGTAATCTCACTTACGGGTTTTCTTTGGTTCATATAGTTTTTCTTCCAAAATCTAAAGTGGGTGCGGATGTCCACCTTTTGATCTTGAACTATAGAACATACACCCTTTTGTTCCTCGGGGTATCCTACAAAAGCGACCTTTAATTACGATCGAGGATCCGATTTATCGGTTTCCTTGTCCAACACGTAGGCCGGACACCCCAAAGTTCTCATGTGTCTCATACTAGGCTTGCGCCCGGTCCACAATTCTTTGGGGTTTTGGGAACCGATTTGGATAGCACCAAGTTCAGAATGTAAGTCGCTGTTACCAAGGTATGACCCCATAACGACTCAGGAAGATCCGCATAACTCATCATTGATCTAACCATTCCCAAAAGAATTATGTTTCTTTGCTCAAGAACCCGCGTTTTGGTGAGGGTTTCCGGTGTAGTGAGCTGGGATACAATCCCTTCATCAGATAAGCAGTTCAAAAACTCATCGCTGAGGTATTCGCCTCCATGATCAGATCGTAGAGACTTGGTACGTTTTTCCATATGATTCTCTGCTTGATCCTTAAATTCTTTAGAATTTCCCAAAGGTCTCAGATTCATGCTTCATAAGGAAAATGTACCTTGAGTAATCATCAATAAAATTACTCATAACCTCCTCTTGCTTTGGTTAACATTGAACTACGTACATCTATGTGAACGATCTCTAACACTTCTTTAGCCCCATTCCCCTTGGCTCCAAATGCCATCTTGGTCATATTACCCTCCAAACATGATTCGCAGGTTGGAATCGGTTCAACTTGGAGAAGCCCTAGTGAACCGTCTCTTACCAACCTTTGGATCCTCTTTGGATTTATATGACCCAATTTATAGATGCTAAAGAAGTGTCTCGTTCACGTCTGATGAACGCTTTCTTTTCTCGGAAACAGTTGATGTGTTATAGGATACATTTCGTGAGTGGTGTGCACATTTAATTGTATAGAGATCATTCAACAACGTTCCATGACAGATAAATTTATCAAAAATAAAATTGGTAACAACTTTATTAAAAAGTAACCAAAATATCCATCATAAAAGTTTAGAAACTGAAAATGAATTCTTTCTAAAAATCCGGAACGTAAAGAATATCTCAAAAAATTAAAGCACTGTCTTCAAAAGATAGGTGCACTTCTCCCACCGCTTCAGCTGCCACTCTCGTAGCATCGCCCAGTGTGATGAGGACCTCACTCCCAATAAGTTGCCGGGTCCGCTTGAACCCCTGTAATGTGAAACAAACATGATTAGTGGATCCCGTATCCACCACCCACAAAATGGAAGGCATACGCCGCTAAACAAGTTTCAACAACTAGTGCGTGAGAATTACCTTTCTTTCCATCCCTCTTAGGTCTGGAACAGGCTGACCTCCAATGTCCTTTCTCACCGCAGTTGAAGCACTTCCTTCCCGGCTTGTTCACTCCACCACCCTTATTCACCTTATCTTTGCCATTGGCAACACTTGAGTTCACTTGCTTGTGGCCTTTGTTCCTTTTCTTGTTCTTACCACCCCTTGGTCTAGAAGAAGAAGAAGGTCCGTTTGCCACCAAGGCTTGGCTTTTCTGCCCCAATATCGCCTCTACCGAGACTAAAGCTTGCAACGGATCAGGCATCGAGAACTTCTGATTATTCATCTGGTAGTTCAACCTGAATTGTTCAAAGCTTTTCGGCAGAGAATGGAGCACGAAATCGATTTGGGTCTCGATATCGTATTCAAAAGACCAAGTACCTCAAGTTTATTAAGGTGGGCCATCATCGGAGAACGTGCTCCTTTACGGGGTTCCTCCACCATTTTCATAGAGAGCAAGTCCCTCATGGTGATCCGACGAGCCACGGTTACGATGTTGAAACATCGCTTTAAGACTAGTCATGATTTCATGACCCGGTCTCAACGTTCGGTGTTGGTGTTGCAACACATCGACATAAAGCCAAGATGGTACACTTAGCCATTTTCGTTAGACGCTTCCCGATCAAGATACTCTTTCTTAACCATTTTAGTGGACTCATATGATGGTTTATCCGGTTTAGTGTGGTCGAGAACCCGAGTTATGGCTTTGTGCAAATGAGGACAATAGTAAGTTTTCGATTCCAATCAACAAAATTTTCTCCAATTGAGCAAATTGTCTTCAAAGATATTGAATAAAGTGGATTAAAAGGTTGACATGATGAACTTAAATAAACAATAATATGCATAAGCACAAAATTATCACAAGGTTTGATCACATGCATCATATTAAAATCTCGAAAAAAAAAATATGAACATCGATCGACCAACATCTCAAAAAGCAGTTTAAATAAGCCACGTGGGGTGGGTCATTATTTAAACACATTCAAGCGAGTTACAAACAAGAACGATTACAAACCTTTAATATCCAGATTAATAGTTGGCTCCCACTTGACCAATATAAAATTCGCGGGGACTTGAGGAAGTATATGTATATCAATTTTATACCTAAGTAATAACCATGATTAAATACAGGATTACTATTTTGCTTTGATCGAGCCTCGTGGGGAGGGTCATCGTCGCCACTAGTAATAACCCACAATCATCCGTTTGGAATTCATTCATGTGAAACCCATCTTTTGACCCGTCTCGTTGGGAATTTCTCCAAAAGAATTCACAAATAAATAAATCATGGAGGTCAAAATTAATTCAATTTTATTATCCGGAATAAAATTGTCAATTAATTATTTAAAACATACTTAGTAATTTTGGAGTTGAGATTTTTCAATTTGGCAACCCTCATGCAAACACATTTAAACAAATTAAATAAAGCATAAGATAGCACAAATGAATCAAGCAAAACAGAAAAATAAACATATTGGGCACAAATTATCCAATTGTCATGGTTTGATTTTTCTTGGCTTGATCTTGAAGAAACACGTCTCGAATTTCTCCCACTCGTTCATCTCGAAAAAATACTTTGTCTCGAAACCGCCACGCCAGCAAGGATGCACCCTCAAGATCCGCCGGCCACGACACAGGGCGAAGCGACTTCGGCGCCCGGCCGGGTGTCGCCCGCCCGATGTTCGGCACGCCTCGGCGAGAATGTCGCGAAGTCAGCAATTCTCGGATTGCGGCGTGCACATGCGCGCCTTCCTTCCGCTTCCTCCGCCTGCTGCGTCCTCGGCGGCCTTAGCCGCCCGTCTTCTTGCGCATTTTATCATCATTTCGGCGCTCGGCTTTGAAGCGCGCACCGCCCGTCGTGGGACCCTCGTCCTGCGAGGCGCTTCGGACGCTGGCCTCGCCTGCGCATGGCGTGCAGCCAGCCGCGCGCGTTACTACGCTGGTTACGGATATCGTCCTTTAATTCTTCGTCTCTTGCGTTCCGATCCGGTTACAATTTATTTACAAAAAAAATAAATAAACACGGATCTAGAACTAATCTATTACGTTGATCAAATCAAACAAATCCTAGTCTGCGCCATTGGATTTTCTCGCGAGGCAAAACAAATCGAGCGAATCGAATTAAAAACCCGGGATTTATATGCATCAAAATAAAACATTAAAATCCGTGACAATTGGATACGCAAAAGCAGATCTAACAGATTCTACTATCCAATTTCAAATTTAATGTCCATTTAATTAAATTACAATTTAAAAATTGAGAGCAAACAAGTGGCTCGATACGGCTTGTTGGGGAATGAGTTGCAGATCTATTGGGCTGAATATTTAAATACAAATTTAATTCATTAATTATTACTAGCATGAATTAATCCTATATTAATTCAAATAATAATTGCAACAACATATCATGCATATAAAAAGCCACGTAAAACCTACGCATCGCGGAATCTACGGGTTTACGTGAGCGTACTCCTCTCGGGATAAGCGGTGGCTTTGGTCGGACGGACTAACCAAAAGGACTTCCCAAGTATTCCCTTAGCCCTTGCTCGACAATTCGGTGGAAGGATACTCATGAACAATTAACAAAAGGAAAAAATAAACTTTTTGCACCACTTTATGTGGATTTCTTTAATATTTCCAAAGACATGGAATTGTACTTGGGAATGAACTAATCATCCCCTATTTATAAGAGGGAGGGTGGTCGAATTTTTTAGTGATATTTCAATGTGGGAAAAAGACTTTTCTTGGTCACCAAGAAATCTTGAATATATCCCTTTATATTCTTTTTCCCATAATTAAAATATTCAAAAAATCCTCCTCTATTATGGTGATTTTCGAAAATTTAGTGCTACAAGAATCCAAGATTTGGATCTTCTTGAATTTATGAGATATTCTTGTATTTCAAGAAATATATATCTTCCATAATATCTTTTCAAGAAAATCTTTCTTGCCCACTATATTTTCAAAAATTCAAAATTTACTATATAGATAACAGTGGGAGATTTCTTGAATTTAATGAGATAATCTTGTATTCCAAGAATACATATCTTCATTCCATAACAAAATTCAAAGAAAATCTTTCTCCTCTTTTATCCATAATTTTCAAAAAATTTTAGAGGAAATATAAGCAACAATATTTATTTTATTTTAATCACCCTTTTCAGTTATTGGACTATATGTTGGGCTACTCAGGGGGCCTTTAGGAGAATTAAGATTGGACCTTCTAATAGATCTTGAATATCTAATATTGAGCCACAATATAATTCAAGCCCATAAATATTAATTAATCCCACTACATAATTAATATTGCACCATCCATCTTAACCCATATTACAGTCAATATGGCTCCCGGTCATTATTTCCCGTGTTTAAGATTATCTAGCCCATTAATTAATTCAAAGCCTTTGAAATAGCTTTTCCGTTAATTAATATCTTTTGTCCTTGGTCGAGGAACGGTTCAACATTATTATCCATATCGGAAACTAATTCCACTTGCAAGATTTGGTATGATAAAACTTATGAACCTCCCAAGGGGGCAAATCAAGCAAGCGTACTTGCACACGATTCTTCGTGTTAAATCTTAGCAATCACATGTGACCAATAATATTGCCCAAGATAAAAAAGTATTGAATCTCTCCGATTAATTTACCCATGATAAGTCAAAGCAATAGTTACCAATCCCACGTGATCATATTTAAGGGAGTTCTGAAGAATTTATCCTCATGTAGGTCCTATTCAGCGCATCAGTCATGCACTAGTGTAATCTCTTGGTCAAGACAAACCAATCTGAGCCTTACACCTCAACCTTTCGCGATGGTTGTTCATTTCCATCTAGGTCGTGAATGGCGTACTTTTAGTTACAAGGGACTGTTAATTTAATCTTCTGTGATCTGGTATCACTAAATTAACTACAGTGTAACACGTACGAATTATTGAACAATTATGCAGTAAATATATATACCATTCAATCATATTTAAAGCATCAGTGATAAACAATTTATTTCAGTAAATAAGTCCGAAAATTCAGTTTCGATTATACAAAGTAAAAAGCATACTTTTCAGTATAATCCCAACAAGCCGGACCACATTTGCCATTTCCCTCAGCTCGGCCTTTTGGCGCTTCTTTGATAGCGAGGTTGATGCGGAGAAGCCGCCCACTGTCCCGAATGGCGATAAGGTATGGATCACCCTTTCGTCGATGTGTTCTGGCATGGGGGGAGCCTGCCGACCACCCTTATGCTTTCCATGTCCCCTGGCGACCTCGTTCTATTGAGGCGCGCTATCATGGGTAAGGTTGTCTTTGTGTTGTTGTCGCCTGAGGTGTTCGTGCAGCATTCCGTCTTTATAGAGATTCCCGAGTTGTTTCAAGAGGTCGCGGCATTCGCTGGTGTTATAACCGACCATTTCATGGTAGTGGCAGTACTTTCTTGGGATCTGCCTAGCGTCGCTTTTCTTTATGGGTCGAGGTTCCCCGAGCAGCCGCTTGTCCTTGATCTGAGTAAAGATGTATCCGAGGGATACGCCGAAGGCTTCTATCAGTTTGGCTGCCACTGGGTCCTCGAACGGCTTGAAGTTGCCAGGGGTCTTGTATTGCCCTGATTTCTTGTCTGTCTTTGTGGGTGCTGACTTCTTCCCTTCTCCCATCCTGGCCGCCAGGAGTTCCATGGTGTTGATGATGTCGCTTACGCGGGTCCTAAACTCCGATTAAGTCGCTGGATAGTTGGCGGTCACGTTTCGCCAGAGTTTAGTTCCTTTTTTAGCCCGGTGATCGCGCCCAATAGCTTGGCCTCGTCTCAATCGACTCCCCATCCAAGATGAGGCGGTCAAATCTTTCGGGTAGAACCCTGTCGATGTGTCCTCGCCCGCTCGACATTTGTCGATCATTTTCTTTCTGTGGGTCTAGGTGCCATGGTCGGCAGTGCCCGTGAAGAACCACCTAGCTACTCGAAAGAATTAATAGATTGGAGGCGATGGATGTGAACCACTTGTGCGCTTGTTCGTTCAGAGTGAGGGGAAAAAGTCAGCACATGATCGCATCGGAAGCCCCTATGGAAGATTTGGGCCCAGTTATGTTCATTTGTTGCCTCCACTCGCAGAGGCCTCAATTATCAGGATAGGGACGCCTCCACCCCATCGCGTGGGTTGGTCAAAGCCCGATGATAGGGATGTTGTTTTGCGCCATCGTCGCCCGTGAGTTCTTATTAATTTATGGGTTTGATAAGGTGATTTTCCCACAGACGGTGCCAAATTGTTATAGTCGGAATTATCCTGACGTGCTAACAATCACTCACAAAGTAAAAACACTGAATGTAAATGAACGAGAACGCAAGATTTGGTGACCCAGTTCGCCGAAATACCAAGCCAGGGATTTCACTATAATATCTGCCTAGATGTTAATGTTTCGATCTCTTACAATATGTTATACAATCGATATTTATAGATTTACAAGCTAGGTTAGACCTCTTTGATGGGCCGGATGCCTCGACCTTTTAGGGTTACTCGTACACCGGATACTTTTCTTCATTAGGGGCCGTGATCTTCGCCCCAAGATTCACTTGCTCAACTTGCACCTTCAATATCCGCGCCATGACTCATCTGTATCCGTTCCATGTTTATCCCCAGCGACCTGGGATGGTCCCCCAAGGTTGTTGATAAAGGTGGTCGCCCTTGATCGGTTCCCATTAATTGTAGGTCCCTTGCTTATTGACACGTGATGATGGTCGCCATCCCACGGGGGATGGTCGCCCTGTGGATACGTGGCCCCAACAATCCCATATATTATTTTCTCCATAATTAAATTTTTCCATAAAAATCCCACTTCCCTTTATCCATATTTTTCGGAAAATACAAGGAAAAATGAATCAAGATTTGATTTATTGAATTTATGGGATAATCATGTATTCCAAGAATACTTATCTTTTTCCATAAAAATATTTTCAAGAAAATCAAGAAAATCTTTCTTTTTTTCTTTTTCCTACAATTTTTTAAAATTACTAAGAAATTTAGGCAATAATATTTTCTTCTCCTTTTCATTAATTGGACTTTAATTTGGGCTATTTTGAGGTGCCTTTAGGAAAATTAAGACTGGACCTTCAATGGGCTATGGAACTTTAATATTTAGCCAAAATATTATTCAAGCCCATTAATATTAATTTATTCCACTATAAAATTAATATTGAACTATCCACCTTATCCCATATTATGACTTCAAAATAATATGGCTCCCGATCATTATTTCTCGTGTTTAAGATTATCTTAGTCCACTAATTAATTAGGCCACTGAACAGGCTTTATATTAATTAATATCTTTGTCCTTGGAGTAAAGACAGCTCAACATTATTATCCATACCGGAAATAAATTTCCACTTGCAAGATTTGGTATGATAAAGATTCCGAGCCCACCAAGGGGACAAATCAAGCAAGCCATACTTGCACACGATTCTCCGTATTAAATTTTAGCAATCGTCATGTAATCAATAACATTGCCCAAGATATAAGGTATCGAATCGCATTGGTTCTCTTCCCATCACAAGTCAAAGCAATAGTTATTAATTTCACACGATCCTATTTAAGGGACGAAGATTAAGAAATAACGAACCACTGAGGTCTAATTCTTGTATATTCAGTACCGAAGAATTTATCCTCTTGTAGGTCCTATTCAGCGCATCATAATGCACTAGTGTAATCTCTTGGTCAAGACTAGCCATTCTGAGCCTTACACTTCAACCTTTCATGATGGATCGTTCATTTCCATCTGGGTTGTGAATTTGTACTTAGTCACGAGGAACTATTAATTTGATCTTCTGTAATCTGGTATCACCAAATTAACTACAACATAGTTAAGAGAGGAGACATAAAGCTGGCAAAGATTGCGTCGGAAGACAACCTAGCAGATTCATTCACAATTGGTCTGCCTCAGAGTACATTCGAGAGACATGTGGAAGGAATGAGTGTCAAGAGCGTTGCCAATCTGCTTTGAGTATAAGTGGGAGAAATATTATTAGGTTAGTGTAGGTGACATTAGATGTCACATAGAACACGAGACATGTTGTAGTATACTTAAAAGCAGACTTTGAGTATAAGTGGGAGATTGTTAGGGTTATACTGAAAAGTATGCTTTTTACTTTGTATAACCAAACTGAATTTCTTATTTACTTACTGAAATACATTATTAATCATTGTTGCATTAAATATGAATGAATGTTATATATATATATTTGTTGCAAACCTGTTCAATAAGTAAGTACGTGCGATTAATCGTATAAGATGGTATTTTCTTTCTATGTGTTTGTTGGCCTTGTGGGCTCTCGGTTCCCTAGAATTTGCAACTGCTCCGGCGTTATCACAGTAAACCGTGATCGTGCTGGGCAAATTCAGAACAACGTCCAAGTCCACTAGGAAGTTCTTGAGCCAAACCTCTTCTTTCACTGCTTCGCAAGTGGCTACATATTTGGCTTCCATGGTAGAATCTGCGATGTATTTCTGCTTAACGCTTCTCCATGTCATGGCTCCTCCCCCCATGCAAAACACACTACCCGAGGTTGACTTTCTGGAATCCATGTCTGATTGGAAATCTGAGTCCGTGACCGATGGGGATTAGAATTTCTGGAATCCATGTCTGATTGGAAATCTGAGTCCGTGTAACCGATGGGGATTAGACAGCCATGTCTGAATCCATGTCTGATTCGAAAGTTCTTCATATTAAATTATTTTGACAGCCATGCCCTTACGTCTGACAACACCTTTACTTTGTTCCCGATGAGCAGAATGTCGTCTACGTATAGTACCAAGAATACTAACGCAGTTCCATCACGCTTCTTATAAACATAACTTTTGAAATTATTTTGATCAAAACCGTAGGATTTTATAACTTGATCAAAACACTGATTTCAAGCACAGGATGCTTGCTTTAGCCCATAAATGGACTTCTTTAGCTTGCAAACCAGATGCTCTTGGCCTTTTTCAATGAAGCCTTCGGGTTGTTGTATATAGATTTCTTCGTCAAGACTTCCATTAAGGAAAGCGGTCTTGACATCCATTTGCTAGATCTCAAAGTCTAGGTGCGCAGCAATCGACAAGAGAATGCGGATGAACTTGAGCATGGCTACAGGCAAAAAGGTTTCCTCATAATCGATTCCTTCTTTCTGAGTGTGTACCCTTTCGCCACGAGTCTTGCCTTAAAGGTTTCAAACTTTCCATCTGGTCCCCTTTTTCTCTTGTATACCCACTTGCATCCAATGGGTTTTACCTCATTTAAGTGGTTCGACTAGCTCCCACACTTTATTGTGATCCATTGGACCCATCTCGGCTTCCATCATGGTTTTGCTAAGAATTTGCATCCTTGTCTTGGATCGCCTCGTTGTAGGACCATGTATCTGATTCTTCTCCTGAGATCAAGTCCGAGGACTCTCCTATCCCCAAGAATCGCTCAGGTTATTTGACAACCCTCCCACTACGACGAGGTTCTGGTTGTGTAGGTGTGACGCTTGGTACGTCGTCTTGTACAGTTGGCAATGGAGTCGGCCCCTTAAGTTCTTCTAAGTTAATCTCGCTTCTAGGTTTTTTATCGTTCATATAGTCTTCTTCCAAAAATCTAAAGTGCGTACTAATTACGACCTTTTGATCTTCGGGACCATGAACATGCATCCCTTTGTTCCTGGGGGTACCCTATAAACAACCTTAATTACGAGCGTCGTCAATTTACAAAGATTCTTATCCAACACGTATGTCGGACACCCCCAGATCCTCATGTGTCCTAAGCTGGGCTTGCGCCCCATCCACAATTCTCTAGGGGTTTTGGGAACCGATTTGGATGGCACTAAGTTTTGGTAAATCTGCATAACTCATCATTGACCTTACCATTTCTAAAAGCGTTCTACTTCTTCGTTCTGCAACCCCATTTTATTGAGGGGTACCGGGTGCATCCAACTGGGATGCAATCCCTTCATCCGACAGGTAGTTCAAAAATTCATCGCTGAGGTATTCGCCTCCGCGATCAGATCGTAGAAACTTGATACTCTTTTCCTTATGATTCTCTGCTTGAGCCTTAAATTCTTTGAATTTATCAAAGGTCTCAGATTTATGCTTCATTAGGAAAATGTACCCATAGCGTGAGTAATCATCAATACACGTAATGAAATACTCGTAGCCACCTCTAGCTTTGATTTGCATTGGACCACACACATCGGTGTGAACGATCTCCAACACTTCTTTAGCTCTAAGCCCCTTGGCTCCAAATGCCGTCTTGGTCATTTTACCCTCCAAGCATGATTCACAAGTTGGAAATGGTTCAATCCGGAGGGACTCCAATGAACCATCTTGAACCAACCTTTGGATCCTTTTCGGGTTAATATGACCTAATCTTAAGTGCCAAAGAAGTGTCTCGTTCACATCAGTCGAACGTTTTCTTTTATTACTTGAAATAGTAAATGTGTTATAGGATGCATTCTGTGAGTGATGTGCACAGTTAATAATATAGAGATTGTTTCGTAAAGTTCCATGACAGATAACCACATCATTACGAAAAACAGTAACATATTTATTAAAACGAACAGAATATCTATCAGCAAATAGTTAGGAAACAAAAATAAGGTTTTTGCGAAAAACAGGAACATAAAGAACATCTCCTAAAATTAAACTCTTGTCTTCAAAAGATAGGTACATGTCAGAAGACAACCTAGCAGATTCATTCACAAAGGGTCTGGCTCAGAACACATTCGAGAGACATGTGGAAGGAATGGGTGTCAAGACCATTGTCAATCTGCTTTGAGTATAAGTGGGAGATATTATTAGGTTCGTGTAGGTGACATTAGATGTCACGTATTAGGAACTACACGAGATATGCTGTAGTATACTTAAAAGCAGACTTTGAGTATAAGTGGGAGATTGTTGGGGTTATACTGGAAAGTATGCTTTTACTTTGTATAACCAAACTGAATTTTTGTCTTATTTACTGAAATAAATCATTTATCACTGATTCTTTAAATATCATTGAATGTTATATATATTTACTGCATAATTGTTCAATAAACAGTACGTGTTACATTGTAGTTAATTTAGTGATACCAGATCACAGAAGATTAAATTAACAGTCCCTTGTAACTAAAAGTACGCTGTTCACGACCTAGATGGAAGTGAACAATCCATCGTGAAAGGTTGAAGTGTAAGGCTCAGATTGGCTTGTCTTGACCAAGAGATTACACTAGTGCATGACTGATGCACTGAATAGGACCTACAGGAGGATAAATTCTTCAGCACTGAATTAGGAAGAATTAGACTTCAGTGGTTCGTTATTTCTTAATCTTCGTCCCTTAAATAGGATCGTGTGTGGTTAGTAACTATTGCTTTGACTTATGACGGGTATAGAATCAATGAGATTCAATACTTTATATCTTGGGCAATATTACTGGTCACATACGATTGCTAAGATTTAATACGAAGAATCGTGTGCGAGTACGCTTGTTTGATTTGCCCCCTTGGGAGGTTCATAAGATTTATCATACCAAATCTTGCAAGTGGAATTAGTTTCCGGTATGGATAATAATGTTGAACCGTTCCTTGACCAAGGAAAAAATATATTAATTAAGGGAAAGCTGTTTTAGTGGCTTGAATTAATTAATGGGCTGGATAATCTTAAACACGGGAAATAATAACCGGGAGTCATATTAACAGTAATATGGGTTAAGATGGATAGTGCAATATTAATTATGTAGTGGGATTAATTAATATTTATGGGCTTGAATAATATTGTGGCTCAATATTAGATATTCAAAGTCCATTAGAAGGTCCAATCTTAATTCTCCTAAAGGCCCCTCAAGTAACCCAAACATAATGTCCAATAACTGAAAAAGGTGTTTAAAATAAAATAAATTATTGTTGCCTATTTTTTCTATTTTTCGAAAATAGATAAATAAAAGAGGGAGAAAGATTTTCTTTGATTTTTGTTATGGAATGAGGATAAGTATTCTTGGAATACAAGTTTATCTCATTAAATTCAAGAAATTTCCCACTTGGCTATTTATCTTGAAACTTTCGAAAATAATGAAAAAATAAGGAAGGAAAGATTTTCTTGATTTTCTTGAAAAGATATTATGGAAGATATGTATTCTTGGAATACAAGAATATCTCATAGATTCAAGAAGATCCCAATCTTGGAAAACTTGGCCTTATTTTTTCGAAAATTCCATAACAAGGGGAGGTGGGATTTTTGTGGAATATTTTAAATATGGAGAAAAGAATATATTGGATATATTCAAGATTTCTTGGAGACCAAGAAAAAGATTTTCCCATCTTATTCACACACACAATTTTCAACCACCACCCTCTCTATAAATAGGGGATGAATGTTTCATCCCCAAGTGCAATTCCATGTGTTGGAAAAATTAGAAATCCACAAAGGTGGTGCAACATAATTTTATTTTTTTCCTTTTGTTAAATTATTCGCGAGTTCCTACCACCGGATTGTTGAACAAGGATAAGGGAATACTTGAGAAGGTCTTTTGGTGTGTTCATGTGAACGAGATCCATCTTCTCAACGGTTGTCACTCCGAGAGGTTAGTTCACGTAAACCCGTAGTAATTCCGCATGCGTAGGATTTATGTGAACTGTTTATATGCATGATTTGCTGTTGAATTATTATTTGAATTAATATAGGATTAATCCATGCTAGTAATAATTGTTAGAATTAAATTTGTATTTAAATATTCATCCCGAATAGATTCGAGCAATTAATTCCCCAACACTTTCTTGCCACATTCCAAACAGATCCTTGTACTTAGACTTTCATCTTTGAAGTTTGAATAGAACCGGTTTATCCTTTTTGTCTCTTCATTATTCTTACTATCAATTGGCCTATAATGAGAAGAAGACCCTTTTGTAATCATGTTCACTTTCTTGTGCTCAATGTCCACTTCGACCAATGCAAGAGCTTTTACAAGATCATCCACAATAAAGTCCATATTTTCCATTAGATACTCTACATAAGGATGATCATAGCTCTTTGGCAGAGAACTGAGTATGAAATCAATCTTGCTTTTGAAGTCACATTTTTCGCCAAGATATGCAAGTTCTTCAAAGAGAAAAATAACCCTAAGAACGTGCTCTTTTGCAGTCATTCCTTCTTCCATTTTTAGCTTGACCATGTCATGCTTAATGCTTTGGATTGCCATATGGGCCGGATGTACAAACATCGCTTCGAGATTTCCCATAATGTCTATAGCTGTTGCGAATCCTTGATGAAGGCGCTTTAACAAATCCGACATGTGTGTCAAGATTATGTCCTTTATCAATTCATTTGTCAGCTCCCATTCATTATATTCCATCTCTTCCCATATACTAGCACCCTTAGCTGGTTTTTCGGGTTTTGATGCATTAAGTACCCATTTGGATTCATGCGAAGTAAGGTCATTCATAAGGTTTTGTTTCCAAACAAAATAATTTTCTCCAGTAAGCAAATTGTCTTTCAGTATATTGAATAGTGGATTAAAAGGTTGCGACATGATGATACTGAAAGTAAACATGTATCTTGTGTCAATGTCCAGATCAACACACAGAAAATCACATAATTCGATCACATGATTTATATTGAAATCTCAAAAAAATATGAACATGCATCAGCCAACATCTCAAAACAGTTTTAAATGAGCCTCTTGGGAGGGTCATCATTTAAATCACATTCAAGCAGGTTACAAACAAGAACAGTTACAAACCTTTAATTTTAAAAAAAAATTAATAGTTGGCTCCCACTTGACCAATACAAAATTGACAGGGACTTCGGCGAAGTATATGCATATCAATTTTATACCTAAGTAATAACCATGATTAAATACAGAATTACTACTTTGTTTTGATCGAGCCTCTTGGGAGGGTCATCGTCGCCACTAATAATAATTCACAATCATCCTTTTGAGAATTTATCCATGTGAAAGCTTTCTTTTGGCCGTCTCTTAGGGGAATTTCTCCAAAAGATTTCACAAATAAATAAATCATGGAGATCAAAATTAATTCGATTCAAAACCGAATTAATTGTTTAAAACATAGTAATTTTTTAATTTGAGATTTTTCGTTGGACAATTCTCATGTAAACACATTTAAACAAATTAAATAAAGCATAAAAAATACAACAATAAATCAAGCAAAGCAGAAAATAAACATATTGGGCACAAATTATCAAACTGTCATGGTTTGATTTTTCTTAGCTTGATTTTGAAGAAAGCATATCTTAATTTCTCCCATTTCGTTAAGTCTCGAAAATTTTTTTTTTGTCTGAAGCATCTACTTGGCTTATTTCCTTGGTAGGATGTTGCATACTTATCAGTAGGCCACTTGGCGGCGACCACGCCCGTGCACCTAGGCTGGCGTGTAAGCTCTTAGATCTCGGCTTCCCGGCGGGTGATGGGTGGTCGTGCCCGTCTTGTGGCGTCGCCCGTAAACTTGACCTCCGCCCGTCCGCTGCGCCGCGGTGCCGCCAGCGCCCGTCGACCGCCCATCGGTGCCCTCCGCCGCGATCTAGTCCCCGACCCACGGCACCCGTGCTGGCGCTTACTAGCGTCGCGTTGGGCTCGTCTTGCCTCCTTAGCGTTTGGCGATCTTGCGTCGCCGTATGGTTTCGGGTCCGTCTCAACTCCTCGTTTCCGACTTCGTCTTCGATCAGGTTACAATTTATTTAACGAGAAAATAAATATACCTTAAATCTAGACTAGTCTATTACATTGAAAAACAAATTCGAACGAGTCAAATTAAAACCATTCATACACATGAAAATTAAACACATTAAATACCATGACAATTGGATACCTGCAAAACAGATCTAGCAATTCTACTATCCAATTTTCAATTTAATGGCCAACATAATTTAAATAACTATTTAAAAGTCAGAGCTCGAAACCGAAGCTCTGATACCAGTTGTTGGGAAATACGGGGTGCCCGGATCTATTCGAGATGAATTTAAATACATATTTAAATTAATCAATTAATTACTAACATGAATTAATCCTAAATTAATTCAATATAATAAATAAACAAGCAAATAGGCAACATGCGTACACGTAATCCACGTAAATCCTAAGCATGCGGAATCTAGGAGTTACGAGATTACATACCTCTTGTAGAGACAACCGTTGAGACGATGGATCAATCCAAAGAGCCTTTCCAAATATGTCCCACGTCCACGAACGTAATCTGGTGGAAGGATTCACACGAACATTTTTAATAAAGGAGAAAAATAAAATATTTTATCACCACCTTTGTGGATTTCTAATATTTCCAACACATGAAATTGCATTGGGGATGAAAAATTCATCCCCTATTTATAGGACAAGGGTGGCCAATTTTTCCACTAGAAAAATAAGGAGGAAAATCTTCTTCTTGATCTCCAAGAAATCTTGAATATATCACATATATTATTTTCTCCATAATTAAATTTTTCCATAAAAATCTCACTTCCCTTTATCCCATATTTTTCAAAAAATACAAGGAAAAAGGAATCAAGATTTGATTTCTTGAATTTATGGGATAATCATGTATTCCAAGAATACTTATCTTTTTCCATAAAAACCTTTTCAAGAAAATCAAGAAAATCTTTCTTCTTCTTCTCCTACAATTTTCGAAAATTACTAAGAAATATAAGCAATAATATTTTCTTCTCCTTTTCATTAATTGGACTTTAGTTTGAGCTATTTGAGGTGCCTTTAGGAGAATTAATATTGGACCTCCAATGGGCTATGAAACTTTAATATTTAGCCAAAATATTATTCAAGCCCATTAATATTAATTTATTCCACTATAAAATTAATATTGAACTATCCACCTTATCCCATATTACGACTTCGCAATAATATGGCTCCCGGTCATTATTTCTCGTGTTTAAGATTATCTAATTAGTCAACTAATTAATTAGGCCACTGAACATGCTTTATATTAATTAATATCTTTGTCCTTGGAGTAAAGACAGCTCAACATTATTATTCATACTGGAAATAAATTTCCACTTGCAAGATTTGGTATGATAAAGATTCTGAGCCAACCAAGGGGACAAATCAAGCAAGTCGTACTTGCACACGATTCTCCGTATTAAATCTTAGCAATCGTCATGTAATCAATAATATTGCCCAAGATATAAGGTATCGAATCGCATTGATTCTCTTCCCATCATAAGTCAAAGCAATAGTTATTAATTTAACACGATCTTATTTAAGGGACGGAGATTAAGAAATAACGAACCACTGAGGTCTAATTCTTGTATATTCAGTACCGAAGAATTTATCCTCCCGTAGGTCCTATTCAGCGCATCATAATGCACTAGTGTAATCTCTTGGTCAAGACACGTCAATCTGAGCCTTACACTTCAACCTTTCATGATGGATTGTTCATTTCCATCTAGGTTGTGAATTTGTACTTAGTCACGAGGAACTGTTAATTTGATCTTCTGTGATCTGGTATCACCAAATTAACTACAGCGTAATACGTACTTACTTATTGAACATGTTTGCAACAAATATATATAACATTCATTCATATTTAATGCAACAATGATTAATAATTTATTTCAGTAAGTAAATAAGAAATTCAGTTTAGTTATACAAAGTAAAAAACATACTTTTCAGTATAACCCCAACAACTTCATTAACCTTGAAAAATGAGATATGTAGTGTTCTTTTTCATCATGATCTTTAGGTTAAGAAAATGAGATGATGCTAGTAATATGCGTGGTTCTTGGAATGGACTTCATGCATTATTTCTTAGAGATTGTCCATATGCCTATTATGTCAATTGTTTTGCGCATCGTCTACAGTTGGCATTAGTTTCTGCAGTTAAGGATGTAAGTGCTGTTTGGGAATTCTTTTCTCACTTGGATAATGTTGTTAATATTATCACTTCTTCTCCTAAACGTGTCTCTCTATTGCAAGCTGCTCAAAAACTTGAAATTCAGAATTTACTAGCTGCAGGGGTGTTAGATTCTGGACGTGGTGCCAATCAAATTGGCAACTTGCAGCGGTCAGGAGCTACTCGTTTGAGTTCCCACTATAATTCTGTGAAGAGTTTGATAGAGATGTATGCTGCAACTTGCAAAGTGTTTGAGTTTCTTATTGAGCATTCTCCAAATGGAAGATCTAAGGCCGAAGTTCGGGGGGTTTATAAAAATATGGCAAGCTTTAAATTTGTGTTCATTTTGCACTTGATGCATAAAATTATGAGATTTACAGATTCTCTTTGTCAAGTTCTTCAAAGAAAAACCCTGGATATTTTAGCTGCTATCAGGTTTGTCTCCACCACTAAAACCATCCTTCAAGAATTGAGAGAATCTAGTTGGGAGAAATTTCTTGATGAAGTCAAACTCTTCTGCTCGGTGAATGATATTGATGTCCCCGACCTGGGTTGTCCGTATAAGATTGGTCGTTCTCGTGGGAATACTACAGTTGAGCATCATTACCATTTTTATGTTTTCAATGGAGCAATTGATTTCATCTTGATGGAGTTGAATACACGATTTAATGATGCATCTGTGGAATTACTTTCTCTCAGCGTGGCTTTAGATCCTAAAAATTCTTTTGAATCTTTCAACAGTGATGATATTTGCAAGCTTACGAGAAAATTCTATCCTGAGGATTTCACGGATCAAGATATAGTTTCTTTGGAGTATGAATTGGTACATTATGAGCATGATGTGATGGAAAGCTATCAAGTTTCTACACTTGTTGAGTTGTGTCAACTACTGACTGAGAATGGAATGTTGAAGGATTACGTTATGTTAACTAGGTTGATTCATGTTATTTTGACATTGTCTGTTTCTACTACTACAACTGAACGGGCATTTTCAGCAATGAAACATGTGAAGACGGCATTGCGTAACAAGATGGGGGATGACTTTCTTGGAGATTGTATGATGCTCTATATTGAGAGAGAATTTGTTAACGATATAGATACAGACTCAATTATTGATGAATTTTATGCTCTGAAGTCTCGTCAGGCACAACTTCAGTAAACATTATAAATATTATATTTTATATTAATTTATTGGTATAATTTTTTAGCTTCCCAGCCCACCCCATTACCAGTTCCTGGATCCGCCACTGTATGCAAACACCACCCAATTATTTATTCAGAGACACACAAGAAAATATTTTATTGTTTATTTATTCCTCCTATGGGGAGTCGGGGGGCGGGAATTAATTGAGTCACTCGTGGAATATTCGACTCAAATGTTTGAATTGGTATGCTATGAAACTTGAAACTTGTTCACCGTGAAACTGATTTTTTTTACAGGTATACTCTCTAGTAATATAAGTAACACCCTTCAGTTATCACTACGATACCCTCTGCTATAATATAAATCACACCCTTCACTTTTATGAGTAATACCTTTTATAGTAAAAAGTCACACCCTTTATAGTAAAAAGTCGTACTCTTTAGTAATATAAATCTCACTCCTTAACCAGTTTCACCGTGAAACTTGTTCACCCTATACATTGCTCAAATGTTTTATGTCATATAATAACCTTTGTAATTTTAATATCGTACCTAGTACGATTCTCATAATTCCTCATCTGAGGAATCTTATATCCATCAGGGATTTTCATATAAATATTGACATCCATTTATCAATATAAACATGCGGTTACAACGTCTATCAACTGCATTTCTAAATTTAGTTTACTTACTGCCAGAGATATTAAGTAGCGGAACGTTATTTCATACATAACAGGAGTATATATTTGATAAAATCAATATTGGGTCTCTGCAAAAACCCATGAGCTACTAATCTCGATTTGTACCTCATTACATCATTAATCTCATTTCCTTTTCGTACAAATACACATTTATATTCAACAAGAATAACATTTTTTGGGTGTATGTACGATAAAGCCAAAAATATTAGCGAGTCGAGCTCTGCCCCAATTGCTTCTTCTATTTTACCTAGTCAAAGCGCTTCCGGCTCAACTATTGAATTGGGTTCTGGATCCAGATTTTTAATAGTCAGAACAATTGTGGCGATGAATAAGTTGTCGACAACATTAGTACATTTCTCCTGTATTTATAAAATCATATAAATTTCTACATTTATATCAACCAGATCTTCATCATTTCCCATAATATTTTGATCTGGTCGTTTCGCATTTCTAGTATTCTTATTATTTTGTGCGCGTGCTTCATTATTAGAATTTTCGTCTTCGGAACGAATCTCTTCAAGAGACTTCAAGAGTGGCTGAACATATTTGCTAGCTTTAGTAATTACCGCGGATTTATGTCTTACATAATAATGGGTCCTTTACGCTTCTGGCGTGTAGGGGCATTAACATATATATTTGTATAAAATTGGCACATTTACTCTGTGGTGCATTTACAACAAGTATATGTGCTTTAGTCACTCACTCATTCATTATAAATTAATTTGGCAGATTACTTGCTAAATATTGCACGTGAATTATCTTTTGAACTTCCAGTTCACTAAACTAGTGCGTGGATTAAATATTGAAGATCTTTTATATTCCACGAGATTTCTCGGCATTCATTTTATTTTAAATTCTTATCTCCCCCTAATGCCGAGATATGATCTTCGTTAAATGTGCAATCAGTCAACTGGGCTGTGAATTGAGGTATATTGTGGTGGTGATATAGAAACAATTATTACACAATCAAGTGTTTGCAGATGGGAAATGTTTAGTTCTTAAGTACTAGTTATAAAAGGGGATTCTTGATATGCAGTTGGTCGGATTTGAATTAGTGTAGCACCATGTAAAATTTCATGCTCCCAACATGAAATAAGTAAGTTGGAATTCTGTAATAATGATCTAGTAATTAATTTGCTGAAGTCTATTAGTGATTCAGCTGAACCATTCTAGATGTGAACATAAAGGACTGAATGCTCAACTTTAATTCTCAATACCATATAATAACTATTAAATGTCATCGATGTGAACTATTATCGATATTAACCATCCAAATGAGTTTATTGGATGATCCAAAAATTTAATTTCAATAATATTGTCAATAAATTTGGTTCAGGCAAATTATATTAGTCCACAGGTATCTTCATGACTTCGTTCAAGAAAAAGATACAATTCCAACTTTAGTACGAGAATGTCGTACTATAAGCTTTCTTTGCACAAACCCCACAAATAAAATTAATTTGTATAAGGGATTACTTTATTGGACATACTATGTAAAATAGAATTAGTCAAAATTTGACTTATCATATTTTGAACCGCTCATGTCATAATTTTGAATAAATTTGCTTCAGGCAAATTAAAATATCATTCAAAGAATTATCATTTTCAATGTTCATATTTGCTTCAGGCAACTTAGTATGATGAGATTCACCTTAAAACATGCGACATGTGTGAACCAATGGCCATCACATCTACGCCTTTGATAAATTTGCTCATAATTTATATAAAAACTTAATTTTTTTATACTCTTGATGTTGGTCCCGGTGTAAACGAGTCTTACACATGTATGGGGGGGGGAATACACGTGTTCAGTGATTTTAAAACTTTTTCTTACTGAGGTCAGCCTGGGTCAGATAATCCTGAAGATTAGGTTCTGAGAAGCACAGATCGCTCTGAGTCAAAGTCTATCGAGAGGCGGTGATTACGATTTGCTTTTCAGATACCTCGAGATAATCCCAACCCGAATCTCGAGTGTCAGAGATCCCGAGTTGCTTGGATCGATAACTAGCTTCTTGAATCCTCGAGAAGAGAGTTGGGTTTGATAACTATCTGTTTCTAGCTACTCGATAAATGTGGAATGGTTGGCCCTTAGATTATACTCGTTTTAAGCTTTTTTGAAAAACCTTCCCTTTATGAAATAGTGATTGAAATTTGTGATTCACTTATGCAACTTCAAAGTGGATTGATTCAACCGAATATCGGTGAAAAGTATGCTTTCAAAATCAAGTCAATGCAATGATTAAGCCTGAGATGAGGAAAGCAATAAAAAAGAACACAGCGATTATAGTGGTTCGAGAGACTCAAGCTCCTACATCCCTCTCGACTCTTGAGAGAAATTCACTATCAACTTCGAGCTTTACGACTACCTCGTAGTTTACTTACTCAACTCGTACGAGTTTTCTAACTACTCCCGTGGTTTACTTACTCAACCCGACCTTGAGTTTTTCGACTACCTCCGTAGTTTACTTACTCAATCACACACAAGCTTTTGGACTACCCCCAGAGCTTACTAACTTCTCCTCTAGAGTTTTCTCGACTACTCGCGTAGTTTACTAACTCTTTACAACTCTACTCACCAACAAACACACTCCAACTACCTTCTCAAGGGTTTGGGGTTTTCTCGGTTGGTTTTCAACTAGGATGAGATATCCTTTACAATGAAGCACAATGCAAAGGGTTAGGATATCTCGACTAAGCTTTGGATAAATCTTATCAAGCTAGGCTTAGTAAAGTGAGCTCTCTTCAATATAGAAGCACTTGGGAAATTCAAGGTATTTCGAAAGTGCTTTAACTTTTGCAAGAATAAGTTTGAGCTCTTGAGTTGCGTATAAATTTCCGTAATCTTACAAAGTAGAGGGTCACCAAGATTTATAGGCATACACCAAGGTCACTCTTTGAAAACTATCCGTTGGAGAGATAGCCCGTGAGTTCCCTCTTATGGTGTGTGAGAAATGGATATATTTAGGGTTTGAAACTCCCTAACATGTTTTTTAGGCAATAGCCTTTCATGTAGCGGTCTTCACTTTTTGCGATCTGGAACTTTTGTACATCGACATCTTTTTATTTGACTTCACATCCTTTGTCGATTGTCGATGTATGGTCTGATGTCGTCTTCCTCTTTTTGACTTTTTTGTCTTGATTAAAGGTAGACACCTTCAGCGGCTCTTTTTGGTTACAAACTCGAGTTTGATATAACCTTAACAACACTTGACTTAGTTCTTTTTATGCGCATTTGAATGTCTTGGCAATATCTAACTTTCTAAGGCATCGCGTTTCTCTCGATATTGCATCCTTGAGATAGATATATTGATTGCCTCGGAACATTTAGGTTCATCTTGAGCATTGATACATTCTTTGAGTCTTGATGAATTCTTGTGCTTCGATATTCTTGATCTTGATTTCTCGATTTTTGATCTTGCGTCTTGAGTCTTCTGCGTCTTCGGGGTCTTACGAGTCTTGAGGGTCTTACGAGTCTTGAGGTCTTACGAGTCTTGATTTATCTTGATTTATCTTGAGTCTTTATCTTTGAGTCTTGATTCTCGATTTCATCTTGAGTCTTGATATCTCGGTTTTTCATATTGAGTCTTGAGTCTCGATTTCTCTTTGAGTCTTTAGATTCTCGATTTCATCTTGAGTCTTGAGAGACTTGATTTCACATTGAAATTTCGGTTTCTTGAAACATCTTGAGTTCTTGAGTCTTGAGAACCTATCTGAACTATATCTGCTTGACTATACATTTTGCGGATAACATCACGAATACTCTAAAAACCGAATCGACTCAATTATCAAGATCATTACGAACATGTCATACTCGGGGGTTTTGGGATCTTAATCAAAATCATATAATCTTTTATTAAATTCATCTCCAACAATTTCCCCCTTTTTGATGATGCCAAAAACCTATCTTGTTACAAATACATAACCTATACTCGGGTTTGGTTTATCCTATCACAAGATTTGTTGTCTCTCAACATTTTTCGAATCGGAGAGAATCTCTCAATACATTCGAGAGAGTTTTTCCAACACTTAAGACATTCAAGAATTTCTTCAAGAATGAATCTCTTTAAGTAGTTCATTACTAAATACTTAAACAATTTTCCCATATCATCATTCAGTTAGTTCAGAGACATACAATCAGCATATCAAAATAAAAGACATGTAAATAAGATAATAAGGTATTATCTTTTGAGCATAATGAAAAATCTTCATTGATGATAAGTATACCATTCTGATTACAATGAGATTTTTATCAACAAAATCAAAAAAGACAAAATTTAAAGATTACGAGAATCTTCGAGTTCTTGATCTTGATCTTGATTTGACTCTTGGTTTGCTTCATTTTCGACTTCATCATTTGGCACCTCCGGGTTGAACATTCCGAAAAATCTTTTCTTGACTCATTCCTCTCTTGATGATGATGTCCGATTTGTTCCTCGTTAATCCCAACCCGACCAAAGATCTCGAGCAATTTCTTGCGTAATGGTTTTCTCATTTACCAAGCCATTACCAAGTCTTGGAGGAGAATAGGAATATGGACGGGGGCTACTATCATACTCCACCTTCATCCGCAAGGTTAATCCAGCCTTGGAGATACTTTGGATAGAAGGTTAGAAGATATTCAATGAAAGCTTCGTTCTGATCTGAGCCTTCCCCTCTCCATTCCCTGAGAACATCGTAATTGAACGAAGGTTCTCTTCACTTCTTCCCACATGTCGTTGAGTTTAATGGGCATCCATTTATCAACGTGGGGCCCTTTCAAGCGCTTTTCGATGTTCCCTTCCTCTTGCTCATAAACTTCACGAAGTCACTCCTTCCTTACGCTCTTCGTCTATCTTCTTTATGATCACAGAGCGCTCCTAAGACCCAAAGCGGCGACTTTCGCTTGTTCTTTTTGGAGTGTCTTGAGCATCTCGGTGTTGAAGACTTTCTTCCGAGGTTGAGACTCGATTCTTACAGATCTTCATCATCGAGAATCACTTTCTCTGGATTGGCTTAGAAGCCTTAGACGATTGCTTACATGTTGAACAACGCCCAAGGCTTTTCCTCTTCATAAGGCGATTCAAAGACCGGTCTGGCTTGTTTCAACCTTAGTTCTAGCTTTTCGGTTTCTCTCTTGCAACCTCAAGCATGGTTTGCTCGAAACTTCGAGTGTAGATGGGCTTCTCCACTTGAGCGAATTTCAATTTATCAAGAGCTTCAACTTCATTTAAGGCTTTGGCTAGATTGTACATTTACCTCTTTTTCGAGCCTTCTTCTCCAAAGCGTGTCATGAACTTCCCGAGGTATTCACCTTCCTTTTCCCCTTCCCGCACCGTAATTTGGAAGAAGTGCTGGAGAGAGCTGTGTCCATGTGATCTTGCTCTTTGCTCACACAACGGATCTCTCTCGCTAACCGATCTTGCTCATCTTCCATTCTCCGATGTGGTTCTTAGCCACGAAAGTTCTTCGAATAAGTGGGCAAAACCGGCGGAGAGTGCATCTTTAAGCATCTTCATGTCATCTTGGTCATGAGCATCGAGCTCATTTCCTCAACAAGCCAGATTTGATCATTACCTCATTTTTTCTCTGCTAGTTTCACCTCTAGAAATTGATCGATTCCCTCGGTGCTTCATTTCATTTGAAAGACTTAACTCTACGTTGACTCCCTCCAAATTTTTCATTCAACTTTTTCTTCCATGGAGGTCATCTGAGTGGTCAGAGTGTTTTGTATCTGCACCAGTTCTGAAGAATGGCTAAGTCCTTCCATTGTCTGAGCTTGATTGACCAACGTTTCTTCCATCTGAGCAATTTTGATCGTCATTGGCTCAATCTTCTCAAGTTTCTCCATTACGGGAGTGAGATCAATCTCAGGAACCTTCTGCACCTTCTGTGTTGTTTGATCATCCTGAGCTCCAGTCTCCAATTGAGCCTCAGTCTGTTTATCAGACAATTCAGAATTAAAGATAGTACTTTCAGTAACTTTGGCATAATTGTTAATAGTGCCAAAAGGTACCTGAAGAGTGCTTAACCGATCGAGGTTGATCGACAATGAAGTCTCTTTTTCCATTTGAGACTGATCCTCAGCATCTCCCTGTTGGTCCCCATCTCCATCTTTGGATTTGTCTCCGCTGCTCGGGGCACCAACTTCAGTTGTTTTCTTCTCAGCTAGCTTCCTCTGAACCAGCTCATCAAAATCGGAATTTTTTCATCTGAGCTTTGTCATTCGAACCCCGAAGTCGGTCGAAGAAGGTTGTCTCCTCATTCCACCGGTATTCCCCTCTGAACAAAGCAATATCAAGCATCTCGGGAAGAGTCGATTGAGGATATATCTTTGTCATCCTTAATCAAGAAAACATCTTGCAGATCCCGGGGTATGAAATTTGAGCTCGGGGTAGCGGTCAAGATGAACCGTTCCCCTTGCTCCTCCCTCCACTCGCCTTCTTGACCTCGCCCTTCTTCCATCTCGGGCTCTACGGTTTCAAGAGAAGCTTCGCTAAGGGATCAAGCGGTAGATCACTCTGGAGCTCATCAAGAATATTTTGCTCCCGAGCCTCGGTAGGTGTCGAAGTTTGTGCATTCAGTCCTCGGTTTGCATCTCGAGTGGGTTACGAGGCCTGGTGGCATATCCTCGGTTTGAGTCCGAGTTGGCTCGTCGGTCCCGAGCTGCACATCTTTAGATCGACTCGAGTTGGCTCTTACGTTCGAAAGAACGCACATCGAGGTAGGCATCTCGAGGTCTGAGCTCTTTTAAAAAATTTCCGAGAAATTTTATACGAACTGAGTGATGTCTCGAGCACCTCGGAGAAGACACGCTCACCGATGATCTGTGTCCTAGAGATAACCTCGAGCCAACACTTGTAATGGCGAACTCGAGCTATTTTGCCCTCGGGTTGTATCTCCTCGGAATCATTTGCTACCGCCGTCGGTGAGAACCACCAATCTTTTGCTCTTTGGAGCAAGATCCTTCCGCTTCATCGGTTTTACTCCTTGCTCATTTTTTGCCTCCATGAGAACCTTCCCCCGGTTTGTTGGGTCTCTTTCAAAGAACCGCTAGAAGGTGATTTCTTTTTGCGCTTTGGAGCAAGATCCTTCCGCTTCATCGTTTTTGCTCCTTGCTCCATTTTTGCCTCCAACAAGAACCTTCCCCCGGGTTTGTTGGGTCTCTTTTCTCGGCGGACCCAGCGAAGGTGATTCTACCTTCTTTTCTCTTTTCCCTCGAATGGCCTGCTTCTTCACAGCAGTGGGCTTGAAGAGAATTTTGGTTTTAGGGAATGGGGTTGAATTGGCGAAGATATCCTCCTCCTCTCTGCACATCTCCAAAATATAAGCAATTTTGGTGGCATGGTGGATCTTTCCTTTCATCGTGATTGTCCCATTGACCCTTTTTTATGACCTTGGCTTGTCTCGTCACCATCTGAATTAAAATTTGACCCGATTAAAAGTCGGTGGTAGGAGATGCCTCGATCGCCGCCATCAACTGAGCCGGGGTACTAATTTGCTCAAAACTCCCCGCAAGACTCATGATGCACTTGCTCACAATATCCATCAGCACACGATATTGTGGCTTTAGATGCCTCTTATGCAATGTCGCCTCAAATTTAACAGGATTCTCAGCAATCCTATCTAGGTACTCTGCTCTCTGCTCGACATATACATCGCGGGGATCCTCTCCTCTATCACGAGCTCAAAGACATCATTCATTTTTTTGAATTATGCAAATCCTCTCAAAATCGGCGTATTTTTGACGAATGCTCTAAATGTGATGTGGTAATCGAAGAATGCATACCATCTTCTTCATCTATTCTCAAATTACAGATGAATTGATTACTTCTTTTTGCGAACTCCCGGTGCGGGTTAAACTTGCGACTAGATGGGTGATTTTAGCCGGTCGAATCATATCGCAGAGCCTCCTCTTCGGCTTTGAGTTGGTTGTGCTTTCAAGTGAGACAACGAACTCGTACCCACGGCTTGTTGGTTATGGCTAATTTCTCGAACAAGGTTGGGGCCATTTTAGAGATTGATTTAAGAATTTGAAGTTTTAGGGTTTGGAGATTTACGGGCAAAAATTTTTTTAATTGCAGAGGATTTGGGAACAAAGGGTTTGATAAAATTTTGGCTTGAATGGCTTAAAGGGTATATATATAACCGAGATCGTGGAGAATCGTGTTGGTTAGGTGAAAAACAGCGGTTGAGATTAATCTCGATTAATCGGGTATCTGAACCGACGATCTCTAAAAAGTAAGCCGCCAAAATATCCTCATTGGTCAATAATGTGGCGAGCATTAAGTGATTTATTGACCTTCTTCGAATTTAAAACGATCCCGCTCAAAAAAAACATTCCTCGGTGTTTTATATTTATTTTGAATGATTCTTGAAGTTTTACTTGAGCAATAAATGAGTCGCATGAGTCTTTACTTCTTCGGACTAATTTCCTCTATCGGTCTTACCAGAAATCGTCCTTGATAAAATGTCAAGATAATAATCGAAAATCTTGAATGGGTTCAAAGATGCTCTCGAAATCTTGACCTTGAAGAATCTGAGTTTCTTGAGACTCGATTCAAGATTTCCATTTTATCGAAGTTTCTCGAAGAGAATCGAGAAAGTTTTCATGCATCCGAAAATCTTCAATTTTTTGATTTACTCTATACACCTGGTTCTAACATCCCTAATTCAACCGAAAGTTCACGAAATCTTGATTCAAACCAAAGGTTTAGTCAAGATATCGACTCTTTTTGCCTATCAAGATGAATTTTCTCCATCCTTATGTCCTTTTTCTCGACATGATCTCGATGAAGTGATGTCCGATATCCACATGCTTGCATCCGGTGTGCAATACCGGATTTTTGTGAAATAGCAATGGCACTATTGTTGTCACAAAATATTGGTACTTCATTGGCTTCAACTTTATAATCCCTTAATTGTTGTGCGGAGAAAAGAAATCGAAAGCACAAAGAACTTCGCTGACCATGTATTCACTTTCTTTAATCTTTGGTTGCTATCGAGGTCTGTTTTTTTTGAAAACCAAGATATCGACTTTTGCTTCCTAGAAATTGACAAGTTCTGTTGTGGACTTCTGTCAATTCTACAACCTCCGTGAGTCGAGATCGAGTAACGGTTAATTCAAGGTTATCATCATTTGGATACCATAATCCTCTATTCATTTGTGCCCTTAAGATATCTTAGTATCTTTTTGGCGA
Organism: Stenogyne calaminthoides; assembly: GCA_037126765.1. NCBI lineage: Eukaryota > Viridiplantae > Streptophyta > Magnoliopsida > Lamiales > Lamiaceae > Stenogyne > Stenogyne calaminthoides. The sequence continues at coordinate 12,183,150 of JBBCBC010000008.1, read as the reverse complement.
CCTCCATGTGACTAGTCTTAGGATTAGCTTGGTATCTTGCACATATCCCAACAAACAAATGTTATATCGCCTACTTTAACGTGAGATAGAGCAATGATCCAATGATTCCTCTATAATCGATATGATTCAGCGATTTGCTTTTCTCGAATCAGGATCCATCTTGTAGTTAGTATTCATAGGAATCCTAACTGCATTGCAATTTTGTACACCATATTTGGCAATCAGATCTCTGGTGTATTTTGCCTGGTTGATGAATATTCCTTCCTTTGATTGTTTCACTTGAAGACCTAGAAAGAAATTCATCTCTCCCATCATTGACATCTCAAACTTGCCTTTCATCGGTGTTGAAAACTTTTCACCACGGTGATGGTTTGGAGATCAAAAATGATGTCATCAACATATATCCGAACTAGTAAGATCTCTTCCCCATCCTCCATCCCGAGCGAGTTCTATCAAGCGATCCATTTGACAAAACCATGGTCAGTAAGAAACTGAGAAAGAGTATCATACCATGCTCTGGGTGCTTGTTTGAGACCATACAAAACTTTTCTGAGCCTGTAAACTTGGTCATTCTGTTTGAAGCAAGGAGGTTGTTCCACATAAACCTCTTCTTTAAGCACACCGTTCAGAAATGCACTTTTCACATCCATTTGATAGACTGTGAATTTCATGTGGGCAGCATATGCAAGAAACAATCGATGGATGGTTCTAGTCTTGCAACAGGTGCAAAGGTTTCATCATAATCCAAGCCTTTTTCTTGGGAATAACCTTGTGCAACTAGCCTTGCCTTGTTTCTTACAATGTTGTTGTTTTCATCTCTTTTATTCTTGAAAACCCACTTGGTTCCAATGACATTGTGCCTTTCAGGTCTATCTACCAACTCCCATACTTCATTCCTTGAGAATTGATTCAAACTCATCTTGCATAGAAGAATCCAATAAGAATCTTGTAGAGCTTCACCAATCTCGTGAGAGTTCTTTTCTCCGAAAGGAAGCGTAAGAAGAATAGTGCACTCTCACCATGGAACCTTCTTGTCTTAACACCTTTCGTTAGATCACCCACAATCGACTTGTAGGATGACTATCTAACCATTTCCTTCTTGATGTTCCCCTTCAATAATATCCTCAACATTTGAGATGTTAGGTTCGATTAAATCAAAGCAAACTCGGGGAACAATGAGAAAATGAGAAAGGGAATCATCTTCCTCGGGGAAATTCTATCCGAACATTGTCGAGACATTTGTTCCCCTTTGGTTGATAGATTCGTAAGGAATGTGTCCGGGCGGTGTCTGCTCAGATTGGTCACCTTTGGAGTGTTGGTTTTCCCGAGGCTCACCATCCCGAAGTTCCATTCGAACTTCCTTATCTGAAGTCTCGAGTCACCCAATCATAGAATGTGACCGACTTCTTCTTTTCGAGTTCGATGGATGATTTATCTTTACATTTCGGGCTTAATCTGGTGATCCTCTTAGTCGGTTCATCAGATCATGTTCATGTTTCTTCCGAACACAAATAGATTCATCAAAAACAACATGAGGTGTTTCCTCCACAATAAGAGTCCTACAGGTTTGTAAACTCGAAAGCTTTTCTTGACTTTAATATACTAAGAATATTCCTTCATCGACTTTACTATCAAAAAGTTTTCAACGGATCTTTACCATTATTGTGTATGAAACACTTGCAACCAAACACACGAAAAGAAAAAAACAAGAGGCTTCCTTTCATTCCAAAGCTCATAGGGTGTTTTGCCTTGACTCTTGGTCAACATGGATCTGATTACGAGAGTAGCATGTAGTGTTGATGCGGCCAAACCCCAAAATCTTTTAGGAATGTACTTCAAAATTTATCATAGTCCTTGCGCCTTCTTTCGAGTCTGTTCCTCCTTTCAAAGAACACCATTACGTTGAGGGGTCCTTGCGGTGATGTTTCATGTGAAATTCCATTCTCTCGCGACATGAATCGATATGATATGATTTATGAATTCGGTTCCTTTGTCGGATCGATTTTGACCACACTTTCGATTTTTTCTCAATCTTGAGCCTTTTCAATTAACTCTGGCGAACTTTATCGAGTCTCTTTCTTCTTCGAGTAAGAATATGACTCCCAAGTATATCTTGAGTAGTCATCAACTACTACCAAATGTATTTTCGCCATTAGTGCTTATAGGTGTTATAGGACCAAAAAGATCCATATGCGAAGAATCAAGTATTCTTTCAGTAGAAACCTCAACTTTACTTTTAAATGATGCTCTTATCTGTTTTCCTTTCTGGCACGCATCACAAATATGTTCCTTACTGAACACTTCGTTAGGCAACCCTCTCACAAGAGCTAATCTTGTAAGCTTGTTCAGGGTTTTGAAATTTAGGTGATTCATTCTTTTATGCCATAACCAACTGGTATCTGTGGAACTTTTAGCAACTAAACATGTATCTTTAGGAGCGTAACTCCAATCGACAAGATACACATTCCTTTTCTTGTATGCCGGTCGGTAAAACTTTCTGTGATGTATCATTTTTTACAAAACATAAGTTTTTAGAGAACTCGACATTGAAACCCTTATCACAGAATTGGCTAATTGAAAGCAAATTATGCTTCAATCCAGATACATATGAAACACCATGGATATGAATCGAAGTCGATTTCCAAAGTTCCATATCCTTGATGCATCCTTGGAATTATCTCCAAAAGTTATATGTGGGCCTCTTTGTTCAACATAGTCAATGAGTGTCTTCTTGTATCTGTCATATGTCTTGAACATCCTTTGTCAAGATACCAAATGTCGAGCTTTTTCATCTTTTTTCATCTGCCATGTGATCATTAGTCGGATTCATGCCCTTGAAAAAAGCAGATCAAATCTTAGGTACCCAATTTGTGTAGGGTCCTACAAGGTTAGATGTACCTTTCGGAATCCAAATCACCGACAACTCTAATCACTTTAGAGTGGCTAATTTGTCTTCCATAAACATCAACATACACATCTACTACTCTAGGGTGCCTTAGCGACTTTACGTGTATGTGTCTTTAGCTTTAGCATGAACATGGGCTTTTGAATTCTTCTTTGGTTCGGGCCTTTTGTTGGATGCTTGGCTTTTTTAATGCGGCCGGTCTAAATCTTTGTTGACTCGGGTTTGGATAACCTTTTTACCTTTAAGGCAAGTGAGGTTGGGTTATGCATCTTTAAAATCTGGTCTTTCAAAGGTGTCTTGAGGACTTGGTCTCTTGATTGAGAATGTCTCTTTGAAAGTGTTTCTCATCGAGGATTCCTCCGATGGTTCGATGTGGAGCCTTTCAGATTTACATTCTTAGCCCGAGGCTTTGAAGTACTTACTGAAACTTTCCAATCGACCGCTCGGGTTTTCTAGCCTCACTTTTGAGGTTTGGGCTTTTAACACGATCATTCGGTTTTATTGGAAACCATAGGTCCTTTTCCCTTGTCTACAACCTTGGGCATTACTTTAGCTTGAAGTGTAGGTGCCACTGGTTTTACAAAGATAGTCTTCTTGCTACATGATGCAGCATTCAGATGACCTTGTGAGGTTCCCCCTCGAATGTATCCCAATCCGGTTTTTTATAGTGGCAGATCTCTGGTAACTCTAAATTTCATCTATCACATTAGATGCTTTATTCAATAGAGTTAACTTCTTCATGCACTATCCTCACGATTCTGTAGAGTTTTATGCTTCTCGAGAGGTCATTGAACTTCGATTCGATTATTGAATCTCTTTGATGGATTTCTCTAGCTTTTCAGTTAGGGACATGATCAACTTCTCTTTCTCTGAGAGTTGTACTTTCAGAACATCCAGTTCATCAGTAGTTCCCATTAATTGAGAAGTGATCTCAGTTTTGCTAGAGTCTTTCCATTTTAGATTTTCAAAGATTCGATTCCTTATTCGCTCTTGAGTTTTATTTAGCGATCCTTGCAAAAACAAAGATAGTCCTTCATCGATTCTCAAAAGAATCCATCAGGTCAAAATGATTTGTTTTTCAGGTGGAACTTGAAAACTCTTGTGCTAGTGTAGGAGCAACAACAGAGAGACGTAAGAGTTTACCTCCTCAATGGCCATCGACGGATGTCATCACTTTCATCATTCGAGAATATCTCATCTCGAAGAGCTAGATCCCTCCTCGAGTGTTCTTTCTCGCAACCATGACTTTTTGCTTGAGAACTTCGGTCTCTTTTAGCTTGTCTTTCTCTTCTCTAAAGCACTCAACTCGACAATCATCTTTGGAAGTGACCTTTCTTCCGCAATTATAGCATCTGTTGGCATCATCATCTCGATCATTTTCTTCTTTGGACTTGGAGTCCTTCTTTTTCGGATGAAGATCCTGTGACTTTCAGTCCTTCTTCCGGTTTGTGGGTTCTGTAATAGCTTTTTGTATTTTCCAAATCTACTATTAAGTCCTGTCAAACCTCCTTGCCATCATTGCTAGCTTTTCCTTAAGCTCATCGATGTTTGGCATGGGGTTCTCGGACTCTCTAGTTTTCTGGTTTTATCTTTGCTTTTTAAAGCCACATTCTTTTTCGATGAAGAATCATCTTTCTTTGTCGACCTTTTTGGATTTCTTATCAATTACAAATTCATAGGCTTTCAAATTTCGAGAGAAGACTTGTTGGTATGGCATTGAACTAATGTTCTTGGTGTTTTCAATCACCCTTTGCATGAATATCCCATTTCTTAGAAAGACCTCTAAGAATTTTCAATGCCACTTCTCTTTGTGGATATTTCTTTCCAAGTGCGTTTAGATCATTCATGATGCTAGTGAATCGACTTCCAATTTGTCTATTGATTCACCATCATCCATTTCAAAACCCATCAAACTTTTCAATTGCCCTTTGAAAGTTTGTTTTCTTTTATATGATCGTGTGCCTTGGCACATAACAAATTAGTGTATCCCATATCTCTTTAGCAAAGATATTACGGTGAGAGATCATTCCCATCACACCATCATCAATTGTCTTTGTATAGTGTGTCTTTTGCAATGTAGTCTAGATTGACTAACTTTCTCTCCTCGGGGAGTTAGTTGGTCATCGACTTAGGAAATTCTGCTTTCTAGGATCAATTCTCTCCTCTTTCGTAATTGCAGGATTCACCACAAAGAAATTTGAATGGTCCTTGAGAAACCACTCTCCACATACGCTCATGTTTGGAATCTGAGATGAGCCTGCATTCTCGATCTCCATAGATCATAGTTCTCTCATCGAGAACATGGGAAGTTTTTAGAAGACATTTTTCGATCTTTTGAAAAGAAAAAAATTTCAAACAAATAAGATCGATTCGGATAGACCACAAGTATTTTTGAAAATAAAACTTTGGTCAACACAATGAGTGGTCAAGTTGAACCTTTGTTTTTGATACCACTTGTTGGTCCGGTGTAACGAGTCTTACACGTGTATGGGGGAATACACGTGTTCGATGATTTTAAAACTTTTTCTTCATCGAGGTCACTGGGTCAAATAATCCTCAAGATTAGGTTAGAAGCACAGACGCTTTGAGTCAAAGTCTCATCGAGGCAAGTGATTCGAGCCGCCGAGATACCTCGGATAATCCCAATGAATCTTCGAGTGTCGAGAGATCCCGAGTTGCTTGGATCGAGATAACTAGCTTATGAATCCTCGGAAGAGAGTTGGTTTGATAACTATCTGTTCTAGCTACTCGATCGTCTTGAATGGTTGGCCCTTAGATTATACTCGTTTTTAAGCTTTCTTTGAAAAACCTTCCCTTTATGAAATAGTGATTAGGTCGTGATTCACTTATGCAACTTCGGTGGATTGATTCCAATGAATATCGATGAAAAGTATGCTTTCAAAATCAAGTCAATGCAACATGCGATTAAGCACGAGATAAGGAAAGCAATAAAGAACACGCTAGATTATAGTGGTTCGGAGACTCAAGCTCCTACATCCACTCTCTCGACTCTTGAGAGAAATTCACTATCAACCGAGCTTTTCGACTACCTCGTAGTTTACTTACTCTCATCTCGCCCGAAGTTTTCTCGACGACTACTCCCGTAGTTTACTTACTCAACCCGACCTTGAGTTTTTTCGACTACCTCCGTAGTTTACTTACTCAATCACACACAACTTTTCGGACTACCCCCTCAGAAGCTTACTAACTTCTCCTCTAGAGTTTTTCGACTACTCGTAGTTTACTAACTCTTTACAACTCTACTCACCAACAAACACACTCCAACTACCTTCTCAAGGGTTTGGGGTTTCTCGGTTGGTTTCCAACTAGGATGAGATATCATTTACAATGAAGCACAATGCAAAGGGTTAGGATATCTCGACTAAGCTTTAGATAAATCTTATCAAGCTAGGCTTAGTAAAGTGAGCTCTCTTCAATATAGAAGCACTTGGGAAATTCAAGGTATTTCGAGTGCTTTAACTTTTGCAAGAATACGTTTGAGCTCTTGAGTTGCGTATAAACTTCCCGTAACCTTACAAAGTAGGCATACACCAAGGTCACTCTTTGAAAACTATCCATTGGAGAGATAGCTTCGTGAGTTCCCTCTTATGGTGTGTGAGAAACGGCTATATTTAGGGTTTGAAACTCCCTAACATGTTTTAGGCAATAACCTTTCATGTAGCTGGGTCTTCACTTTTTGCGATCTGGAACTTTTCATTACATCGACATCTTTTTTCAACACATCCCATCGATTGTCGGTATGGTACAATGTCGTCTTCCTCTTTTTGACTTTTGTCTTCAGTTAAAGGTAGACACCTTCAACGGCTCTTTTGGTTACAAACTCTGAGTTTGATATAACCTTAACAACACTTCTGACTTAGTTCCTTTTGTCTGCATTTGAATGTCTTGGCAATATCTAACTTTCTAAGGCATCGCGTTTCTCTCAGTATTGCATCCTTCAGATAGATATATTCAGTGCCTCGGAACATTGAGTTCATCTTTGAGCATTGATACATTCTTGAGTCTTGATGAATTCTTTGTCTTTTGATATTCTTGATCTTCAGTTTCTCAGTCTTCAGTCTTGCGTCTTCAGAGTCTTCTGCGTCTTCAGGGTCTTCTGAGTCTTCAGGGTCTTCTGAGTCTTCAGGGTCTTCTGAGTCTTCAGGGTCTTCTGAGTCTTCAGATTTATACTGACTGATATACTGAGTCTTCATCTTTGAGTCTTGATTCTCGATTTCATCTTGAGTCTTGATATCTCGATTTTTTCATTAGGAAGTCTTGAGTCTCGGTTTCTCATTTGAGTCTTTAGATTCTCGATTTCATCTTGAGTCTTGAGAACCGCCATTTCATCTTGAAACAGTTTCTTGAAACATCTTGAGTTCTTGAGTCTTGAACCTATCTGAACTATATCTGCTGACTATACTTTTTGCAGATAACATCCTGAATACTCTAAAACTGAATCCTGACTCAATTATCAAGATCATTCTGAACATGTCATACTCAGGGGTTTTGGGATCTTAATCAAAATCATATAATCTTTTATTAAATTCATCTCCCAACACTTGACACAATCCTCGATTTAAGTATTGTTCAAATTTTCTCAACTACCTCCAATATTACCCAACCTCAATTTTCATCTATCGATATTCTTTAACATCGACATTTCTATTATTGGTATTCGTTGCTAGCGATATTTCTATATTTCTTTTACCAATGTATCCTGCTATCGATAAATCTAGCTATCATCAATAGTGCATAAATTAACTCTGAATATGTAGTGTGCCTTGTACTACTGCTGGAGTACAAGATTGCTAGCATAGAGGTTTCCACACCAAACTAAGTCTCAATAATTTTCTTATGACATAACTTTAAGTTATGACTGAATTATACTCGGTCACATGTTTAAAGTTTTGGAATAGATGATCTAGCCAATCATTTTTGTGCTTGAGAGATAATTATTTATATTTATTGATGGAAACAATCCTTCAGGGATTTTCATAAAAATGCAAGATCCTTTTTAAAAGATATTCATTTCTCAAGTCTTGCTTAAGGGTGGTGTTGGAGAAAAAATAGCGTCTTTGCCATTTGAGCTGCATTGAGAACTTTGTACAATTGTTCCACTCAAATTAAATGAACCAAGGTGAATCTCAACATTGAAAGTCCAAATCAAATAATTATAACTATAAAGGCAACTAATTAATATCATACATCTTCTAGCCACGATTAATTATAAGAAAACTTGACATAAAGTTTTCATATTCAAAATATAAACACTTTATATGATCTCTTAAAATAATAAAAGTAAGAGCGCGGCTAATCACACTTATAAAATTACTAAGTACACCCACCTCTAAATTAATTTATCATATATTTTAATTATTTTTTAATATTTTTTAGTACAACCAATAAATTTTACAATTATAATATTAATAACAATATTTAGACCTACTCTACTACATAAACATACCCACCAGATTAATTTTCAATTTAACGCTATTGCTGAATTGAGATGTGAAGGGGTTGTCAATATTTATGTTTTATTTTTTAATCCTAAATTAAAAATTAATTTGATAGGTGTGTTTATTAATTAGAGTAGGTCTAGATATTATATTAAGGTTATAATTATAAAATTTAGAAATTGTATTAAAAAAAACTAAAAAGAGAATTAAAATATATAATGTGTTAAATTAGAGGTGGCTGTACTTAGTAATTTTGTGGGTGTAAGTAGCTGCTCCCTAAAAGTAAAGCATTACTATCTCAAAACAAGCAATGTGTTTCAATTCGTACATGGCAATTCTCATTCTAAAAAAGAATTAATTGGAAGAACACATTTAAATTCGCATATTATGGTTCTAATTAATTTCAGAGCTAGGTAAAGCTTCTTCCTTCAAGGTCTGTGTATAATGAATTCTTAATTAAGCTATGAGAATACACAAAGTCCTTCATCATTCACAAAATCCTTCATAAGTTAATAATAAAATAATACATGAGAATCAATTAACAGAAAAATAGATGTTCATTTCATATGCTACCTGCAGAACAGTGGTACACTGCTGAAGGTGATGCAAATATTTATTAAATGTACAACTTACAGTCTTATACTACACTTTATCCATTCACAAAGCAAGACAGACTCGGTTTAATTGCTATTCAAATATCATCCCCAAATCATCTAAATAATTTCATGGATATAAAAGTCAGTTTAAAAAATCAAGAGCCACAACAGTGAAAGGAAATATATTGTCTTGTTGAATCAATAATGTCAAGCAATGTATTTAGTTATAATAAGAACTGGGAATCATTAAAAAGAGTACATAACAAATGTTTTGAAATTTGTCTGCGTATTGTTGTAGGATCAACGAAATAAAATATAATTTGAAGATAACAAATCAAGTTGCATTTACTCACCAGCCTTATTTGTTATAATCCAAAACATTCAATGGTTGTCAAGAAATACAACAAAGTTATATATTAACACCCAAGTGCATAAGCCTAAAAAGGGGGAAAGATGTACAATCTCTTGTTCAAAACCAATTCGATTAAATTTAACTCAAATCTCAAAATTAACAAATCGGCAAAGCATTAGTCATAAGTTGATTCACATAATTTATTAGTACAATATTTATTCATTAGTGTCATTTATAAAAGATGCGGAAGACAAAAATGATAATATATATATATATATATATATTAATATTATAAGCTTTCAGATTAAAACAACACAGAAGAACGTTGTTAATTCACAAGCGGCCAAACCATAAGGAGATTATACTAAACCAATAAATAATGATTCACACCGCCTTATCCAATCAACTTCTTTGGTATGGATTTTATTTATCATTATAATATTTGATTATCAATGATCATAACATAAATCATGAAATTCACCATATATCTACCAAAGGTTTTATACAAGATATATATTGCGTCAAACATGTATCATTACAAATTGCAATACAGATCGAAGCGTACCTTAATCTGATGTGGGAGGATGTGGAATTCTGAAATCCAATTGGCAAAGCAATCGTGTTGATAACGTGTTGTAAATTTGAAAATTTGCCTATAAACTACTTTATTAATGGACGAGTCTTTGTATATTTTAAAAAAGCTCATGAAAGAAACGTTCATTATTTAACCACAATTCTTATTAGATAATGTTTCATCTCTTCATCATCAGAGATTAAGTGACCTATTGTCATCAATGTAATCGACGTATTACGATTTAACATCATAATCTTCCTCTCTATCTTTTCTCTCACAAATTATAGGGCGCAACTGCCCACGCCCACAAAATTACTAAGTATGCCCATTTTTTTTTATATAAAAATAATCTTAATGAAAAATACTACTATACCCTTTGTAATTAAAATAAAAATATTAAATTTACTAAACCCACCCACTTTTCTTAATCCCAAGTTAAAGAGCCATCTCACACAATAAAAAAAAAAACACACACTATCTTCATTTTTCTCAAGAAAAAAAAAAGGTCTTCAAATTTAAAAATTTTTTGAGGAGAAATTAGTACATCAATCCCCACTCCCTCCCTCTATAGAAGGTGGCCTGCACCATGAACAGGTGTTTCTGTTGCTGATGATTTTAAACCCACCATTTTGGAGTGAGATCCAAATTGGATTTCAGGAGACACTGAGGCCTCCACCGTTGATGTTTTTAAACTGAATCATCTCTCACATTATTGCAGAAATCAAAGCTCCTAAAATCTGATATTTTCCCCAATGGTCTGATGGATCGCTCTGTGCAATCTGAATTGCTCTCAATTGATGAAGATTAAGAAGGGTTCTGTCGAATTGAGTTGTGGGGTTTGTTAATTATGTTTTTTTTTTTTCAATCAAAAACTGTAAATTAATTTGGTGGGTGTTTTTTATTTAGTACATGAGTCTAAATATTGTATTAAGGTTATAATTGTAAACTTTTAAGGGTGTACTAAGAAAAATTAAAGAATAAGTTAAAAATGTTGTGGGTTAATTTAGTAATTTGGGTGTATTTAGTAATTTTGTGGGCATGAGTAGCCGCACCCCAAATTATATTCTCTCTCTTTCCAGTTTGCTCATTATTTCAATTTCCTTTTCTCTAATGAGTCCCATCTCACAAAGTTTTGCAGCAATTAGGAAAAGGATTTTGTGATGACCTTTTTTTTTCCTTATCTCTACCAATAGGACTGAGAATAGTTGAACATCCATTGCCTGAAGTTTCTAGATTGGAGGGATGAAATACTCTCCATCTTCACTGGTCCTTCTTTCGGCCATCGCAAAGTTGCCACAACTACTAAAAACCTCTCGCAAATATTAGCAAGACTGAATTTCACATTTTTTGCCTGTCAAAAATTTGCGACGACTCCGTAACAAATATTAGCGAGATTCAAAATTTCAATAGATTTTCGCCCATAAAAAATCCGTCATTATTTCTGCCTCTAAACACTGATATTTTTTAGTATTTTTATTACCGTTGAAACTAGAAATTCTAAAAAACAAAATTCCCTTTTTACCTTATCGTAGTTTCACATCTTAATTTATATTTTGGACATCCCAACACAAACTTCTTATACCATTTTTAGAACCTATTTACCCCACTACATCAAATAATTATGAGTAACACTAGTGTGAACCAGGTTCACACTATGAACCATAATTCAATATAATTCATTTTGAAGGATGGGTTGACCTGATCCAATCCATTCACTCTCACTTTCACCTAGCAACGCCAAGGATCACGCCCCCTTCGCTCCCTCAGTCCATTCTCTTTTTTTCTCGTGTCGTCGCACTGTTGATCTTGCTCAACGACCACGTCTCCCTTCGCTCTCTCAGTCCATTCCATCTAACTCTCTCGCTGCCGCATCATTGCTCAACGATAATGATAGTATTTTTCGTAACAATGATAGTTTATGTGTATAACAGTGATACTTAGAAAGCATACAGTGACATTGATAGTTTTCATGAATAACAGTGATAGTTTTTCTTCAAAACAACGATATTTTTTATGTGTATTTTTTTTTTTTTTGCATACCAGTGATAATTTAATAGCATTACAGTGAGTATTTTTATAGTGATAGTTTATGTGTATAACAGTGATACTTAGTTTAGCATACAATGACAATGATAGTTTTTTTTAGTAACAGTGATAGTTTTTATATGTGTATTGGTGAATTTTTTTTTTTTTTTGCATACCTGTGATAATTTAATAGGATTACAATGAAAATTTTTATACATAACAATGATAGTTTTAATTCAGTAGCTTATATATATTGAATAGGTGCATTGGTTTGTTTAAAACAACGAACAACTTACCTACGACGACAATTTTCTTAGGCGGCCTCAACAGTGGTATTTTCTCGGGTCTGCGGGTGCGGAGGCGTTTCCGATGTGGGGCGTTACTCTGCGCTCGACGGGGACATGATTTTGCGAAGGTAGAGGAAGAGACAATTTTCGCGTGAGGGGTGAGAGGAGAAGAGAGAGGGAGAAGCACAAATTATATGTGACTCATTTGTAATGTATGTGTCAGGTTTGACTCGGGTTCATACCATAAACTAGGTTAATAATTATCCCTCTTTCATTTTATTTACATCAATTGTCATCCTTTTTTACTCTTATATATACTCCCTTCGTCCCACTATAAATTTTTTACTTTTCTTTTCTATTCAATAAGTTTCATATTCCAATAAATGTTTTTATTTGAGGAAGCAAACATGAAAAGCGATGCATATAAAAACAGGGGGTGAAGGAATGGTGATTTCAGATTTTTTTTTCAAGCTCATGTGTTGTGTTTTGCTTATGATCGAATGCATATGACAAGATAAGAACGTAAAGCAGTAAACAACACAACAATGTATAGTGGTTCGGAGACTCAAGCTCCTACATCCACTTTATTTCTAAGGAAATTCCTTCAAACACTTCCTAAGGCTTTCGATTACCTCTGTTTAGTTTACTAACCTTTCTACTTTGAGCTTTCGACTACCTCGTAGTTTACTAACTCAAACTGGACTTATCACCCTCTCGGGCTCGCCTCTAGATATTTAACGAGTTCACACTCAAATCGGGACTTATCACCCTCACTCGGGATTGCCTAACAACTACCTCACTTCACCACAGGTTATCTCTTACGAGAATGGGGTTTGGGTTTGGTGTTGTCTCCAACTATGGTGAGATTTTCCCTTACATTTGTTTAGCCTCAATGCTAAGGTTGGGAAAAATCTCTAAGCTTTAGGATACATCGTGGGTTGCTTAGATTGGGTTCTAGAACACTCTTTGAATATATTTGCATATCTACAGGACTTGTGTTCTAGGGTGGGGAAAGCTTGAGTATATGTTCTCTTAGCTCAGAGAGCATCGTTGTTATCTTCTTCGACTCCCCACGTAATAATTAATAATGGAAGAACTTGTATTTATAGTGTGAATTTGAATGTTACCGTTGGAGAGAATCACGTTCAAATTCATACTATTCTTTGTAAGTTCTGCGCAGCTTTTTTAAGTGGTTGTCTTCCTCTCATTGGTCCATGGATTCCAAAGGCTATATTCGCCGATTGCCTCGGAACATTCGAGGATATCTCATAAAGTCTTAGGTTAATAATTATCCTTTGTCTTTCATTTTATTTACATCAATTGTCTTCGAAGTCTTGAGAGATATCTTGAATGATATTTAGTCTTCATATAGTCTTGGTTTTCGTTTCATCTTGAAGTCTTATAATTCTTTTCTACTTGAAGTTTTCTTTTCTATTCAAGTCTTTAGAATCTATTCTATATCTGCCGACCATTAATAACATGGACTCTTAAAAAGACTCATCTATCAAGATTACTGAACATGTCATAAGTTTTTTAATCAAAATCTTCTTTATTAAATTCATTTCCCAACAATTTCCCCTTTTTGATGATGCAAAACCATCTTATTCAAAAAACACTTAACCTATTCAATTTTTCCTATTACAAGATTGGTATATTTCTCAACAATTACTTCAAAGAATGAATCTCCCAACAATTTCATCACCAAAAACAACAATAATCAGGCATATCAAATATAAAAAAAAAAAATAAGATAATGTGATATTATCTTTGAGCATAAAAGATAAAGTTTCATTGATTGTAATTATCGATTTATAATTACAATGAACTTATTAAAAAAAGGAGGTGTCTTCAGAGACATCTTGAGTTCAGTCTCTTGATTCAGCCGGACCTATATAAGACGGAGGATAATATTAGTCTATTTTATTCTTGACCCTTTTTGAATCAGTCTCATATTCAAATGCATCTCGACCGATCATATCAACATATCTTGATCAATATATCGGGATAAGATCCGTAAGTACATCATATCGAGGTTAGCATATCGGGGTTTATCATATCGATCTCGATCACGTCGATCTCGATCGATCTTATCGTTTCATCTTCATATCGATCTCGATCACGTCGATCTTGATCGGTCTCTTTTGCTCATCTTCCCCGCAACCTTTTTTTCCGATTTCTTTAGCTTTTTTTTTCGATTTTGCACGAAATTTCATCATTGACTTTTTTTATATATATATCGATCTCGATCATCTACTGACGATTAGTGAGTTCCCCTCAATTTGTTTATCAACTCGACTTGTTATTAAATTATCTTGAATAACAAAAGTTGATAATATTTTGGCATAGTTTATCAAAACTCAAATATCCCAACAAGGACGCCAAAAAACATTAAGATATATGATTTTTAAAGAAACGGGTTTTCCTTTAAAAAGATCGATTCAGTGGTCACTCGAAATTAATTGAACCTTTTGAACTCCTCGCTCGATACCACTTGTTTGAAAAACCCATTTTTGTGAGAAAAACATGAAAAGTGATGCATATAAAAAATGCGAGGAATGGTGATTCCAATTTTTTTTTCAAGCTCATTGTTGTGTTTTGCTTATAATCGAATGCATATGACAAGATAAGAAAAAAAGCAAGAAACAACACACAATGTATAGTGGTTCGGAGACTCAAGCTCCTACATCCACTCTCCATTGCTCCAAGGGAAATTCCTTCAAACACTTCCTTCTTTTACCTCAGAGTTTACTAACCTTTCTACTTTGAGCTTTTTTGACTACCTCTGTAGTTTACTAACTCAAATGGACTTATCACCCTCTCGGGCTCGCCTCTAGATATTTAACGAAGTTCACACTCAAATCGGGACTTATCACCCCTCACTCGGGATTGCTTTAACAACTACCTTTCACTTCAGATGGTTATCTCTTACGAGAATGGGGTTTGGGTTTGGTGTTGTTCCAACTATGGTGAGATTTTGAACATTTGTGTTTTAGCCTCAATGCTAAGGTTGGGAAAATCTCTCTAAGCTAGGATACATCGTGGGTTACTTAGATTGGGTTCTAGAACACTCTTTGAATATATTTGTATTACTTGTGTTCTAGGGTGGGAAAGCTTGAGTATATGTTCTCTTAGCTACAGAGCATCGTTCTTTATCTTCTTCACACTTCCACACGAATAATAATGTAGGAAGAACTTGTATTTATAGTGTGAATTTGAATGTTACCGTTGGAGAGAATCCAATTGCAACTTTTTTTTCAGGTTGTCTTATTCCTTGGTCGTCCACGCGTTTGGATTAAATTTTTATAGTATTTTAAGTTTTATATTTTTTATTTGATATCCTTTGTCTTCGATCTTCAATATCTTTTCGATTTCGTATGATTGTAAATTGAATAGTGTTTGAGGATTTTGAGCATTAATTCTCTTTTTTGTGTAGATTTCAGTTCGATATGCAGAGATAAATCATTTATCGAATTGTATCAAGATTATTTTCAGTTTTGGGTTAATCAAAATCTTCTTTATTAAAATTTGCAATTTAATTTTTACCATATTATATTGTTATTTTTTATACATCTTTTTTCTCCCTCCTAATTCCCAAAAGTACCTTTTACTTTAAAAAATAAATACACATAATTTATTACTTTAGTATTATTCCTTAATTAAAGAGCTTAAAAAAAGGAGTAACTTATATAAAGACGGAGGGATAATATCTTAAGCTTCACTTTATTCTCTCTTTTCAATCAAATCAAATGCATGTTCATGCCTTGAGGGGCCATGGTCCCCCAACTTCTTTTTTTTTTTTTTTTTTTTTTTTTATATATACTCCCTCCGTTTATCAAAATTGTTTACATTTCGTTTTGACATGTTGGACGGAAAGATAAATTAAGTTCATTTATGAATAACATAACATGATTGAATTATGATTGTTGGATGATGAAGATAAAAAATTATGTTTCATTACTTACTCCATAAACGCATTTCTTAATTTTTGCATAAACATGTCAAAATGAAATGATCACAGTTTTGGTGGACGAAGGGAGTAGATGGTAATATACTAATTACATGTTACAAATGAAATGTGATTGAATTTTTATTGGTTGGGCCTAGTTTAAGATACATTAGGTTGAGTGAGTCCAATTCCTTAGCCCATTAAATTTTATAGTATTTTAAGTTTCTATTTTTTTATTAATTGTTTTTCGATTTCGTATGATTATAAATTCTAGTGTTTGAGGGATTTTGAGCATAATTCAGCATAATTCTCTTTTTGTGTAGATTTCAGTTCGATATGCAAATCATTTATCATTGTATGTTATTTTCATGGGTTAATAACAAAATGCAATTTGTACCATATATATATTGTCGTTTTTTATAAATTGTAACATATACTATTTTTTTAACAAAATGCAACATGTAGTAGTAAAAATTTCTTTGAGCCGTCACCACTTTTTGCATTACCCTGTTTATTTTCATCACGAGAACATGTTGAATTATGATCTAATTTAATTTTCCACTTGGAATTTTTACACATAACTTTATTAGATACAATTAAATCCTGAAACTTGTAATCACCCGCTTCTTAAATTGAATGAGTTTCTTTCTCAATATCATTCTGGCTCATTCACTCATTTTTCGACAATATGCTTCATTTTAATCAACATCAATCCACTTGTTTGCATTTCCACTAAGTCGTTTCCTATGTTGAGCTTCGTGATAATATATATTTTGTACTTGTTTCCATAGCGAGACACTCTTTTGATTTTTACCACATGTGCTATCTCGAGTAATGTAACACAAACATGACATTAGAGTTATATCTTATTTCACACACCAAGGTACACATTTTGCTCCCTTTTGATTTTTGTCTTTTGATGGAGTTTCTTGGAACAAATTTCGAGAGATATTTTGTGATGTTTGGAATTGTTCGGAGATAAGAACTTGATTAAGATCCGGAGAAAATTGAGAATTTTGATAAGGGTAATTCTTGGTGGGCAGATTCTGCCCTAGCAGAAAAGATTATTTTAGACCTTACAAATTTTATTTAGACTTTAAATTAGAAAAAAATATCTGAAATAAGTTATAAAAAATTAGAACTGAACTAGAGCGTCATGACTGGGATCCTTGCATCCCCAAATCAACCCTAAATCTTTGCTTTTTCCCTAAAATTAAATTTCTATATATTGGCTCCTTCTCTTCTTCAGTTGGCGGCGACTACGGTTCCTTTTTTATTTGCAATTTTTTTATTTTCAGTTTCTTAGTTCCTGTAATTTTTGGGTTTGTTGTAATTTCTTATTTGTTGGGTTTGTGTTCAATTTATATTTTATATAAATTGTTTCCGACTCCTTGCAAAATGGAAATTATAAGGAGAAATCATTTTGAGAACTTCTGGAAATTTTGAGTGTTTTGATTTGAATTGTTTTACGAATCTAATAATCTTCATCTCTGAAAATTTTCGAGTTGTATTACGAATATGATTTTCATCTTTCTTGGCGATGCTGCAAGTCTATAGATTTTTCAATTAAGTAGTGACGGTGGTGTGGGGACGGCGGCGGAGGAGCCCTTATGTCTGGCCGACGGTTAATTTCAATGACATGAAAAGTTCAGAAAAGAACTGGACAGTTTCAAAATATTATACAAGGACAAAGTAGTAATTATTTGACTAGCATAATGAGTATTTTGCTATCTATTTCATTAAATAATTTGTTTTTAGATGAAATTAAGACATACATAAAAATAAATTATGTATAGAATTATAATATTAAAAGAGAATTTTGTGTGAAATTATCTCATACGTGAAACAAATCTTCCTTTGATATTTGGATCATACTACTCAAATTAAGTTGGAGCTCTACAAATTCATAATTTATACTATATAATATAGTAAATGACACATGTCGAGCATCGCTCGGGTGAAATACTAGTTAGAAGAGAAAAGAGAGAAGTTTAATTTGTATTTTAAAATATTTTGATATTGGACTCTATTTGTAGAAAAAAAAAATTTAATTTTGATTTTTTTATTTTAAATCATATTATCTTCAATATTTACAAATTTAATTATATAAAAAAAATCACAAGAACCAACCACAAATTGACATATGTATTGGAAATGGTATAAAAAATTGGGTTTGACACTTGGGTAACCGTCCAGTGTCACCACACTTCCTTGACATTTATTTATTTTATTAATAAATTTTTTTGTCATCTTTTGTGTGGCATTTGTAAAATGTTAATGATAAACTTGGTCTAAGAAAAATATTGATATTATAGTTTAGAGGTGTGAATATATAATATAGGTGAATGTGTATTTCGATGAAAGATAAAATGTGCAAATTCAAAAATTGATCGGGATGGGGAGAAGCCTATCTCACATCCTAATCTCCCGAACCGAAAACAAACACGGTCTTATAAGACCATCACCAACCCGGACTCAAATTTGAACTCAAAACTCACTCCAGTACAATGAAAATCTTGTGGCAATTAATTTGACACAGATGAACAATGTGTGGTAAATTGCGATACATTATTCACCAACTCAAATTTGCTTTTCTGATTTTTTGGGGGTTTCAAACACTTGTTACATTTATTCAACATTCAATTTATTTTGAGTTTAGTTTAACGATTCAATATTTATTCTTAGTATGGTGTTTCTTAGAGCAGTCAGGATTTCGTACTGACTGGCAATAGTCAGGGTCTGAAATTTCGCCATGTGTCGTCGTACTCTATCGTACTGACCTGATACCTATTGTACAAGTTTAATATTTTTAAATTATTTTTTGTCATTTACCATCTTACCCTCTCTCAAACCAAATTAAAAAATAACATATTAAAATTATTTCTTCTAAACCTAAAAATCAATTCACACCCACAAAAATTAATTCCACCACCAATTTCAATAGGAAAAATGTCAAATTGGACCTCAGCTTGTTTCTTAGGATCAATAAGCCCCTAATCTATTGTTTTGTTCATTCACACCCTTTTTCTTTTCAAATTGGATCAAACAAGCCCTCCATCTCCTAAAATCCAAACACATAAACCCCTGTAATCTATTTGAATGAAACGGAGTTAATATTGGATGCTTATACGGACAACTATGCTTATAATTACTTCCACATGGTCTCTATCTGTCATATTATGCATATGCGAAGCAAACTCAGACTGCAACATCTATTATTGCAGCATCTATTTTGTAACTAGAATTCAACCTCTGTTTTTGTATAAGAATCCAACCTCCATAATTGTAACAGGAATCCAACTTCTCTCCCTCATTAACTAATCCAATGTCTTTATGAATATAATTAAGATGCAAAGCATGACTTCAGCATCGGCAAAGGTATCGCCGCCATTGTACGTGTCGGCGAAAAGCTTGGTCATTCCATTTCCCGTAAAGAAAATAAAATTAATTATTAGTGAATTAATTTTGCCTCGAACATCAAGGTCTGCAAACACTTTAAGAGGAGATGCCATGGAGAGAAGACGATGCTTTTCTTTATAAAAAAATATGTCCTGTTCTGTTTTTTTGTTTTTTTATATACTAGAAAGAAGAATGAAATAACTCATGAGGAACAAGAATGATATATATATATATATATTTATAAAAAATGTTATAAGGACAAATTTGTAAATTGATAATTGTATATTTTAAATTATTTAATTTATTATAACATTAAGACAGTACGACACAATTCGACATATAGTACGATGCAGTACGATGGTCAGTACGACACACAGTACAATAGGTTGCAGGTCTTTAAATTTAAGTCTTTGGATTTTAAATCTAATAGCTCAAATTAACTGACTATTGTCAGTCAGTACGACACTCTGACTGCTATAAGAAACACCCTTCTTAGTATCTGTGTTACTATAAATTATCTCAAAGTATTAATATTATGATTACATTGATCAAAATTTGGTTTTATTCAATATTTTGCGTAATATTATTTTATTATGGATTTTTTATCATTTTCAATTTAATATTATGTGGCATTATATATCTGATTATAAATAAATACTTGATAAAGTAGAAAATGAAAAAGATAAAACTAAGAATATTGTAAGAGTTATTAACATTGAGTTAAATAAATTTAATGATTGAAGATAATTTTATTATTGGTGGCAAATTTATGATTTTTGTGGCAAATTTTCCGATGTCTAAGTCAAAGTTCACGAGAAAAACATTCCAACAATGATTTTAGGCAAATATGTTAAGCCAACATCCCTACGTTGGGTAGGTAGATGACCATGATTATGTTGTTATGACTTGGGAGTACTAATATAAAGGCCATTTTATGTTCCAAATTAAACACTGCATATGGACTTTGTTTTTTTTTTTTTTTTTTTTTCTAAGTAGCTTGATAGAAGCTTTGATCTGAAAATGCTGTATTTATCTCCAAAGAAATTGTAAATGTAATCTTCAAATGGGATTTTTGCGAATATGTTAAATTGAATTTATTGGTTTGGAAAACACAATTTGCTAACATTTCACGGTATTAATATTAAATTAAGACAAAGTATAGTATGAAAATTTGCATACATGAAAAAACTTTTATTTACAAATAAATTATGTATATGGTGAAGGTAAGACATAGTCGAGTGGTTCATGGTTCACTCGGCCCGAGTGGTTCATGGTTCACCAGGACCCGTATAGGTCATGATTTAGGGTTCATTATTTAGTATTTAGGGTGTAGATGGTTCACCAGACCCGAATATGTCATGATTTAGAGTCATTTTATAGTTTTTCATTCATGAAAATTTCCACACTAGACCTACTCTTAAATTAAAGAAGATATAATCCAAAAAAAAAAATTATAATCTTGAAATGAGATTCGTCCCGAATTCAATTTATAAAATTTGTTTTGTAAACTCTACCAACATCTATTCGAACGTATGTAAATCATGATATTACGATATAAGTGTAATTAAGTTATTACTCCCTCCGTTCCAAAATAACTTGAATATTGGAAATGACACGTAAACCAAGTAAAGTGGGTTTAAGTGGAATAAAAAGGTGTTGTGAATGTATTAATATTATATTTATTTCCATTTTGGGAGTGTTCAAATAATGTTGAGACATCCAAATAAGACAAGTATTCAAATAATATTTGGATGGAGGGAGTATGATTTATGACATCACGATCTAAGACTACTGCATTTGCAAGTGATATTAACAACTTTTCTAATCACGATATTACGATATTAGTCCTGTAACTTGAGGTGCACATGTTAATTACGGCGAAATTTTAAAATTTTTGATAAAAAATGATTGAAATTGACACATTTAGAACTATAATTAAAAAATAAAAAATTACAAAATTAAAATAAAATCATCCAAAATTACAGGATTAAAAATGAAATTTTGTCGAGATAAGTGTTCAATTACTTTCCTCTATCAACCAGACTCAACAAATTAAATTTTCCCACCCACATTCAGAAAAGCAGTACCCACATAGAAAGCTTAAAAATCATATCTTTTAATTCCCCTTTTATTCAACAGGGGCTTTCAAATAAATGCACCCTTCGAGGCTGTAAAAATAACTCAGAATTTAAGAAGAGAAATAGACCCATTTCTTGTCTGAATTACATTTTGTGTTTCCTATTTTGAGGTAAGTCTTTTCGACATTTTTATGAAGATCTTGTTTTCTGTTGTATCTTTTAATGTATATCTCAACTTGTGTGTGTGTTCTTGTAATGTTTCTGATCGGTTTGAGTAATTAAAGGTTGTATTTTTGTGTTTCAGAAATTAAAATTTGTTTCTTGAAAATTAGGCGTATTTTGTTTTGTGTTGTTTTTCTCTTCATATCTGATTTAATTTCTAAATGTGATTGAACGAAATCAAGTTTTGTGGCTGCTTGTTAAGATTTAAGAAACTATACCCTGTGCTTTGGTGATTGTACTTGCCATGTTTTCAATTTGATTTGTTTGTTGACAAAGTCTTGTATGCACAGGTGCACCGTGCAGCTCAAGTGCATTTTTAAAAGGTATTAGTTGTTTTCACTAAATAGTATTAGTTGCTTTCAGTGAACAGTATTAGTTGTTTTTATTGAACAGTATTAGTTGTTATCATTGAACAGTATTAGTAGTTTTAACTAAAAAGTATTAGTTGTTTTAACTGAATAGTATTAGTTGTTTTCACTGAAAAGTATTAGTTGGTTCACTGAAAAGTATTAGTAAACCTTCATTCTTTGCATACTTGTATTCATAGCTATATATGATGCTAATTTAATGAGAGAGGTGAGTTGTAGGTTTATGAGTAGGCTCAATAATGAACCAAGATGAGAGATTTGAGCAGCGATGGGATTTTAGGAGGAAAGAGTACACCTCAAGCGACGACAATGGGTCTAATTCAAGCGGTGATCCCGCAAATAGGAATCAAAAGTTAGTAACGAACTTAGTTTTGGTTGAAAGTGATGAAGATCCGGAATGTGAAGAAATAAGGCATGAAAAGTTTGAGGAAACGAAGAACGAATCGAACAAGAAGAAGAAGAAACAGGGGTTGCAGAAGAAGAAATCGGAGGCCAATGGAAACAAGAGGAAGAGAAAAGTGAACACCAATGAAACGGTGACGTTGAAAGACCTCAAGAAGTTCGCTAATTCTCTAATACACGAGCTGTCAGTTACTCGAGAAAACATGTTTGCTCATATGAGAGAAGAGATGAGAAAATCGGCGTCTTCAAAGTCCAATTCGTTGCCAATTAACAAGAATGTGAAACGGTCTCAGAAGAACGAGAAAAATGAGTCTAGAAGAACAAATAAGCTACAGAAAGGCGATGAATTGAGACCGTCTGATATGAATCATCGATTAGTATCTTCATCAAACATCCCTCTACCGAGTCCACAGTTTCAAACTCCGAACAATCATATTCTTCAAGGGGTGCCTAAGATTATCCCATCAGGGTTGGAGACTGAAATCGGGAAAAGATTTTCAAGTAGAATTCCAAAGTTTCAGCCACAAGAATTGTTAGGAAGCTTTTCCCACAATCATCAAAAGACTAGTGTGGATTTACTAGGCCAAAAAAACTACATTCAGGGAATCGGGTTTCCGATTCCACTGATTCAAGGGACGAGCAATGGTTCTAATGCGTCGAGCCTGACTTATTGTGAGAACGCGTTTGTGGATAACAATGGAGTTGGTGTGAGGATGAATGCAAGATTTCCTGCAGGGTGGAGTTGAGTTCCATTTTAGTTACTAAGCTAGTGTCCTAAAAATGAATGAGCAGATGTTATGCTTCTCTTGAATTCTTTCTACCAATTAAACTACATATTTTGACTGATCACATTTGCTTTAATTTTCTTTTGGATGATTTAGGGCGTGTTTTCAAACTCTACAAAACAACTTCCTGAATATAGTTTTTAAAAAAAAGTGATTATGAAGTTGTTCATAGAGTTTGAAAACACACCTTTAACAAACATGACTTTTTTATTATGACAAATGAAAGTGAATCTTGATGTTTTTTTATCAACTTTAATTGGATGAATATCTTTTATTTTTTAATAATGCATGATCACTGATAAATTGGTAGTTGCATGGATGGATTTAGGGGCGGCGTTATATAGAAACTTTTACATTCGTAAATTTTGTCATTTTGGAGGGCGTAATAAAACTTTTCTCACCTATACATTATGAAAAAAATTGTCCCTGTTGGGACGAAATTTTTGGATCCATTTAGTGATGCTAATTTCATGTTCAATGACCAATTTAACAAGTTTTTTTTTCTTTTTTAACATCATCAGTTTTTTGGGTGATTTTTTTTTTTTGTGTTGGGGGAGGGACGAAAAACTCCCTCCACCCGTGTCGTTGGCCCTTCAAGTCGGACGGGAATCGAAGGATGTGTTCAAGTATCAAACACTTGTGGGAGAGAGTTAACATGATTCAATCCCTTGAACAAACCTCCATAATATTTCAATGGAGAATTTGTCCCACACGGGATTCGAACCTGCGTTGTCGGGAGACTTCTCTCCACATTACTACAAGCTTTATCACTTGGTCATGCCCTTTAGGGTGGGTGATTTACTTTACTGTATGAAAC
Organism: Stenogyne calaminthoides; assembly: GCA_037126765.1. Lineage (NCBI taxonomy): Eukaryota > Viridiplantae > Streptophyta > Magnoliopsida > Lamiales > Lamiaceae > Stenogyne > Stenogyne calaminthoides. Next base: position 12,158,935 of record JBBCBC010000008.1, on the reverse strand, counting down.
GTCATGGTGGACTCACTCACTCCATACTTTCTCCTATTTGTAACATTTTGAGGTAGTCGATTTTATCCTGAAAACTCACCAATGAAGAAATTAAAAAAAAGGGAAGAACTGAGTATTATATTGAGTTTATTATTCTATAACACATATTTTTTCTCCATAATACTAATTGGCCAAATTCTTTTTATTATGTCTCATATATATAACATCAACGCCGTTATATTTCTATATATGTTGTCTTTCTTCTTCACACAGCATTCTGAATCAGAACAAGTTTCAAAACTTTCCTATCTATTTCAGGGATTCAGAATTTTCAATTTGAAAGTGATAAAATAATTTAAATATTATTATTATTATTTAATATTTAAAATTTAAAATTTCACAGATAGATATTAAAAATTTAAAATATATAGTATTAAGATTATATTATAATTACACTTGAATTTATTGAATTTAAATTTTTAAAAGTATTCTTTAAATTGGAGGTACACTTTAATTATTTTAAGAAAAATATATATTAATTGTATTTTATGGAGTATAAAAAAAAAAAAAGCAATGCCCCAACCGGATTCATGTAGCCAACACAACTAAAACATTGTTAAAGGCGCAAACTAAGAACTGCCTCTCTGTTGTGCTGTATTGTGGGAGTAATTGTGCATTTTCAGCACCAAATAATTGATTACTCGATTATGCCTTGATTGCATTTCAACTAAATTTCTGGGTTTTTTCTGCGCCTTTCTTGGTTACCTTCTACTGCTCCTTCCTCTCTCTCTGTTTCTTGTTTCAAAGGCGCAAACTTTGAACTTTTTCTTGAAAAGAAAACGATTCCGATCTTGCAACTTGTTGGGATTCTCTCTGGACTTAAATTTAACATTTTTGTTTTTACTTTTTGAAGGTTTTATGTGGAACAAATGCAATGCTACAAAGATTTAAGATCAAACCTCACTCTCATCGAGTTTATTCCTCCCGGAATCATCGTCTCAGATTTTCAACATTCGAGCTTGTGAAAGACCTTCAACCCCATCGATCACCATCTCAAGAACTCAACAATTACGACCATTTGTTAAAGATATGGCTCCAAGAATGCAAGAACTCAGTCCCGTCAACTGTTCGATCAAATGCCCCAAACACTCTGTTTTTCTTTAAAGACGGCCAAAACAATCCACGCCCAGAGCTTGAAGCTCGGAGTATCATCAGATGGGAATTTGGGGAACAAAATCTTGGATTTATACGCCAAATGTGGCCACACAGATTATGCTAAAAAGACATTTTTACTGCTTCACAAAACAGATGCTTTATCCTGGAATTCGATTATGAAAATGAACTCGCGCGAGGGTTTTTTTAGAGATGTTGTCAATGATTTTGTTTCCATGTGGAGTTGTGGGGTGGTGGGGAATCAGTTTAGTTTTGCAATTGGTTTATCGGCATGTGCTAAGTTGATTGACATAAGGGTGGGGTTGGGAAGCAAGTGCATTGTGCTCTTATAAAACTGGGGTTTGAAAGTGATGCGTATTGCGAGGGTGCATTGATAGATATGTATGCCAAATGTGGTTGTCTAAATCTTGCTAAGAGGATATTTGATAATGCTGTTGATCCGGATAGAGTTTCTTGGACTGCAATGATTTCAGGATTTGGTCAAGCTGGTTTGGTTAATGAGGCAATAGAGGTCTTCGAGCAGATGCAAAAAGCGGGTCATATGCCTGATAATGTGGTGTTTATAACCGTCTTAAGCTCTTGTGTGGGGCAAGGAAGGCTTGATGATGCTCATCAGTTGTTTTCCCAAATGCCGAATCCAAGTGTTGTCGCGTGGAATGTAATGATTTCAGGTCATGTGAAGGGGGGAAACGAGGGGGAAGCTATCAAAACTTTTCAAGAATATGATTGATGCTGGTATTAAACCAACACGTTCTACACTAGGAAGCGTGCTGAGAGCTATTTCCATATCAGCTAACCATGAATACGGCTTGCAGGTCCATTGTTTTGCATTGAAGCAGGGGCTATACTGTAATTTATACGTAGGGAGTTCTTTAGTTAACATGTATGCCAAATGTCAGAAAATGGAGGCAGCAAAGGCGGTCTTTGATGACTTGGAAGAGAAAAACAATGTGTTATGCAATGCATTGATTGGCGGTTATGCTCAGAACGGGCATGCTCGTGAGGTTTTGCAGTTATTCATGGATATGAAGAAGGTTTCTGGATTTCAATCCGATGAATATACCTATACTAGCTTGTTGAGTGCTTGTGCTTGTTTAAAAGATATAGATAAGGGCCGCCAGTTACATTCGGTCTTCATCAAGAGTGAATTTGGAGTAAACTTATACGTCCAAAATGCGTTAGTTGATATGTATGCGAAATGCAGAGCTCTACGCAATGCAAGAAGACTGTTTGAGCAAATCAGAAATCGAGATAACGTTTCTTGGAATGCAATTATTGTAGGATATGTGCAGGAAGAAGAAGAGGAAGAAGCTTTTAGTATGTTCTGTAGAATGATTTCAGAAGGAAAAAACCTGATGAAGTATCTTTAGCTAGCATACTTAGTGCTACATCGAATCTGAAAGATCTTTATAAAGGTATGCAGATTCATTCTTTTCTGCTAAAATATGGTCTAGAGAAAGCCCTTTATGCTGAAGCTCATTAATTGACATGTATTGTAAATGTGGAGTAATCAAAACTGCATCCATACTTTTCTCGTCGATGCCTGAAAAGAGTGTGGTTTGTGTAAATGCTTTAATTTCTGGTTATGCTCGATTTAGCTTAATCGAGGCTTCAAATGTTTTCAAGCAAATGTTTTTCGATGAAATGAGACCTTCAGAAGTCACTTTTGCTACACTTTTGGAGGCATGCTCTGATAATGTTGATTCGTATTTTGGGAGACAACTCCACTGTTTTATCGTGAAACTTGGCCTCCCGTATAATGATGAATTTTTAGTTGTCTCTCTGTTGGGAATGTACATGAGTGCTCAACTAAATACCGATGCTACCCTTTTGTTCTCTGAGCTCCCTCATCCAAGAAGCACAGTTTTATGGACAGTCTTGATATCGGGAAGCGCCCAAAATGGCTGTTGTGAAGACGCATTAGTTTGGTATCAAGAAATGCGTTTTCATAATATCATGCCAGATCAAGCCACATTTGCTAGTGTCATTAGAGCATGCTCTATTTTATCTTCTTTAAATGATGGTAAAAAAATCCACTCTTTGATCTTTCATATTGGTTATGATAAAGATGAGTTGACCGGGAGCACTCTCGTTGATATGTATGCTAAATGTGGAGATGTGCAAAGTTCTTCCCAAGTATTTAACGAAATGAATAGCAAGAAAGACGTTATCTCATGGAACTCGATGATTGTTGGGTATGCGAAAAACGGGTACGCAGAAAATGCACTAGAGATCTTCGATGAGATGAGGGGAGAAAATATAAAACCCGATGAAGTCACTTTTCTTGGTGTTTTAACAGCTTGTAGTCATGGAGGGTTGGTGGAAGAAGGTCGAAAAGTGTTCGATAGTATGACTACTCATTATGGGCTTGTACCACGTGTTGACCATTTGGCCTGCATGGTTGACCTTTTGGGGCGGTGGGGGTTTCTAGAGCAGGCAGAAGAATTCATCGATGAGATGGGATTTGAGGCTGATTCTATGATATGGGGTACGTTTCTTAGTGCTTGCAGATTGCATGGGGATGAAGCAAGAGGGCAACGGGCAGCTTTAAAGCTTATGGAGTCGGAACCGCAGGATTCTTCTCATTATGTGCTGCTTTCAAATATACACGCAGCATCGGGGTATTGGGATGGAGTTAAGTTTGTGAGGAAGAAGATGGTAGAGAAAGGAGTTAAGAAGGTGCCTGGAAGTAGTAAAATTTCCTTGGATGTATCATGAAGGTGGAAAAAACGTGTACAGCGTGAATATCCCATCTTTGATCTGTCTTAACAATGTGGCAGCAAGAGAAGGCTCATGATGTGGTATTGATAGGGAGCGTTTGCGTTTGGTTGGAGGGATAACTTTCAGCATCAGTTGTTCTGTAAGTTATTTTTTCACTGTTCTATTTTGGCTGTAGGAGGCAATGCCTTATCTGGCCATTTTTTTTTGTTGCTTTACTAATAGAAGCCACTTGTTACAGAATGATACTTGATTTCTCAAATTAATCACACCTCTTCCAATTCCTTTATTTTCCACGAAGCAGAACAGCCAAATGCGATGGTTATCATTTCTCTCTGCCTCTTCTGTGTGACCAAGGCGGAATGATGGTAAGGGCCGCAGTAAGGAAGGGTGATGGAGTGGAGCGTGGCAGCTCGGGCTGTACGTAATGGTGTTTGGCCTCAGATGATTGATTGATGTTTCTGTTTATTTGTTCGGTACGACCCGTGCCTCTATATTTTTTACTTATTTGCGGTGCAATATTATATACAACGCCTCTATTTTTTGTATTCTCTCTCTTGGATGTTGAGATTTGAAATTTGCATTTACAACCAAATGTATTTCAAAGTGATTCTTCCATGCTTCTTATGATAAAGGTTGTGGATTTTTTCGTGTTTTGCGTACTCTACTTTGTTTTCCTTGGTTCAATTTATTCATGAGCAATGTGCACAACCTTCATTTAGTTGGGTATATAACAAAAAATTGGGGTTGAATCATATTGCATTATATCTCATTTGACTTGCAGAAATGGCAAGGAATGATGTAAGCTAATATTTATCTCTTCTATTTATATCCTTTTGTTCTGGTTATACCAATTAGGCTTGGCCTATGTAATTTAGCAAAGTCTCTTATTAAATGCTGTTTACTTTCACTTTGCATCTGATTGATAATTTAAAATTGACACAGAGATGGATTAAGCGCGAGGGCGGAGGCATATGGTGGTAATTCCAACAAGTTTTAGTTGCAAATTGATCTAATGTACGCAGACTTTGATATGAGGTCAACGATCTTCAGTGTTGGGAATACTCAAGTTACCTCTCTTGGGTTCTAATGTGAAGGATTTTAATTTTAACTTTTTGATGAAATACTATTGTAGTAGTCATACACATAGTTATAGTCAGTTCTACCCAATTACTCCAACTACATATAATCATTCATAAGCTTGGCGAATCGTTGTCCATAAATATAAGACAAAGTCTAGTATGAAAATTTTCATACATGAAAAAACTTTAATTTACAATCAAATTATGTAATTGGCGAAGGTAAGACAAAATTGAGTGGTTCATGGTTCACTCGGCCCAAGTGATTCATGGTTCACCCGGCCCGAATAGGTCATAATTTAGGGTTCATTATTTAGTGTTTAGGGTGTAGATGATTGATTTAGGACAATTTTATAAATTTTCATACATGAAAATTTTCACACTAGACATACTCTAAATATAATTGTTAATTTTAGTTTTGTATGTGGTACTGAAATTGACAGGGCCGCTCCTTCCTTGAGTCCGAGGAGTCGGTCGACTCGAGCCCGAAAGTATCCTCAATCTTTGGGGGCCCATAATTTTATACATATATATATATTAATATATTTTTTATGTGCAAAATTTCTTGATACATACTACATTGGCCGAGTGGCAATGGCCAATATTTTGTTTTTGGAGGTGCAAGGACCGAATTCGGCTGGCCTGCACAAATCCTTTTTAATTATCTTGCCAGCACAACAAATTCTATTTACCATAAATCCTTAATTCCTTGCATCAAATTTTTTACAAACTCCAAAAGTAACGATATGGCATACAATTCGTGCCACACATCCTTAATTCCTTCAATCAACTTTTTTATAAACTCCAAAGAGTAACAAGATCATAGAGAGTAAGAATGGATTACTGATTCACAAATGTATCTAGAATTTGTTGGACGAAGAAAAATATGAAAATTTGTAAGAGGATCCTGAACTTGATATTGAAGGAAGTGACTTTAATTTGTGATGCATGTGCAACAAAAAACTTAATTTTTTAAATATTATAAATTATTTAAAATTTTATACATTTTTTGAGCTCATATAAGAAATGATTAGAGGGGTCTAATATTAAAATCGACTCAGGCTCTTGAATTTTTAGGAATGACTCTTTACTCAAAGAAAGCAGCTTAGACTTAGAGCCCTCAAATTTCAATATTCCCTTTACTATTGTGAACTCGTGGATAACGTGCAACATACGTGTTAAATAACTAATATCTGAAACAAAAAATTGCTATGTAACCATCTTTCTTCTACAAGATTGAGATGTAGTTTTTCAAATGGAGGCGAAATTGCTGGTGTGATGATAAACTCTTGCTATGCCAAATACATGAGCCATTGAAGGCTAAGTCTTGTATGCAAAGCCGGCAAATTGAGCCCAGCCCGATGGGCTGGCCAACCAAGCCGAATGTAAGTATGGAATGAGCTGTAAAATTATAGGCCCAAAAAAAATTGGCCTATTTGACCTGACATCCTAATTTTTTTAATAAATAATTTATTATTTTTACTAAGAATTTGACTTTGTATTTTATAAAATTGTGTTCTTGTTGAAAGATTTGATCTAATTGGATAATAATTTGAAATTTATATTTATAAATATATATTATTAATATGGATCATTTGAAAATTTATTTTTAAATTATGTGTTTCGATTCAACACAATCTTTGTGCATGAGAAAAATATTCATTTGTCTTCAATTTCTTATATTATGATATTATCAAGGACTTCAAATGATTATAATAATTTTTATGTTAATTTTTGTCTTTAAAAAATTAAATTTAATTCACATATATTTATTTTAAAAAAAAAAATAAAAATTTTGAACATTGGGTCGGGCTGGCCCATTGGCCCGCTAGTCCATGTAAGGCTGGGCTATACTTTTACAAGCCCAATGAGAATTTTGGGCCGGCCCGACCCAGCCCAAGAATATCAATTGGTTCGATGGGCTGGGCCGCCCGAATTGCCAGCTCTATTTGTATGTATTCAAATGCACCGTGCACTCATAGTGTATTTTTAAATCATGTAACTTGTTATATTAAAATATGCAATTTTTCTACACTGAATCGTGCAACTATTAATATGAAAAAATATTTGCATGGTTCAATATAGACAAATTGTACTCCCTTTGTCCACCAATCTTATGTTACTTTGATTTTTCATGCGTTTTTTAAAGTGAGTTTTGTATTAGTAATTAAAATGATAAAGTGACTTTTAAGGAGGAGTATGATAGATAAGCCCCTCATCTTTCATACAAAGACTGACGTATGTGACTATGTGTCCCGGTGTGGGGGAGGGGACCTGCCCCCACTAATTTTGAATTATATAATTCAAATATTTGAGATGAAGTTCGAAGGGTATACATATTAAGAGACTCTTGTCAACTCTTGAATCATAATTTTCCTTTCACAAAATTTGGAAAGAAATCAAGGCGTTTCAAATTTAATTGGTTTTTTGAATGGGGGAGTGACTCTAAGGTACAAAGTCACTCCCCAAGTGACTCTAAAGTACAAAGTAACTTTATTTTGACTCTAAGGTACAAAAATATGGTTAAAAAGTCTAAGTTGCCCTTCTGTCTATTTTTTTCGTGACTTCGACATGTTTTCAGACTTGACGACGTTTTTTGAGTCGACGATTTTTTGCGCTTTTTTAATTTTTCGACTACTAGGCCAATTTTGGAGTGCAATTTTTTTAATTTTCTGCACTTTCGTCTTTTTTATTCCACTTTTTATTAGTTGCAATTTTTTATATAATTTAATTTAAATTTCAGATTTTATAAAATTTGTATTTCGAATTTGCACTTTTCCAAAATAATATGTATTTTCCAAAATGTGTACTTGGTCAAAACAAAAAAATAAAATTATGAATACATACAAAAATGAGATAAGGAGTATTTTTTTGTACAAATTGTATCTTAGAGTCATTTTAAAGATATTTTGTACCTTAGATTCTTTTTGTTAGAAATTTTGTAGTGGAGAGTCATTAATTCTTTTTTAATATGTAAATTGATTGGAGTATAGTATGTCAAAAGATGTTGTATTTTATCTATGTTGTTATCTGTTTAAACTCGGAGAACAAGCAAATGATGATTTTTTTTGTGAACGGTTTAGAAATTGGAAAAAATGGGAAAAGGCTAAAAGAACATGTCGGAGAAATTTGTGCCCCATCATGATAAATTTTTGGATCCGTCCCTGCTATCATACCCAACCTTAAAAGTTACTTTATTATTTAAATTACTAATACAAAACTCGCTCGCAAAAACGCGTGAAAAGTCAAAGTAGTATAAAATTAGTGGACGGAGGGAGTATTTTTTAGTATAATAAATTGCACTATTCTAAGTTTTTAGCATTAAGTTACTCTATTCTATTTTGGATTTTTGTGCCTGCTAATTTGAGTTCACTACGAGCATACTTTATTAATTGTTGGGGTAATAATCAAAATTGCTTTATGAGCCATTAATTTACGAGAGCTATGTCTATAATCATCATATCCATTTATATTATACAACCGGGCCTGATAAAGAAAAGTTCCTACAATGATCACAACTAATAATAAGAAAAGAAACGAAAAAGGAGATTGAGATGTTTTCTAATCATGCTTGTGATTTTCCTTTTTGTGATTGGTCATTTAATATACCAAGAGTATATATCATGTGAACTTGATATTGATATATGCAACTTGTGCCAATAATATTTTTTTTTTTACATATTTCTTAAATGGCTAGGTACACTTACTGAATAAAGAATCCCTTGGGCGTTGAAAATCTTGCACAAAATCCCCATGCATTTTAATTTATATTTTGGAAAGTCTTGCATAAAATATCCTTTGAATTTTAAAAAATGCACAAAATCTATGTTATGTAAGGGCGTGATTGGTATGACTGAATGAAATTGCGGCTGAATGGAATGAATTAATGAATGAAATAAAGGTCTGAATGGAATGATATAGGAATGATCATTCTTATAATTGATATGACCTACAAATGAAATATAAATATTGGTGAATCTGCTTTAAAATTAGTATTATATATATTTTTAATATATTATTATTTTTAGCTTTTTATTATATATTTTTTTAAATAATATTTTTATAATTATAAAAATAATATTATTATTGTGTTTATTATAATAATATATAATTTTAGTAAACACATATATGTATATTAATATGTTTTTAATTATTGTTGAAAGTATGAGTTAATAATAACGTTATATATATTTTTAATATATTTTTATAATTAATAATATATTATTAAATAATAATATTTTTATTTTAATTTCATTAAAATATTATTAAAAATTTACTTTAATTTACATTTTTCGAGATATAGTTTTATTGTTAAAAAATTTATATTATTTATATATTTTAATATTATTATATTTAATATTATTATTATTATTGGAGTTGGTTATTATTTTTATTAATTAATTTTTTAATAAAATAATATTATTATTAAATTATTATTTTTGTTGGGTAGAAGGTAATATTATGAAATGAATGATAATATTTTTTGTGGAAAAAAATTTCATTCCTCAAAATGTGGAATTCATAAACCCGTGGGGTATGTAAGGAATCACAATTCCTTTATTTTTTGGAATCATCATTCCTAATGGAATTATGATTCCTTCAAAAAATACATATCAATCAATATATTTGGAATAAATTAAGGAATGATCATTTCATTCCCTATTTATTCCAATATATCAATCACACCCTAATTTTTTTTATTTTACATTCGACAACGAATTTGATGATATGCCCGTAAGTGGGCATAAATTTATATGTCTACCACTTTTATAGCGCTTCACCGTTATTTAATTAGTTTATTTAATTAATTCATTCTCCACATATATTCTACTCCCTCCGTCCACCAATCTTATGTTTGATGCTTTTGACACAAGTTTTAAGAAAAATGTAGATAAAGTAGATAAAGTAAGGGTATTATGGAGTATTGTGAGATTTATTTATTAATAAAGTAGTTGGTTGTGAGTGAAAATACAATGATATTTGAAGTAATTAAATGATGGTTAGGGGATAAAGATAAAATGTTTTTTTCTATAAATGGATGCATAAGATTGGTGGACGGAGGAAATATATTTTACACCATTTTATTAATTAAATCAAATATTTTGAGATTATGAATCTTATTAATCACATTTTCTTATTCATCTAAAGTTAATTTTGCCGCCTGAAAAACCCTATACCTCTAAATTTACCTTTATATTTAAAAAAAAATATCATATATACCTATATAAATTTTTGCAGCCATTACATACAATTGCTACCCTAAAAAAAAAATCACACATTATTGTTGATTATAATAATAAATAAATTAATTATAAAAAATATCTGAAATTATATTAATTTGTTTTCGTGTTGCTCATACTACATAAAATCATTGTTGAAAAAAATATATAGTTGGAAAATAAAAGTGGAAAGATAAAAATTTTAAAAAATGATCGGGTCTCCTGTTCACGTGCACTGTGCACTCCATATTGTATTTTAAACACTTGCAACTTGTTGCGTTGAAACTTATTACAAACGTGCAACTATGTTTTACGAACACATATTGCACGTTTTAGTATAACAAGTCGCAAGTTTAAGTGCAATAAGTTGTAAGTTTTTAAAATATATTATGGAGTGCACGGTGCACCTGGTGCATACAATACATAATCTTAATAATATATGAGAAGATAAAACGTAAGAAGAAAAATGAATAAAAGATGAAAAAGAATATTTGAAAAAAAAATAGAGCAAGAAGTAGCGTAAAAATTAATAAAAATAAATGAAACAAAATATATTATTTTAATTAAAAAATGGAGAATAGAATAAATACACGTCAATTTTTTGGGATAGATATATAAAATGGGGAAAAAAATGAAACTTAAGATATTTGATCTAACTAATGAAATGATGTAAAATATGAAATATATATATATAAGATATGGAGATTGAATTAATTAAAAAATTAATTATATTTCAGGAAGTATGTAATCATATAAAAAAAGAAGAAAATATTAAAACGGATAAGTATATGTGCAAAAATGAACGAAACGACATTGACGGCAAACAGTGAAAGGTGCATGTGAACATCCTACAAAAATGAGTTGTCACTAACATTATTAATTTTGCCTATATTTAAAATTAAAAAAAAAAAAAACATTCCACAATTTGGCATGATATGATTTGATAAGAAGCTTGTGGACATAAGGATCATAGTGACTAAGATTTGTCCCTATGACGTGATTTATATCCAAACTTGCAAATTAAAATTAAATTTTAAAAATCAAACCAAATCAAATGCAGTTTATGTCAGTAAGTTAGGCCATCGCTTTGACCGACGTTCACTTAATCAGTTAATCTATATAATTTTTTTTTTTTTTCAGATAGATAGGTATTCTATTACAATGAGTTTCTTCTACCATATTATATTTTTTCGTCTTGTTATTGAACGGAACCACAACTGCACCTTTTTCAATTTAATTTTATAGAAAGGGGAGGTCAACGATCGCTCGTTTTTAGTATTTTCGAACATGTTAGATATTTTACACTAAAGTTTCATCCACATTCTTCAAAATAGCAAACGGACAAGGGAGGTCAACGCTAGCTTGTTTTTAGCAGTTTCGAACATGGTAGAGAGAGTACCCAAAGAGGATGAAAAATCTCCATTCAAATTCCATTAAAGGGGCAGGGGGAGCATGTCTCAAACCCAAGACCCCTCGGTCTTAGATAATGGTACTCCAATCACTTGAGATAAGTGACTTTGACAGTTAATCTATATAATTAGTTCTAGATTAAAACTGTTCAATTCCGTCCTACCCTTAATAACATAAAAATGTATTGCAATTCATAACGTACATTATCTTCTAGATATGAGAAATAAAAAAACTTCTGCATAAAAATATTTTGCTGCTAAAATTGGATTGTCTTGCTTTATATGAAAATGCTATTAAAGTAAGGCAAAATTTTATATGAATTTATTTCAAGGATCCTTTATGATTTTTGGGTCAAAATTAGTACAGAAAAAAAAAATCGAATTCTGTGTTGATCACTTGATCGAATTCGATCATACGAATATTTTCTAAACATTCGCATAAAGGCAGAACAACAAAACTCATTTCGAAATTTGTGTTACTATAAGGAAAAACATGTGTTAGTGTGAGTACATGTATGTCTTACTGTAAGAAATGATCCTTGAAACATGACCCGTGGGTCACAAGGAGAAGTGTATAAACACAGAGAGAAAAACTCGTGAATTATGTGCGGGTCGAATCAGATCAAGCGCATTTTTCTATAAAATTCGCGTAAAGAGAAAACAACAGATTTCACTCCGAGATGTGTGTTAATATAAAAGCAAATATATGTTAGTATAAGTACATGTATGTGTTACTACGATGACTAATGACACATACTTATTTTTCAGTACACACACATGTCTGTAAGTATTTAAAATTGTGTTACTATATTGCCAAATTGTGTTACTGTGAAAAGAAAGATGTGTGGCTCTACGAACAAAACAACACTCCCTTTATTTTCATCTGCTTCCCCCTCTGTTTTTTATATGTTTCTCCTTCTGATTTGTGACAAACTATCGTAAGTAGAGACCCAAACAACCAGATTATACTATTGAATTAGTAAAAATATCTTTTATTTTAATCATCACTAAGTAACACATAATTATCTTAATTTATAGTAACATAGTGTGGGAGCGAATTTCCTATTTTGCCTTTGTGCTGATTTTTAGGAAAATTTTACTTGACCCGTTACAACTAGGGATGTCAACGGGTCGGGTCGGGTCGAGTTGGGTCGGGTACTTAAGTACCCGGACTTGACCCATTCTTTGTACGGATCGGGGCAGGTCGACCCGTTCTAAATAAAAAAATTAATTATATTTTAAAATATTTAATATAAATTTAAGATTTTAATTGAAAGAATTAATAAATGTTATTAGAAGCATGATTATAAATTTGTTTTCACATTTTAAAGATGTTGATATCAATATGAATTTTAGTTAAATTACCATATTGTATTTAATATGATGTCTTATCAATATATATTGACCTAAAATATATTTATGAAATTGAATTATTGTTACTTACATGCTATATATACTAATAAATATGAAAATTATAGTAATAAATTAAATTTATATATATTATATCTAATATATATATATATATATATATATATTAAAATTTAATATCAAAATGAGTCCATACAAGTCGGGGCAGGTCGAGGTAAGAGTGATACCCAGACTTGACCTGTCTCGCTACGGAGCACGGGGAGACTTGAACGTCGCAATTCGGGGCAGCACGGGTCAAACCTATATTGACATCCCTAGTTTCAACTCGCATTGGATCCAAAAAATTTCAACTTCTTCATATTTTAACTAATATTTCACGTGAAATAGTTCACAAGAAAGTCCCCCATGTAACGGATCCAAGATTCGTGAAATATGACCTGCCGGTCAAAATTAATAAAGAGTAAAAAAATTACGGATCCTGTGCGGGTTGAATCGGGTCAAACAAATATTTACTAAAAAAATTGTGCAACGACAAAACAATAAAACTCGCTCTGAGATCTATGTTACTATAAGGGCAAACATATGTTATTGTGAGTACATGTATGTGTTACTACAAGGAAGGGTCCTTGAAATATGACTCGTTGGTCACAAGGAGAAGCGCATAAACACAAAGGGAAAAATTCGCGGATTCTGTGCTGGTCGAATTAGGTCAAGCGCATTTTTTTTATAAAATTCGGTAAATTACAAAATGATAGATTTCGCTCTGAGATGTGTGTTACTATAATGACAAATATGTGTTACTATAAGTACATGTATGTGTTACTACAATGAAAAATGACACATACTTATTTTTCATTACACATATATGTCTATAAGGTATTAAAAATTATGTTACTATATTGTCAAAATGTGTTACTGTGAAGAGAATGATGTGTTATTGTACGAACAAAACGACACACCCTCTATTTTCATCCTCTTCCCCATCTGTTTTTTATCTGCTTCTCCCTCTGATTTGTATCCAACTGTCGTAAGTAAAGGCCTAAACAATCAGATTACATCATTGAATTAGTAAAAAATATCTTCTTCTTTTATTAATTATCACGAAATAACGCACAATTGTCCTTATAGTAACACATACTTATCTTTATAGTAATACAGTCCAGGAGCGAATTTCCTATTTTACCTTCATGCGGATTTTTAGGAAAAGATCAATTGACCCAATTTGACCTACAAATTTTTAGCTCCTTTCTATTTTAACTAATATTTCAAGTAAAATATTTCACAGGAAAGTCGTCCTTAAGGTAAACAAGTAATAACATTTCTAATAATCCGATTTAGTATGCAAACTCTTTTTAGCCACAACATTTATGAGACATGCGAACATTATTTTTCTATATTTTTAGAGTCCGTTTGATTAGTGGTATGAAATTTGAATGAATATGAAATCATGTGATATATTTTATTTATTCACGTGATATATTTGATCTTTTCAAAATGTTTATTATGATGTATTTAAATCATAATTTATTTAAGATCAATTGACATCAAGAGATAATGTTTGATATTATCAATACCACGTAGAAAGTGGTATGAATAATCATGTCAAAAATGGAAAAAAAAGTATGGACTTCGGACCAAAAAAAGAAAAGCCATAAATCATCACAAACACTTGAAAAAGTGAAATATAATTTTTTTTCCCTCTTTTTTCTTCTTTTCCCATGAAATAAATGAGCCCTTAAGGTATTGAAGGATATAACTAAGAGAGCAGCTTTCAAACTATTTACTTTTGAAAGGGGGAAATGCATTTATATTTCCTTTAACTGTATATATTTTAAACTTCTAAAAAAAAGTATATACTTTAATTTACGAGTATCACCATCTATATATATGTCGTGGGATAATGAGTTCGAGTCATCATTTACTCGATTAAAAAAAAAAAACTCTTATAAACGAGCATCAGGTGAAAACTTCATGATATTTTAAAATAGAGTATGAAGAATCTATATCTTAGCCGTTGCTCTAAAATCACATGCTCTATCGTCTGTAGTCCTCATCCAAAGAACGTCCACTTTCCACAACGGCCATATTAAAGTCTATTTGTAGACTTTTAATGATATTTAATTGATTAAACTTTATTATTAAATATTAAACATTACCTAAGTGTGGCTGTAATTTTCCCGGTAAGCAATCATTATTTTTTAACCTTTTAAAAAAAACATTATTCTTTTAAGAAAAATTATAGAGTGGATTAAACAGTGAAAAAGGAAAATGTCTCAAAACAGTCAAATTCTCGTACGGAATTTTCACACTAGAAATACTCTATTGAAAAAGACAGAATTATTATGTGAGATTAAATAGTAGTTGAGTTTGTAAGACAAATTTTAATAAAATATATATTTTATGTGCTTATTCAATAATGTGATTTATGTTTATTAATTAATTGACAAAATTTTAATACGTATTGTATAAAATAATATATAAAAGAAAACAGTAGTAATGACTAATATGTATCGCAAATTATTCGAACGTGATTAAAACGAGCGCTTTCTTGGAAGTGAAAACGTGCGACAACGAAATAAAATAGCGATGGAATCTTTTACAAATTATTTTCCCTATAAACTTCTTTAAAATTTATATATATACGTTTTTTCAATTTATATACATAAATATGTACTCCATAATATAGGAGTGGAAAAAAGATCCGAGAAGCTGTATCAAATGAACTAGAATTTAATAGGGATAGAAAGGTGTAAGATCTATTTATGTGATAATTATGTGTGGCTTTTGATAGGTGTTTTTTTTTTAGTGTATTTCATTTTTATGGTAAGGGTTTGAGTACCCTTTTTCTTTCATTTGCAATAAAATTTCTTTGACCGATAAAAATAAAATAAAAAATCATTCGATGTTAGGTGCCCCTAAATAGTAGTAATATAGTACTATAATTTACATATTTGAAAAGATAAAAATTCATATGAGACGGTCTCATGTATATGATGGAATACAACAAAGTACAAATTACATTCATCTATTCCAAAATGTTACAGTGTTAATGCATAATTTATGCCCGTCTCAACGTGAGACGATCTCATTCAAATGTTCCTCATTTGAAAAAGGGCATGAAGTTGGTGTTTTGAAACAAATAATTATGTCTGAATTCTTGTGTAGACGTTAATGAGCTGCCAAAGTATTCTTTCCTGAAGATTAGGTGAAATAAATAACCCAAACCAGCCAAATAAATTATAGAAAAATATCATATTATAATAATGATGCACTGTTGTGACACTCTGTAGAAGATAAGAACAAATCATTAGAAACCTGCCAGCATCTCTATTGGTTCTTTCCAGATCACTCCCCAATCTTCAATCGTTAACCCCAATAATCCATCATAAACTATTAACTGGATAAATTAATTACATCTAATATTGGATTAAAACACCCAAATTTAAATTGTAGCAGACTTTTGTGATAAACAAATCAGAGCTCAACATTTAATCTAAACAAAAATCATCCGAATCTCTTATTATACTAGGAGTAATGTGAAATTCTTTGAAAAAGAGATTTCACATGAACATAGTGAATAATAAGTGATTGTGACTTGTATGAACCATCACTTCATAGTATATTTTTGAAACATACAACTTATTGCATTGATATATATATAATTTATTTTGCAAACAAAAATTGTATATTGCAATATAAATAAATTGTACTCCCTCCGTTCATCAAAACATTACTCACTTTTCTTATTTGTCCCTCCACTAAAAGTGTAGTTATTTCTTTTATAGACACACTCACTTTATCTCCACCCTCCAACCATCACTTAATTATCCATATTATTATTGTATTTTACCCATAAAATTCACTTTATTTATAAATGGACTCTACAATATTTTATAATACCCTTTACTTTATTTATTTTTTCTTAACATATGTGTCCAAAGAATTGAGCACAGTTTTAGTGGATCAAAGGAGCACGTTTCAGTCCAACAAATTATGAATATAAGTTTTTGGTATAATTGGGTTGAATTTGAATGTTAGCAAAAGTCACCAGTACTCGACTATAAAAAGACACCAAACACCCCCTCCATTTCTCCACACCATAACCATCACCATCCAAGAAAGAATTTTGATTTTGATTTGAATAAGGTAGCATGGCGGAGAGCAAGGAGGAAGATGTTCGAGTTGGGGCGAACAAGTTCAGGGAGGCGCAACCGTTGGGCACGGCGGCGCAAACCCACAAGGACTACACTGAGCAACCCCCGGCTCCCCTGTTCGAACCAGGGGAGCTCAAGTCATGGTCATTTTACAGAGCTGGCATTGCAGAATTCATGGCCACTTTCTTGTTCTTGTACATCACTATCTTGACTGTAATGGGCGTAGGCAGGGCCCCAAACAAGTGTGCCTCTGTTGGTATTCAGGGCATTGCTTGGGCCTTCGGCGGCATGATCTTCGCCCTCGTTTACTGCACCGCCGGCATCTCCGGTTCGTCTCTCTCTCTTTCTCATCTACTTCTACTTAATCATCAACTAATCTAGGCAATTTTTTACATAGTATTAGTTGTCTAACTAAAAGGTATTAGCTGTTTAACTAAAAGATATTAGTTGTGTAATTAAAAGTATTAGTTGTTTTGACTAAACAGTATTAGTTGTTTTAACTGAATGATATTAGTTATTTTATTGAAAGGTATTAGTTGTTTATTGAACAATTTTTACATGGTATTAGCTGTTTAACCTAAAGGTATTAGCTGTTTAACTAAAAAGTATTAGTTGTGCTGTTAAAAGTATAAGTTGGTCAGTATTAGTTGTTTTCACTAAACAGTATTAGTTGTTTTAACTGAACAGTATTAGTTGTTTTGACTGAACGGTATTAGTTGTTTCATTAAACAGTATTAGTTGTCGCACCCACATGTTACTCATGGATGTAGTGTTTGTTGAGCAGGAGGGCACATCAACCCTGCGGTTACGTTCGGTTTATTCCTAGCGAGAAAGCTGTCGCTGACGAGGGCCGTGTTGTACATGGTGATGCAGTGCCTTGGTGCCGTCTGTGGCGCGGGGGTGGTGAAGGGGTACATGACCGAGCCCTACCAGATGCTCAAAGGCGGGGCCAACTTTGTCAACCACGGATACACCAAGGGTAGTGCTCTCGGAGCTGAGATTATCGGCACTTTTGTTCTTGTCTACACCGTCTTCTCTGCTACCGACGCCAAGAGAAACGCCAGAGACTCCCACGTTCCCGTATGTTGCTTCTTATTTTCCTTACGTTTGAATGAATAATCTTGAGTGACTGATGCAGTTTTAACCCAATTGTGACTAAAAAATTTCAACTAAACTGTTTTTCTGCATTTTTTAGCAAATTATAGAAAAAGTGGTCCAAGAGTATTAGTTCATGTAATGAAAAGTATCAGCTAATATGATGAAAAGTATTAGTTGTACATTGCAAAAGTACTAATACTGTTCAGCCTACGAGTTAATACTTCTCATTACATATTTCAGTTTTTTTGGGGGTAAACGTTTTTGTCATGAATCTTAATCAATTATCTTCATGATGATCGGAATTGCAGCTTTTGGCTCCTCTTCCGATAGGGTTTGCTGTTTTCCTGGTTCATTTGGCGACCATTCCGATCACTGGAACTGGCATCAACCCCGCTCGGAGCCTCGGAGCAGCTATCATCTACAACAAAGCTCACGCCTGGGATGATCATGTAAGACCCTCTATACAAGAATCATTTTTTGCAAATTAAAATTTCATTACACATTATGGCTGCAGAATAGTGATTAATGGATTATTGTTTGGTTTTGGTGTTTTAATTATCAGTGGATCTTCTGGGTGGGACCCTTCATTGGAGCAGCTCTTGCAGCAATTTACCACCAAATTGTGATCAGAGCTATTCCTTTCAAAAGCAGCAGGGCTTGCTAATAATTTGGCAACTTTTTTTTTTTTTTCATTTTATGTTTGTTTTGTGTCAATTTGTGTGTAAATTATGAGGGCTGTGTATTATTATGCTTCTAATGAATGAATCTATTATTTAATCATTTCTCCTTTCATTGTTCCAAAAAAAAAAGATTATTATTATAAAGTTGTCCACAAGTATATTATATTGATTATTATAAAAAAGTTAACAAATATGTAGGATTATCTTTCCAAATCTATTGGTTTTTACGAAATGATAAAAGTTTATCCCACTAAATTTACTAGATAAAACAAGTAATTGGTGTGATGAAATCACCGTAAAATTGATTTTTTTATTTACATGCATGATCCTTCAGTTACCACAATTAATACACTTTTATAATATAAGTCATACTCTTTAATTATCATTACTAATACCTCTGCTGTAATATAAGTCACACCTTTCAGTATCATGAGTAATAATCTTTATAATAAAAAATTACACCCTACAATCATCACAACTAATACCCTTTAATATTATAAACTAATTTCACATATTCTTGTGTGAAACTTGTTCACCCCATGCTTTGCCTAAAACAAAATAAAGAAATTAGACGTAAATAAACTAAAAAGACATAATTTAGGCTGCTAGAATATTTTAAAATTAATAACTGATGACTGATATTACAATATGATCTCAGATTCTGCTACACATCCCTTTACAGCAAAAAGACTAAACAGCCCATTGAACTTGTAAATGAGCTCTATCCATAACCTATTCAACAAGTTTTTCCACAGAGCCTACCAATTGCTCACCTTCAAAATTTTGTAGTCCTTTATATATATTACAGGAAAACCTGTACAGAGACTGGCATACACTTGCTGTAATAGCAGTCAACAGGAAAAGAATATTCAAAATGCAAAATAATAACTACTAGAGTTTTAAAATGAATTTTCATCTCTAGTTCTACTCTTTCCTAACTCAGACCACCATGTCTACTAAAATATACACAGCTAGAGCTCCTTATCACTGCAAGAGGGAGAGAGAACTGGGTCAGTATCAGTTGTTTTCACTGAAAAGTATTAGTTGTTTTCATTGAACATTATTAGTTATGCATATATTGCACGGTGAAACTGTAACTGTTGCACCAAAATGTTACTCTTATGGTAAAAAAGGAAATTAAGATCTCTTCAAGAAAATATTACCTTCAGAAACTATGCCAAACAATGGGTTCCCTGTTCTTTAAGAAATAAATAGAGAATACACTGAGACGAACTTTTGATAATCAATATTTTACGGAACTCCATTGTTGCGTCTGGGAAATGAAGGGCTCGTTTTCGGTTCTGAAGCTGGATTTAATCTCACGGGATTCCTTAACAGCTGCTGTGAAACCCGGTCAGCCAACACTAAATGAGCGTCGTATTGCTGTTCTTTACGGCCACGCCAAACGGGGCGTTCGACTCTATTTCCCAAGAAGTCGTTTTCCCGTGAAACTGCATCCAGAGACAAATGGGCTTGAACGATTCCTCGGAATATATCGGGCTTGTGCTCCTGATAGCCGTTTGCATGGAGGGTATTTTGGGGAATAGGCAGCATACCCATGCCTTCATGCAAATGATTCGATGTCTTCGAATGGTACTGCGGAAGAGTGCCACCTGGAGGAGTTGATGCACCTGATGTCGCTCGAGGGCTCGACATTGGAGAAGGAGATAATCGTCCATTTATATGCTGTGGTGATCGTGAACATGAAAGAGGACTCCCCACTGGAGATACGGGACAAGAGACGTTTCTAGCCATTAAAAGGAAAACATAAAATGAATATCAGCTTTTAGCTGTCTTCCATACACACATAATGTGTGAGAGAGAGAGAGAGAGAGAGAGAGACCTCAAGCCAGGAACAGGTTTTGGGGCTTTGGAGTGATTGCCAGCTCCAGATGAGTCTAAACAAGGAGAAGTTCTGGAATGTCTGATGCCCTGAAATTATTTAGCAAGTTAAATAAAAGGTCGGACCCTAATTTTCAGCAAGTTATTTAAATAAGTAATCAGTTTCTTGAATATCACAGCACTGCTACATAAGAAAAGGACAGTATATAAAGAATAAGATTCAGATGGCCGTTAAGTCAAAGGAAATTCCATTTGAGCAAGATTAGAAATATCGTTATACTATTTTACAATCTATTTAGGAAATCATTTCGACTGATATATCAAATAGTATCAATATTTTGAATCAAGAAGTGAAACATACCTAAATCATAACGATCAGGAATATATAAATATATATGGAAAATACTTCTATGCACTAGTTGCACAGTGCAACTCAAGTGCATTTTTAAATGGTATTAGTTGATCATACCAGTGATCTTACTGCACGCTTAAGTGCAGGTATGGATTCCTTAGGTTCAGCACCCAGAATCGGTCTTTCCAAAGAAATCGAATGTTTTACGAAAGGATGCTTCAGAAGCTGAGCGGCTGTAGGGCGCTGACGTGGATTGCGCTGCATACATTGCCTCACAAAATCTCTCCCCTCATCTGATAGATGATCGGGAATTTCTGGAAGTTCCCTGCTGTTTCCAATCTTAAACATAGCAGCAACCTTAAGGAAGCACACATAACAAATTACAACCCGTATTTATGTAATAAAAAGATGATCGGAATATTTTCAATATTTTAAGTAGGGGTGGCAATTTCAGACACGACACGATAGCACGACACGAAAACGATACGAAAATTGCGGGTTAGTGTTTAACCTTATCGTTATCGTGTAAACACGATAAGGACACGAAATTTTCGTGTCGTGTCGTGTTCGTGTCAACCCGATAAGTTTGAATTAAAAATATTTTATTATACATATGACTTGATATTTTATAATTTTATTAGAAATTTTTATTTTTTATCGTGTCATATCGTGTCGTGTCATATCGTATAATATCAAACTTTTAATATAAATTCTATTTTAAAATTTATTTATTTTTCTTATCGTGTCATATCGTGTTGTGTCGTGTCGACACGAAATTTTTCGTGTTCGTGTCGTGTCAGCACGGATTCTTATCGTGTCGTGTTCGTGTTTGGCCTTATCGTGTCGTGTCGACACGAAACACAACCCGATAACACGAATTGCCACCCCTAATTTTAAAGACATCAACGAACCCCTTCATATTGGCTCCAAGGTGGTTTTGTAGTAGCCATCTCCAAAACGGTGCATCCGAGGCTCCAAATGTCCACCGCGAGGTTACAACCACTTGAGTTCTTTATGACCTGTATATCAAAGCGATGCTAGAATTTACTAAAATGGCTTTAAAAAAATTTAAAAAGGAAATAAATTGTTTTTTTTTATCAACCTCGGGTGCCATCCAGTAGGGGCTTCCCTTAAATGACAATGGACAGGACTGCCCAGATATCTGCAAAGTTACGAAACTCCAATTTAGATCAGATCTTGCAGACTCAAGAGCATTTAAAAGGAGAGTATTAGACTATCTCACTTAGCACCAATAGCATAATTATTAGATTAAATATTGAATTTTTTACTGCTTTTATTTTGCTGAGGCTAATTGTAAATACAAACAATCACCTTCTAGCATCTATCTTGTAGTGTGTATGCTTCTAAGGGAATGTGATTGTAAAATGCCTTTTTTTTTTTTTGGAAGAGAAATGGTAACAGATTTTATACTTGAAGGCATCCATGAAATCCAACTTACAAATAAATATACAAATGATTATATAAAGAGTTAAGAGGGAACAGTTACATGTTTCGCCATCCCGAAATCGGCCAATTTTACCCGCCCATTAGGGTCAACAAGAATATTTGCTCCTTTGATGTCCCTGACCATACACAAATACATCCAATTAAATATACAAATACATAAGATGTTATAACCTTCCCAACTCCAAAGTTAAATAGAACAAGAGCCTGCCGGAAAATACCCACCTATGAACTGTGTTTTTTGCATGCAAATAAGCCAGCCCAGATAATATCTGTAGGGTATAACTTCGTATTGCTGCTTCACCCAATTGCCCATACTCTTGGAGAATTTTGTATATAGAACCACCAGATACATACTCAAGGTATATGTATAGTCTATCATCTATCTGCAGACAAAAATAAACCAAAAAAAAGTTAACCTAGACCAAAAATTTTCTGACAAAGAAACAAGAGTAGCTACTACAACGAGAGTATGCAAGACTTACCGTCTCTGATCCATAATATTGCACAATATTTGGATGGCGTAGGCAACTTAAGAGTGCAATTTCCTGCAATAATTACTCCAGTTATTGTAATATAAAAAAATCTGGAATAAGAAACTACATAATCTTGTTCTTTCTTCATGCTGTTTCATGTAAACAGCACTATTAATGCTCACAAAATAGAGCTTCAGAATAGAATATTTGCTCTTTCCTGAGAGACTTAGTAAAAGTCACCTGTCCAAGTTGCTGTGCACATTCCCTCGACTTAGCATCATCAGAGAATAATGTAACCTCCTTCATTGCACACATCTCACCACTTTCACTGCAACCCAACGAGAAAGAAAAGTCAGTCATAAAGAGGCATAAATGAGAGATTAAAGAAGGAAATAAAACGAATAGTATTTGCGACCCTTTCAATATACAAACCTGTTAAACCCCAAATAAACATGTCCAAACGTCCCTCTTCCAAGTAGCCGTCCTTTCTTCCACCGTGAACCAACGCTCGGAGAATTATCCATCCTAGCAGGACTGCGTGGGATCCTGGGAGACGTTTGCGCTGAATACGACGGTGTAAACGAAGGAGGACTCGGGATTATAACAGGAGGAAGAGGCAACCGATGACTCTGTTGCCTTCCATCTTCAGGCCAGGCTGTAGACAGCTCAGCTGATGGGCCCCCAGCCCGAGGCGTGACTGTACCACTGTGTATTCTCGAGCTTGGGCCCGGGCTCGTCATTTTTGGGCTAGGTAACGGCGAACACTCTGGACTACACCTGCTTTGTGGCCAGAAAAGCTGGCATGAAACGTCTCCTGCAACTGAGTTGTGGAGCGAACCTGGACTCGAGCAGTGTCCAGATACATCTGCATATGGCTTTCCTAGACAAAATGCCCTCATTGGGCTTTTAGAAGGGCTCGACAGCAAGCTATCTGGAGCACTTAACAATGCACTGTGATGAGGAACTTGTAAATGAGCAACTTTAGAGTTTACGGGCCGCTGGTTAGGTGATGTAGTATTAGCAGGCTTCAACGTCTCTTTTGAGTGTTTTTTGTTGGAAAAGGGGGTCTGGTCCTTCTTCTTTAACCTATATTAACATACAAAGAAGAAAAACATTTCAAGTTAGAGATGAAGTTACCGAATGAACACAAGGAAATTGCAAAAATTGGTTCCGTATCCATTGGGTGTTGGCGATTTTAGTCTCATACAAATTAATTTTCTCAATTAAATCTCATAACTTTTAAAATAATGCAATTTCAGTCCTACATATTTACAAGGTTGTGCAATCTTTGCACATGTCGCTCACGTGAGCTGCCAGAATTCCATATAGCAACCGGACTAAGGACTTGGCATCGCTTAAGTCGTATAATGAGCCCCCCCCAACCCCAACATATTAATTTTAACTAAAAAAAATCACAAATTAATTATCATCCTAAAACAAAAATTGACAATATATGAATAAAATTCATCATTTTAAAAGTTATGGGACTTATATACTTAATTGAAAAAAATTATTTGTCCCAATAGACATGGGACCAATTTTGCAATTTATTCAAAATAAATAAGCGGACTCACCCAGAAGGACTAGCTGTGATGGATTTAATTCCATTTTCATAATCAGATGCTTGAGGGCTTAGGAGACGTGACTCAGATAGATCATCGGTATCACTGGAACTATCACTAGAACTAGAAGCAGTAGTTAGGTCTCTCTCACCAACTAAAGCACGAGGCCTATTTTTTAAATGTCTGTTTTTGGAAAGGGGGGTTGAGGTTTTGGAACATTTACTAACCGATGGTTCTATTAATATACGGTTTCCAGAATCAGCATGGGAAATGTTATTAGAATGGGTATTCGGAAGGGGGAGGGGTTGGGCCTGGGGGGTTTCGACGAAACTCTGACAGCGTGACACTTGTTTGGAGGGTGGGGATGAATCTATCCTAGATTGGCATTCTTTCTCCGAAGTAGAATCACTATGTTGTCTTCGAGGTCGAATGCATTTCCGGTGTAATGAACCAAGGATACTTTCTTGATTCGATTTCTTCACTTCTTTGGATCCTTTGGAAGATTTTCCCCACCATGGAGACATAGTTGATGAACAAAAGATCTCACCCGCGAAGACTAACTGTATGAAATATCAAATGTTAGTAAATATAACGGATATGATGTACCGTATTATAGATCTTTGGTAAATTGGAACAATTTTTAACCAAAGCAACCTTGATTATTGACACCCAAATTAATGGAGTAACACACTTGGGTGCACCAGTTGCACCGTGGAATTGGTACACAAATAATGCGGTTCAGTAAAAATACTAATGCTGACCAACTCATACCTTTTATAAATGCATTTATGGCTCACGTACATAGCAGGACTCATCACACCAGCAATTTCTAACACATTTTCACATCCATTTCTACTTTGAATGAACTAAATGTCAGTCTTCTAGAAGAAGCCCGTGAATGTCACGTACATGGGACTTTTTTTTAGATATATGCGTTCTTACTACATACTATATTTTATTAGATCAAAGTTGAGAAATCAAATATCATTATGTAATAAGTGGCTTCTACTAATAAACCACAAGAGCCAGAATCTGTACTGTTTCAGATATCAGCTTACTTCTTTAACTACATAAGCAACACGTGTTTACACTCATGTGTTTCGTTGGAAAAATGAAGGGCATGTATGTGATCTGATCAAGAATTTTTCTCATTATTTATCATCAAATCATCCACGAAAAAAATCATAGGTGCATATTATTTACAAGTATAGAAGTTCTGGAAGAAAGTAATCCAATTATGTTTGGCATAATAAAAGACTTGACGACAAAACCTATGCAGATCCAATATATGAGATGCATGTATAAACACGTTCAACCGGAGATTCCTAATTTTTAATGGCATTTTCAGTTTTACGGGGAAAATACTAAATTGATTCATAGATTTACTTAATCGGGACTTCAGTTTCTTGATTGTCACGTCACGTCACTGATTCATGATCAACGAAAACTTCCTTCAGCATTTATATATTAAGTATCAACACACATATATAGCTACTTAGCACAAATGTTTAATGAAGTAGATCAAACTAAACATGGTACTACAATATAAACAAATAACGGCATTCAATGTTCCAAAACACATTAAAGCATATAAAAGACTTGAAAGACCCATGATTCCCATCTTGTGTAATAGAAAGCAAGAGACCAAAAAAAACACAGCTTTCCACAAACAAGTGTAAATAATTTTTGATCCTTCTCTAAAAAGAAAAACATACAGTCAAAAACTCCTGAATTTTTTTTATCAATAAATATGGAATACATATGTAATCATTATTTCTAGATCTTTCTTTAAAATAGCACTTTACAGCATAAATAAACTCAAATTATCATATATGCATGTGTGGGTGGGTGGGTGTATGATTCCACCAACCATCAGCACAACCCAGAATTTGATGATTTGTATGATGGAATGTAAATTTAAAAGAAGCATTAAAGCCAATTTTGGGACTCATTCAACACTAAAAACAAATAGTAATCATCTGAAAGCCCGTTTAAACAACAAAAGTTTGGGACCCGTAATCATTAAAGCCAAAATCACATTGAGTAGCCAAAATAAAACAACAAAATGACAAAAAAACAAGAAAAATCCGAAGAGATGATGCGGAGAGTCCGTCAAAAATTAGAAAATGCTCATAAACACTAAATTTCATTCAAATGAAGCAGAGAAGGAAACATTAAACCAGTGCTAGCCAAATCCCCCATAAAAAATCAACAAAATCATTCATGAATTAAATTAAATAATAATAATAATAATAATAATAAAATTCACCTGAAAGCGGACTTCAACCTCAAAATCAAAGCCCCAGGAACCGTCTCAGAACTGCAAATGAAAATGCAAGCAAAGAAAACAAAGTAAACAGCAATAACCCTAACATAAAATCACTCACTGTGCTTCAGCAAGTTGAGGAAATGGGATTATAAAGAGGGATTGAATTTAAAGGAGAAAAAATGGATTAAAACGCGGAGAATTTGTAATATGAGAACATAATCCGAGGTCGATTACGGGAATGTCAAACCCTAGTTAATTGCAACTGTACTCACCGCAGGGAAGGGCGTCCGCGAACCGGACCGGATAGTATTTGTTCGCTCACATAATCAGTATCACATACCGAAGAGTTGCAGAAGGACGGAGTGAGAGAGAGATATTTTTTGGAGAGAGAAAGAGTATGCTGTAGTGCCGTACGTGTGTATACATTTATAGTTATGTATATATGTCAACTTTTTTATTTAAAAATTGTCACATATGTTTACTTTTTTGAAATAGAGAAACAAGAATTTGGGGGAGGAAATATTTTGCTAAATTGCTAATGTCACACTTGTGACATCACACAATTGCATGATATTTACATGTTCTTCCTAGGATATTTTAGCCTTGTTATAAAATTCGTAAGATAAAAATTTGTGTGAATTCGATTTTATAGTGAATTTGAGTTTTTTAATATCACGGTTACGTATAAAAATTATTATTATTATGCATAAAAACTATCATTGTTATTTGTTATGCATAAAACTATCACTGTTTAAAAAAAAATTAACAGTGATAATTTTTGTGCATAAAAGTAATAGTTTTTCTGTATAATTGTGATAAAGTTCGTGTATAGATCTGGTTACAAGAGTGTTACTCAATTCTTAATTAAAAAATAATTTATACCTATGTTTTTATCATGATGCATTTGATATTTAAGTACCGTGTAAAATAATATTAATTGCTTTGGCATCCATGAGATCGATCAGGATTATAATTCTCAATGTGATGAAATTTCTATTACATATATAAGATTCTAAATAATTTATTTGTATACTTTTTCAAATAAAAAAAATAAATTCATTAATTCAAGAGTGCAAAAACACGGGATATTTAGAAGACCTCCACAGATGACAAACGACAAAGATTCGACTTAACAATGAGGACTGAAAAACGTATAAGTTGTCTTAGCTAAACAATTACACGTCACATAATTGGCGTTACTATTAACACAATCTTTAGAGAAAAATATATTACAATTAAGAACGGGGTTGCATGCATCTTATAAATTTCAAAAATCAATTCATCCTCTCTAGGGTGACGCAACGTGGGCGTGTTATTAAGAACATGAGTATCCCTGGAAATATAATTGTTATTTCTTCATAGTGTATATTATATTATAATAATAATACGTGTGACTCATATATATATATATATATATTATTTTTTTTGATCGGTCGAAGAAAAATAATAAAGAGGGTGGGTATAAGAAATACCCGGTACAGAAAGTTCGAAAATTTTAAAATTAGCAATCTAAAATTCTCCTAGGATATTCAAGCTAATCTTTGGAGGAAAAATTAAAGAAATTTGAGAATTTAATTGAACACCAACTTCAGAGCCGCCCCTTAACTTTTTCAGTTATTGTGGTCTCATCAAATAAGACTAGGGTTTTCAAACTTATCAGGCCATAAAGTCCGGCTCACTGATATTGTAATTAAAGCCCTAATAATGTTCTATATAATCAAATAAAGTAGGTCTAGTGTGAAAATTTTCATGTATGAAAATTTAAAAAATTGTCATAATTCAACCATCTACACCCTAAACACTAAATAATGAACCCTAAATTATGACCTATTTGGGCCGGGTGAACCATGAATCACTTGGGCCAAGTGAACCATGAACCACTCAATTTTGTCTTACCTTCACCAATTACAGATTTTGGTTGTAAATTAAAGTTTTTTTATGTACGAAAATTTTCATACTAAACTTTGTCAATCAAATAACTAGATAACTTTAAATAAACTTGGATCCTTCTCCATCATTCTCTTCCTCGTCGAAACAATTCGTCCTCGAATCGGCTAGGATCCTTTACCATCTTTGACAGCACTATCAACCTCAAATTGCATTCCATTTACCATAAAATTTAAGTAATTAATTAAGTGATTAGCTTATCTGCGGATTTAACAAAGAGTGAGTCTCATGTGCATCCAAATGCACCGTGCACTCGTAGTGCATTTTAGAACCATATAACTTGTTATATTGAAATATGTAATTTTTTACACTGAATCGTGTAACTAAAATACACTATAAGTGCACGGTGCACCTGAATACATACAAGACTTATCCTTTAACAAAATATTGCCATCTTATGAATAATGCCAAATGAATATATAAAATCGTGAAAATACAATAAGTATACGTTTGGAATTATAATAGTTTGGTTTTATCTATTTTTAGAATTGATACAAGTTTGCATTTGTATATCAATTAGTTTCGAGTCACAATTTCAATGAAGATTCAAGTGGTATTTTGGCATTTATAACATGAGCTTATGTATTTCAGATTCGAATTGTACAAGCCCAATAATCATAAAAGAATATGTAAGATAAAAAAAAAATAGTTAATATATATTTTCAAGCGGTTACCAAAAGCTTTTGCGGGCGGGAAATAAGACTACCTTAAACTTAAAAGACACATTTGTATGAGACGGTCTCACGGTGAAATGAAATATAAATTGGGTATTGCCACTTTAACATTTTGAAAGGAGTGAGTGTGATTTATGTTAAGTTGTATCTCGTTTCATGCATGAGATCATCTCATATGAGTTTTTATCTACACTTAAAACTTTTGATTGTGCAAGAGTTTTAAGTTTAAGGTAGTCTTATTTTTAGACCACCAAAGCTTCAAATGATTCTCAAGAAGTGTCGAACTCAAGGAATAAGATCACTTATTTCATAATTGATGTTTTATTTTATATTTTATATATAGATGAATGATACTTGAAATAATAAAAATATCCAACGAATCACTATATTCTGAGTCCATATGTTAAAGATTCAAAAATGTAAAACATCAATGGAATACGAAAAATGGAACAGTGGAATCGAACCGTGAACGCAACGGCCTGATCTCATAATTTTTTTTTTTTAGCTTTGAAAATTTGTATAATCCGTCATTATTCACATTTTTTAAAGTTTTTACATTATATTGTCAAAAATAATATGCAAATAGTCTAGGGTATCATTTAATATTAGACAAAAAATTATATGAGACGATATATAAACGAGTACAAATTAATATACAATCCTTTAAAAACATTAAAATAACATATTTAAATCATATCACGTTTTATTATGAGATCACCTAATGTAAATGTGCCGCTTAATATTATGGTATGTTGACAAAACGGTCAATGTCTTTATGAAAATAGGAAGTTGTCTGGCAAACGCACTTTTAACTATTCCAATAGCGCTCATTGTAAGGTTCAAAACAAAGATTTGGAGGGTAGGATTTGCGCCTTAATTATTAAAAAAAGAAAAATCTATGGTATTATTACAATATGATTATTGCACGGGCATTTTTTATCCATCTGATCCGTACCCTAATATATTTTTTTTTTTTTGTGTATTCGAACATCTTAAACTAACTTATACACCCAGAAAAAAAAATCCTTCATAAATTTTGCGCTTATATTATCCATAATTTTACATAAAATAGTTATTTTTGGACCATACATACATACAAGTTAATTTATTTTTTATTTTATAGATAAAAATTTATAAAATTATTTCTCAAAATTTTACTTATTATTATTATTTTTTAATTTGTATGTTCATCGAAAGATGCAAGTTAATTCGGGATAGAGTGAGTAATTCCTATCTCCGTCTCATTCCTTAATGAACTCTTACTGTTCATAAGGATTTATGGGAATAATTGTAATACCCCGTCCCAGTTTTAATAAGAATAATAAAATAAATGAGTTTAATAAAATGAATATTTGATTTAAAGATTATTCGAATGATTTTAGAGCGTATATGTTTGCAAAGGTTTTGATTTTTCAGGGAACGGACGAGCACTTCGAACCGGGAGCACTCCTAGCACTGTAACAAAATACTTAATGAAGGTTTGATCATAAAATATTTAATAATAATATTTAATTTCAATTTAAAGAAAGAAAATTCAATATTATCAACGAATTATGATTTTCGATATAAAAATCGAAAATCTTATGAATAATAAATACGGCGATGGAAAATCTATTTCATCTAAATAAATTGGAATTATTAAAAAGTTTAAGAAAAATCAAATTTTTAATTAAATAATTAAATAAATAATTTTCATCTCGTAACGTGATGATTTTATTGCTAAAAGTTCTAAACAATTAATTCTAACAAAGCTGTGAATTTTAATTAATAAAACCGCAATTTAATAATACAGATATGAAGGTACTAAGATATGATAATAACGAGTAATAACAACATACTGTAGTAAATAAAATATCTAAATATTTAGTTTTAAATTTTCAAAATAGTCCTTTTTTTTCTTCCATTTGATCGCCCCCCTCCTCCTTCTATATATACATACATATTTCCACTCCAATTTAACTCCCCTGCTTCCAAAAAACATAGCAAAACTCTGCAGAAATTTCCACTCACTTAAATTATCATCAAACCTTCTACTCTCAAATCAATAGCTTCCTTATTCCTCCAAGAAGAAAGAAGTTTTCTACTCTTCATCAATACCAACGGCATCTTCTTTCCCTTCAAGCAAAGAAGTAACTTCTTCCTATCAAGAAGCAGTCGACCCTTTTCCAACAGTAGGGAAGAAGCTCTTCCACCATCCATAAGTATCTTTTGAGGTAAAATCTTGAAAACCCATGAACACCTCTCTTGTTTCCTCTTATTTTCTTCTTTTGCTTATTTCAAACTCCATCCTTTCAAATCAAAGCAAAGAGTATTTACTCCAAGTTGTTAGGAAGCAAGAGAGTTTCTAATCAGCTGTAGAAAACAGGGGAGAAAGACAACAAAGGTAACCTCCGAACGAAACTCGTTTTTGGTGTTGGTATGATGTTCGATGAAATGTTTGGATGCTTAAACGTGTTGGTATTTGCTAGATTAGGAATTCTACGTGTTGTTTTAAGTGCATACTTCATGCTCGTATTTTTGGGTTTAAAAAATTGTACCGTTTTGCTGCCGAAATTTACGCTCAAATATGTCAAGTTGAAACGTCAAAACTGTTTCCGACTGATTTTCGGCTATGCCGTCGAATACTCTGTTGTACTAAATATTTGTGTTTTAAAACACCTACGTGCTCTCTTATATGTGTAGTACATAATCATAGTCTCGGTATTCAATTTTGGTGTCGTTACGCTACTCGTTTTTACGCTCAAACAGGGTCGCTCAAAACTGGAATTTCGGGAAAAAACTGCTACTCGAAATTCCTATATACAACTTTAAAAATCCATATCTCGAGTTCTAGAAGTCATTTTGAGATGAAACTAGAGGCAAGTTAAAATTCATGAAGTCTACTGTATTCGTATAAAATCTCGTAAATTTTCATCGTGTAGATTCAGAGTTATGATTTCTTTAAAAAGATGCGACGTACTGAAACAAAAAAACTGGAATTCTGTTTTCAACAAGAAATTGGTCCCAGGTACCTTAATTTCGTGATACTTTTAACCAATTTCCGTTCGTGATTTTCTAACAAATTTTCTTGCCAGTAAACATCAGACTACAAATTCCAAAAGCGCCAAAGTTTCGTATCAATCGGATAAGCCATTTGACGGGAAACGAATTTTGAAAATAGCAAAAGAAACTGCACCTTTGATCTTTCTGTTTTACCAATACTGTAACAGTTTTTGGTGAACTCTTTCGTGACCATTTTACCCAACTTAGAGACGTTATTTTAATATGAATTTTCTTGCCAAGAAACCTGAGATGACGAAGATTAAGAACCCTAAAATTTCGTATTAATTGGATTAACAGTTTGACGGGAAATGGCTCGCGAAAATGGAAGAAAATCATAACATTTGGGACGCTAACTTTCTGGAAAAAATGTTAAAACTTAAATCAGGAACTTTTGAAAGACTTAATGGTTGGTATAATAATTTATTTGGATGACTTTCTTTCACACAAACCATATGTGTTTTATTTTCCCTTTTATGCAACTTATTTGAAAGTCCTTTAGGAACTCTTTTTGAGTAATCACATGTAAAAAGTTTAGAGAATTTTTCACACACTATACAATGATAATCTATATATTTTTTCTAAATAACAACTAAGTTAATAAAATTATAAATTTGATCAAATCGATTATTTGAGTTTTTACCCAAATATATATATATATATATATATATATATATATGTGTGTGTGTGTGTGTGTGTGTGTGTGTGTGTGTGAATAATCTGTCGTACTTTTCCGTTAGTTTAACTTGTTATACATGACCTTTGTAGAAATATAAAGATGTGGTCCTAAACTATAACAAGTCATAAACATGATCCTCAAAATTCATGAGTTTTGAACTTGCAAATAAAGAGTTATGAATTTGTGAAGTTTATATTGTGAATCTAAAGAACGGGATTTAACGTCATCGGTAAACTTACGAATAATTTACCTAATTAAAGAGTAATTAATGACGAGAACATGAAAATATTGTGCTAGGGGAAGTGTCTTTCGAATCAAAGTTTCTGGGACAATCAAATCACGCCCAAACTCTCAAACCGATTTCAAAGTTTGTAACTTTTCTTAAAAGTTAATGAGGTGGGTGATGCTATCTGTATTGCAGTTGTTAATGTTACATGGACTGTTAGTGTATTCTACGGTTATTGTTATACAAACTTTTACGAAATTAAAGACCTCCGGGTCCCATGAATACACGGTATTAGTAAGCATCTATGATACTACGACCACTGTGTCGATATGAATAAGGGTATGGGCATCAGAAACTCGTGCGTACCTACGACATAATAGTCGACATGAATATGGTATGGGCATCAGAAACTCGTGCGTACCTAAGGGTATGGGCATCAGAAACTCGTGCGTACCTACGACATAATAGTCGTCATGAATACGTATGTGCATGAACAACTCGTGCATACGATATGTATATATATGATATAATTGATACTAGGATACTACTAATCTGTGTAACATCATACATGTCATCCACTGAGATTTTTATCTCACACCCCAACAGTTTTATGTTTTCAGGATTATGATCGAGAGGGGCCGGAGTTGTAGCAGGGATGACACGGAGTTTCCCTTGGTTAATGATGATAATATATAGATATGATTTTTTTAAATAAATGTTATCACTCTTAACACTTGATGATATATTTGTATGCCGAGTAATGAACCTTCTCTTAAAAGTTGTAGATGTTTATCTTGTAAGATATCCTTAAAATTAACTAATACTTATCAATGATCTAGTTTTAGTAAATGGGCCCACACTGCTTTTTCATAGCTTATATTTGTCATTGATACTTTCCGCTGCAAAATGTAATATTTATGCTTGTCGTTATATTTTAAAAAGAAATTTTTAAGCTCAGATTTTACAATCACTAAGTGGCGACCCGAGTTTAGAGTGTCGAAGGTGCAAGAGCCGGCATACTAGATTCGGGGCGTTGCAGGTGGTATTAGAGCCTAGGTTCAACTTTCGGACAAAATCTAAAATATAATTTTCATAATTAAAATCTTTTTATAAAAAGTTTTCATTAAAGAACTTGCATTAATATATTAATATACTAGTAACTAGAAATTCTTAAAAGTTGAATATAGAATGGTTAATAGAAACATAATGCTAATATATGAACTACTTGAACTAAGTTACTTATGGGAAAATGTGTCTCCTGCCGCGGCCGAAGCACCTCGAGGTATGTATTTATTTTAAAGATTTTCAAGTAAGCTATGTTTTGAAAAAGG
Source organism: Stenogyne calaminthoides (assembly GCA_037126765.1). Classification (NCBI taxonomy): domain Eukaryota; kingdom Viridiplantae; phylum Streptophyta; class Magnoliopsida; order Lamiales; family Lamiaceae; genus Stenogyne; species Stenogyne calaminthoides. The sequence continues at coordinate 12,124,197 of JBBCBC010000008.1, read as the reverse complement.
TTTCAAGGACATTGACTTGCATAATTTACGGAAGTTACGAAAGTAAGAAATGATAAGCTATGCATTGATACGACATGTTTATGAAATGAAAGGAAATGTTACATGTTTATGAAATGAAAGGAAATGTTAAGAAATGATTTACTCATTTCTCATGGTTCAAGTGGGAGTTTATGGAAATATTGTACATGCATTCACGATACTTATGATATCATCCAAACACTATCAGTTTTAAACCTTTAGATCTCTATATATTGTGGAATATAAGACGGACCTAGAACGACTCCCTTCACATGAACTACAGTCCCTATATCACTGTGTAGTCTAGAAGGCACTAGATGCTTATTTTATTATTTTATCTTATTGGGACTGTTTTTTTTTTTTAAATGGAGGACACTCCATGTTTTAAACAGTTATATATATTATTCTACAAACTTATTTCAAGTAAGTTTGTTTTATTCTATCCGATATTTTTACCCAAATTATCGCTATTGACATGCGATCAATGGTTCCTAAAATTACAGTTGTTGATCCGCTATCATTGTGATTTGTGGCCCAAAGGTGTGTTCAATGTTTGCGATTCCAATGTATAACTTGTGCTAGTACCGTGTTAATTATGATAATTGGGTTCTGTTTTTAAATTTTTTCTCATACCTATATGTTATAACTATATTTAGTCTTCTCTCTTCAGACCCTCATTGACTATTAGAATGGTACCACATTGTGAACGTAGACTACCTCATAAGAAAGCCCAAGAACCTCTAAAAGGTCGTGTTGAGCAAGGACGACATCCGAATGCTGAACTAGAACAATCACCTCTAATACCAATGCCTCAACCCAGACCTCGAACATGTATAGTCATCGAAGAATTTCAAAGTCTACAGTCACCTCGATTTAGAGGAAATGAAGGGTCTGTAGCAACGGAAGAATGGATAGCTGAGATCGAACAAATTTTTGGACTCATGGACTTGACTGAAAAACAAAAAGTCTTTTGTGTTTGGCTCCAACTAACGAGAGGATCAAATTTCAATGGTTGAACTCGATGAGCGTACCTTAGGAATAGAAGGTGTACAATTCGAGTATGGAGCGACTTTTAAAGGGAACTATGTTCACGTTACTTCCCTCAAACGTTATACATCCGCGAGGATTTGGAAACTGTCAACCCTCGCCAAGAAGTATTCACTATGATGGAGTGCGAACGTCATTTCAACTACTTGTCTATGTATGCTACTCCATTGGAGGACATCGATTGGGAGGACAAACCAAAGAAGCTTGCTAAACAACTAGCCACGCTCTGAGGGACCACGGATCATAATGATCATGTCCTCGTGTGCAAAAAAGGCATGGAGGGATATGCTCGAAGAGGAAAAGAATATGTTACAAATGCCGCAAACCCGGTCACGAAATAATTGATTGCCCTGAATCAAACGTTGGTGGACAACTGATGGGAAGCATATTGGTGAGCCACCACCAAGAAAGGATAACCGTCCAACTTGGCTAATTGGAGAAAATACTCAACTTCAAAGAGAATGAGGAAAGGCTAAAGAGAAAACAATGCTCGAGGAAATGGAGCAGATGGAGATTGATGCCAAAGAAACAAGAAGATTTGAACAAGGATTGAGGCAGAAGGTCAAAGAGTTCATAGAAGGACTGAAACTGGCAACTTACGACGAGGTTTAAATTCGAGCACTGATTGACTTGTTTGGTTTGTGTTTGGAGTTTAAACACACGTCTGCCAAACCACAATGAGATTTTCGATCAAGCACCAACTATCTCAAACTATCTCGATTGGTTTGGGATTAGAATTTGAACAAGCTCCGGCAACTGCGTTTGTCAACCGCAATTGGCAGTCAAACTTCAAGAGAAATCCTAATCCAACACCAAGAGGAAACAACTTCAATGCCCCAAGAACCACACCAAACTGTCTCAATTGTGGGAAGAGACACTTGGGAGTATGCCTCCAGGGAACTAGAAATTGTTATCGTTGTCATAAAACGGGGCATAAAACCACTGAATGCCCCATGTCGCCAAATGTTCGATCCCCAATGATGAGAATCCTAATCATAGACCAATGGGAACCAATCAGTATCGATTGGGCAACCTTCAGGCTCGACAACTTCCTGCACGTAACAACCACCTACGGACCATCGAGAAGAGGTGCATTCCTATCAAAATTTAGCAAGGACTAGTCTATGAAAATGTTATCTTCGGAGATGGGAAGGAGAGTGAGGAACCAATGCTACTCGAGTATCACGAGCCACCCGAGCAACATGAAAGCCTAGCAGGTACATTACTTGTGCTTGAAATACCTATGCATGTATTGCTTGATACATAAGCATCCCACTCTCTTGTGTTTAAAAGTTCGAGGGAGTCGGGAATATGAAGTATTGAAGGACATATTCTAAAAGTGAATACTACGTCAAAATACAAATGAGAATCAAAATCAAGAAGAACGAGGCGCTTTTTAATTGGATGGATTAGAACAAATACCAAATTTTACGTTCTTAAGTCGAAGACCCTAAATAAATTTAAGATGAGCTAGTTTTGCGCACGTAAGTATAGTATAGGAAGAGGCAGTATTGACATAGTTACTTTCTCTTAGAAATGCCATTAGATTTTTAAGACCCGGTAGAGCGTTTAGAAGTATAGTCGAACGATTTAGAAATAGAACTTAACTTTTCCGCCTCGTTGACCAAATTTCGTTTAAACCAAAGGGTTGATTATAAAGTGAATTTAGGGGACCTAAATTCTTTTGAGTGGAGGAGGATATGCCAACAATGCAGCCGAACCAGACAAGGATGTGACGTCGTACAACATCGAAAAGATTTTCTGTATGCATCACAATGGTCAAAGTCATACCAACAAAATAGCTAACTCGTGATTTGAGGAACTCGCTTTCAACTCGTGGAATTCACCTACAATACAAGCTGCCAAAGTACGATACAGGCGATAATTTAATTGAAACACCTTATGGAAAGAAAAGAAGATTGCTTAATGGTTAAGACGAAGTTGGATATCGTAAGATTCTCGAACTAGAACTCGTACAGAGATTAGTGGGAATCATTTCGAAGACCGAGGAAGAGATCGATTCACTATGAGGAGAGAGACAAGATGAAGTCTCACCACTTAAAACCACTCGACCTTTTTCGTTTAGGATGGAGACAAAACTTATCATTTAGCTTTACCAACCGAACTGTCACGAGTACATTAAGAGTTTCATACTTTAGACGATGAAATAAATATAGAGGTAACTTGGATCAGTTTTAGAAACTTAGAATTAAGATGTGATTTTACTTTCGAGGAAATGCACATGACAAACTTAGGAAGGACGCTTCATGATTATAGGAATCGAGAATATTTTGGGTTTTGTAGACATGGAAAATAAGTTGGAATTATTTTGGAAAATTGAAATGATCTTAGGGAAATACCCTTCATGACTAAGAAAAATGAGTAAGCGGAATTTCGGGGACGAAATTCTTTTAAGGGGGTAGGGATGTAATACCCCGTCCCAGTTTTAATAAGAATAATAAAAGAAATGAGTTTAATAAAATGAATATTTGATTTAAAGATTATTCTAATGATTTTAGAGCGTATATGTTTGCAAAGGTTTTGATTTTTCAGGGAACAGACGAGCACTTCGAACCGGGAGCACTCCTAGCACTGTAACAAAATACTTAATGAAGGTTTGGTCATAAAATATTTAATAATAATATTAAATTTCAATTTAAAGAAAGGAAATTCAATATTATCAACGAATTAGGATTTTCGATATAAAAATCGAAAATCTGATGAATAATAAATACGGCGATGGAAAATCTACTTCGTCTAACTAAATTGGAATTATTGAAAAGTTTAAGAAAAATCTATTTTTTAAGTAAATAATTAAATAAATAATTTTCATCTCGTAACGTGATGATTTTATTGCTAAAAGTTCTAAACAATTAATTCTAACAAAGCCGTGAATTTTAATTAGCGAAACCGCAATTTTATAATACAAATATGAAGGTACTAAGATATGATAATATCGAGTAATAACAACATACTGTAGTAAATAAAATATCTAGATATTTAGTTTTAAATTTTCAAAATAGTCCTTTTTTTTCTTCCATTTGATCGCCCCCCTCCTCCTTCTATATATACATACATATTTCCACTCCAATTTAACTCTCCTGCTTCCAAAAATCATGGCAAAACTCTGCAGAAATATCCACTCACTTAAATTATCATCAAACCTTCTACTCTCAAATCAATAGCTTCCTTATTCCTCCAAGAAGAAAGAAGTTTTCTTCTCTTCATCAATACCAACGGCATCTTCTTTCCCTTCAAGCAAAGAAGTAATTTCTTCCTATCAAGAAGCAGTCGACCCTTTTCCAACAGTAGGGAAGAAGCTCTTCCACCATCCATAAGTATCTTTTGAGGCAAAATCTTGAAAACCCATGAACACCTCTCTTGTTTCCTCTTATTTTCTTCTTTTGCTTATTTCAAACTCTATCCTTTCAAATCAAAGCAAAGAGTATCTACTCCAAGTTGTTAGGAAGCAAGAGAGTTTCTGATCAGCTGTAGAAAACAGGGGAGAAAGACAACAAAGGTAATCTCCGAACAAAACTCATTTTTGGTGCTGGTATGATGTTCGATGAAATGTTTGGATGCTTAAACGTGTTGGTATTTGCTAGATTAGGACTTCTACGTGTTGTTTTAAGTGCATACTTCATGCTCGTATTTTTGGGTTTCAAAAATTGTACCGTTATGCTGCCGAAATTTACGCTCAAATATGTCAAGTTGAAACGTCAAAACTGTTTCCGACTGATTTTCGGCTATGCCGTCGAGTACTCTGTTGGACTAAAAAATTGTGTTTTAAAACACCTACGTGCTCTCTTATATGTGTAGTACATAATCGTAGTCTCGGTATTCAATTTTGGTGTTGTTACACTACTCGTTTTTACGCTCAAACAGGGTCGCTCAGAACTGGAATTTCGGGAAAAAACTGCTACTCGAAATTCCTATATACAACTTTAAAAATCCATATCTCGAGTTCTAGAAGTCATTTTGAGATGAAACTAGAGGCAAGTTAAAATTCATCAAGTCTACTGTATTCTTATAAAATCTCGTAAATTTTCATCGTGTAGATTCAGAGTTATGATTTCTTTAAAAAGATGCGAAGTACTGAAACAAAAAAACTGGAATTCTGTTTTCAACAAGAAATTGGTCTCAGGTACCTTAATTTCGTGATACTTTTAACCAATTTCCGCTCGTGATTTTCTAACGAATTTTCTTGCCAGTAAACATCAGACTACAAATTCCAAAAGCGCCAAAGTTTCGTATCAATCGGATAAGCCATTTGACGGGAAACGAATTTTGAAAATAGCAAAAGAAACTGCACCTTTGATCTTTCTGTTTTACCAATACTGTAACAGTTTTTGGTGAACTCTTTCGTGACCATTTTACCCAACTTAGAGACGTTATTTTAATATGAATTTTCTTGCCAAGAAACCTGAGATGACGAAGATTAATAACCCTAAAATTTTTAGGATTAATTGGATTAACAGTTTGACGGGAAACGGCTCGCGAAAATGGAAGAAAATCATAACATTTGGGACGCTAACTTTCTGGAAAAAATGTTAAAACTTAAATCAGGAACTTTTGAAAGACTTAATGGTTGGTATAATAATTTATTTGGATGACTTTCTTTCACACAAACCATATGTGTTTTATTTTCCCTTTTATGCAACTTATTTGAAAGTCCTTTAGGAACTCTTTTTGAGTAATCACATGTAAAAAGTTTAGAGAATTTTTCACACACTATACAATGATAATCTATATTTTTTTTCTAAATAACAACTAAGTTAATAAAATTATAAATTTGATCAAATCGATTATTTAAGTTTTTACCCAAATATATATATATATATATATATATATATGTGTGTGTGTGAATAAACTGTCGTACTTTTCCGTTAGTTTAACTTGTTATACATGACCTTTGTAGAAATATAAAGATGTGGTCCTAAACTATAACAAGTCATAAACATGATCCTCAAAATTCATGAGTTTTGAACTTGCAAATAAAGAGTTATGAATTTGTGAAGTTTATATTGTGAATCTAAAGAACGGGATTTAACGTCATCGGTAAACTTACGAATAATTTACCTAATTAAAGAGTAATTAATGACGAGAACATGAAAATATTGTGCTAGGGGAAGTGCTGCTCGAATTAAAGCTCGGACAATCACCGTCACGCCCAAACTCTCAAACCGATTTCAAAGTTTGTAACTTTTCTTAAAAGTTAATGAGGTGGGTGATGCTATCTGTATTGCAGTTGTTAATGTTACATGGACTGTTAGTGTATTCTACGGTTATTGTTATACAAACTTTTACGAAATTAAAGACCTCCGGGTCCCATGAATACACGGTATTAGTAAGCATCTATGATACTACGACCACTGTGTCGATATGAATAAGGGTATGGGCATCAGAAACTCGTGCGTACCTACGACATAATAGTCGACATGAATATGGTATGGGCATCGAAACTCGTATGCGTACCTAAGGGTATGGGCATCGAAAATCGTCGTGCACCCACTGACATAATAGTCGCCATGAATATGTATGTGCATGAACAACTCGTCGTGCGCATTTATATGTATATATATGGTATAATTGATACTAGGATCTGCTAATCACAGAATAAAGATATCTGGTCATCCATCGAGATTTTTTATCTCACACCCCAACAATTTTATGTTTTCGGGATTATGATCGAGAGGGCCTGAGTCAGATTTGGGATGACACGGAGTTTCCCTTGGTTAATGATGATAATATATATATATGATTTCTTTAAATAAATGTTATCACTCTTAACACTTGATGATATATTTGTATGCCGAGTAATGAACCTTCTCTTAAAAGTTGCTAGATGTTTATCTTGTAAGATATCCTTAAAATTAACTAATACTTATCAATGATCTAGTTTTAATAAACGGGCCCAAACTGTTTTTTCATAGCTTATATTTGTCATTGATACTTTCCGTGCAAAATGTAATACTTATGCTTGTCGTTATATTTTAAAAAGAAATTTTTAAGCTCAGATTTTACAATCACTAAGTGGCGACCCGAGTTTAGAGTGTCGAAGGTGCAAGAGCTGGCATTCTAGATTCGGGGCGTTACAATAATGATAAAGTGATAAAGTGTTGGGGATAGAAATAGTTATTTATTAGTATTTTATGTGATAAAGTGATGGATAGTTGGGGTAGAAAAAGTTATTGTTGGTCCCGGTGAAAAACCCATTTTGCGCGTGCGGAAGCAAAACATTTTGTGCGATGCATATAAAACAGGGGTGAAGGAATGGTGATTACAGATTTTTACGTTTTAAGCTCATGTGTTGTGTTTTGCTTATAATCGAATGCATATGACAAGATAAGAACATAAAGCAGTTAATAACACAACAATGTATAGTGGTTCGGAGACTCAAGCTCCTAAATCCACTCTCCCTATTCCTAGGGAAATTCCTTCAAACACTTGTCGAACTTTTAAAGCAAAAGCGTAGTTTACTAACTCAACTCTACCGAAGCTTTCGACTACTCAGCGTAGTTTACTTACTCAACCCGACCTTGAGCTTCGACTACCTCTCGTAGTTTACTAACTCAAAAAATGGACTTATCACCCTTTCGGGCTCGCCTCTTAGATGTTTAACGAGTTCACACTGACCCCGGGGACTTATCACCTCACTCGGGTTTGCTTAACAACTACCAACTTCACCACTAGTTATCTCTTTACGAGAATGGGGTTTGGGTTTGGTGTTGTCTCCAACTATGGTGAGATTTTCCCTTACAATGGTTTAAGCCTCAATCTTTAAGATTGGGAAAATCTCTCTAAGCTAGGACAAACATGGGTTGCTTAGGTTGGGTTCTAGAAACACTCTTGAATATATGTGTATATCTACAGACTTGTGTTCTATGGTGGGAATGCTTGAGTATATTGCTCTTGGCTCTATAACATCGTTTGCTACATTCTCCACGCATCCACACATAATTTAATTTGATGGAAGATCTTGTATTTATAGTGTGAATTTGAATGTTACCGGTTGGAGAGAATCACATTCAAATCCATACTATTCTTTGCGATTCTGCGAACTTTTTCCAGTGGTTGTCTTCCTCTCATTGTCACGTCATTTGAATTCAGAATGGCTATATTCTTGAGTTCTTCCGAGTCTCGAGGATCTGTGATTATCCGAGCTTCGGGTTCTTGATTCAAACAGACATCTCTTGTTGGACCTTGTCCGTCAGCATATCGACACTTCAGCCGACCGAGTTGATTATCCGACTTCGATATCCCGACCCTTAAGTCACTTTTACTTAATCGAAGTCTCGATCCGGTTTTTATCGAGTCTCGGATCTTATCGAGTCTCGATTACTTTTACTCAAAGCATCCGATTTCTTCTTTTCCGATCGTCGGCTCGACCGATGGATCGATCAACATCTTCGAGATCAACATATCAGATAACATCGGTAAAAGTACATCATATCGGGTTTGATATCGGGTTTATCATATCCGATCTCGATCCCCGTCGATCTTGATCATCCGCTCATCTTCATATCCGATCTCGATCCACGCCTAATCTCGTCGATCATCATCCGCTCCTCTTCCGATCCAAGCAACCTTCTTCCGATCTTCCGGTGGGTTTCTTTTCGATCGTTTTATGCGCTCTTCCGATCACCATATCACCGCTTCGTTTCTTCTTATCATCGATCAAATTTTTTTGGTCATCCGATCTTACGATCACCGTTTAGCTTTTCTTCTCTTCCGATTTTTTAATCCTTTTCATCAGTTAACTTTCGAACTCATCTAACTTCATCGATCTCGGTCGGTTTCGCCTCATAGCCGATCTCGATCTCGATCATCTACGCCTCGATTGGCTTGAGTTCCCCTCAATTTGTTCTCTCGTTCCCCCTCAACTTGTTATCTGTAAATTAGCTTCAATAACACAAGTTGATAATGTTTTGACATAATTCATCAAAAACTAAAATATCCAAACAATTATTTATTAGTATTTTATGTGATAACGTGATAAAGTGAGTATTTTTCATTTTAAGAAATGTTCTTTAAAGATTGAGATAAAAAAAAATGGAAAGAGTTCATTGGGACGGAGGGAGTAATCAATTCGACTAAAAATAAATAAAAAAATCGATCAAATAGAAAAAATTAGAGCGTTATGGTGAGCGCGCTCCAGATAATAATTGCTCCTCAAATTAGTGTTTTTCCTTTGGTGCAAACAAATCACTGTAATCCCTAATTTACCTGTAATAAGAGCCTACATCTATACAGTTACCATCTTAGTCCAGATTTTTATATATCCAGTATCACAGTTTGTCGTAATTTAGAAAAAAAATGAAGAATTATGATGATAGTATATTGGATTTGGTGCAATTTATGGGATACCAATTATTGGACGCATTAAAAATTATATGATGTAATTAGATTGTTACCATTTTTAGGAGAGAGAGTCATGCACCTTCTATAATATGTGCCAAAATTCAAAATATAAAGAGTAATTGAATTAGCTCTATATATGAATTTTATCACTCTTATGCATAAAAAATATTAGAAAAAGTATAGGATAAATAAGTCACACACAAGAATATGTGAAACTGGTTAACGGAGTGTGAGTTATATTACTAAAAAGTATTAGTTATGATAACTGAAGGGTGTGACTTTTTACTATAAAGAGTATTACTCATAACACTAAAAGGTGTGACTTAAATTACAGCAGGGGTATTAGTAGTGATAACTGAAGGTTGTGATTAATTTATATTACAAATGGATATTAATAGTGATAAATGAAGGGTGATTTATATGCCTGTAAAAAATGAATCAGTTTCACGGTGAAAAAGTTTCACAACATACCAACTCAAATTATTACTGTTTAGAAAATTTTTATTTTTTAAATATTGATATCAGAGGTAATTTTTATACATAATACTACTAATTTTTTTAATATAACAGTGATATTAGAAAAATAGAGTTCACCATAAACTCGGGTTGATACATATTTTTGTCAAATATAAATGAGAATAGTAATTGACTATTGGTCTTAATTTGTTTAAATCAAGATACCCACATCGATTTTTTTTTAAAGGACATATTTTATTATTTAACGAGAGATATTTAATAATCTAATTGTTTTTTTCCTTATTGTTTTAAAAAATTGATACATTTTATTTATTAAGATAAAATTAAGGTTTTTTTATTTGTATTTTTAATATTTCTAGAAAATTCACATTTATGAATTTTGCAAGAAAATTAAAGGTATTAAAGATAATGGATTAGTTCTATCACTCAATAAATTAATCAAATTTTTTTAAAAAAATAATAGAGATTGTTTTGGAATAGAGAAGGTCTTGTGTGAAATATTGCACCCTATTGATATGTGCAATACATCATAATTAAGATAAAATACTTAAAATTTTTTGGTCAGGAAAGAGTGGGTGGGTCGGGTTGGGTCCAGTATTGGGCGGGCGGTGAGTGGGCAGAGCAGAAATCGAGGCTGTGGGTTGGATGGGTAGGGCGGATATATATTTAGAGTGGCTCACCCACAAGTGCAAAGCCCAAGACCAAATTACTCTCAGATTCAAATTACTCTTATGATTTCGAAACCTTACTCGGAGTGGCTAGTTAACCCATTAGGCTTTCATAATCCATAATAATTCTGGAGCCTGATGACTCCTACTGTTACTTTTCCTGGGTGATTGTTTATTATGTTGTATTTGAAACATTTGGGGTATGTCTTATGCCCAAAGCAATAAAATTCCTTTTTGCTAATAAAAAAAATTACTCTTAGGTTCAAATTTTTTTTAGCATTACTTATAAGTGCAAAATAGACTTAAAAAAGACACATCTACCCTTACTTTTAAAACTGAAATCTTTCGTCCTTTTCTTTTGTCCTTTTGTTCAGCCCATCTAATTTCAGTCTTTCATTTTCTTCAACAATCATTTTTTTTCTTCATTTTAAAATTCCAGATTGGTCACATTTTCTTCGGCCATCATTTACTTCTTTTTTCACTCTTCCTAACTGACTCTTTTTATCTTTCTTTCTTCATTTTTTTTCCTTTTCATTTTCAGAAACATGAAAATGAAATTTTTGGTGTGAAGAAACACAAAATTCATATTAAATATACTTTTAAAAAATTACACATTCATAAAAAATCCAATAAAAAGAGAACAATTTAACTTGAGATTTTCATATCAAAAATTAAAAAATTACATAAATTTACATATCTTCTTATAAAATATCTCAAATTTAAGTATTTTCATCCTCATTTCGACAAGAACATGTTCATCAAATTGATGAACATTTGCATCTCCAACTCCATCTCCATGCACATGTTCATGAATATATGAACGTATTCAACTTCAATTTCAGATTCAGATCTTCTAGTTCCAATCCAATATTTAAAAAAAAAAAACCAGATTCATCCTCATTAGTATCAAATCCAGAAAATCCAACAATTTGAAAACTTGCTCCTTCGTCTAAACAAAAACACCGCGAATCGTCCTAACAATTTCAAATCCAAATTCTAAACTTACTTCTTCGTCTTCACTGCTTCGCCGGAGAACGGCCACCGCCGTGTTTTTCCTCTCCGGCTTTGGCAGTGGCTCATCGGGTGGTAAACCTTGATGACCCGATGACGGCGGCGAACAGAGAGGTAGGCGTGGGGTGTGCGCGAGTTGGTGGTGGTAAGTGTGGAATGATTTTATGGTGGTGGCTTGAACCCAGGTGGTGGTGTTCGGGGAGTGGGGGCACCGTGGCGAGCGTGTGGAGAAGGGGGCTCACCACAGCGGTTTCTGGAGGGGAATGGTGCGCCGCGGCGAGCGTGGGTTTCTGGTAAGACGCTTGGTGGTGGGGCGGTGACGTTGTGTGTGGGGGGTGAGCGAGCGGGCGAGGCGACAGCCGCCGCGAACTTCAGGTTCGCCAATTGTGGAGGTAGGCGACCGTCGTTCTAGTTTGTTTATGGAGGTGGGCGTCCGAGTGTGAAATGAAATTAGGGATTTTGAAATACCCGACACCCAAAAGGCTTGAAGTTTGCATAATTAGGAGCATAATTAGGAATTATAAGACGTTACACATGTTCTTAAATCGTGCGAAGCCTATATTGATAATTGCTATATATCTTTCAAATTTCAAATGAATAATTCTTATTTTTTTTGGGTGCTGAATCGATAGGAAAATAAATTAGGTCTTATCTTTATAGTGTTACTAATATATACCTTTAATTGATAAAACTTCTTTAAAATTTAAAAAAATTAATGATAAGTGCATATATATGTGGGTTTTTTGTTGTTGTTTCAGGGAATGGATTTTGTGGTGTGGAGGCCAATAAACATGGGATTTATTTAATTTTGACATTGGTGAACAATTGGGCAGTTTTTGGGGAAAAACAGTACGTCCAATGGGCTAGGGAAAAAGGTCAACACTTGAACAATGATGACGACTTTTTCACTAATTATATTGTCAAAGGCTACTACAAAAATCATATCAAGGTAAAGTGTATATATTTAATATTTGTGACTGAAATATTGTTATATCTATTCTTGGATTTCGCCAAGATACATAAATATGAAATGTGATTGCAATAGTAGACCTTTGGTTGAAAAATTATGAATCAACCAGTTGTTCTTGGAATTTGGAAAGAATGCAAAAGGAAAAGTGGTGAAGTCATTTTGTTTTCTTTAAACCAAAAGTGGAGAAGTCATTTAAACAATTTTCAAAACACGTTTACTTTTGGGAAACAAATCCCCTATTGTACATCATAGTGCGGTGTAGTAGGAGAATCGTTGAATCACACACACTGCACAAATATGTGTGTGTGCGTGTGTAATCCAACGATTCTATTGCACAACACCGTGTTGTACATCTGGGGATTCACTTCCTTTCTTTTTTGCATATCAAGAGTTGTAGGTTTATGGAAGTTTTAAATGTTTTATTACAACATTTATTAGGAAATGAAATTAGATGTAGTTATCCTTTTTAATTCCACCATCAGTCTCATTTTACTCGTCGTTTAAGGATAGTTTACATAATCAAATAATAATAAATATATAAATATATGTGTAATGTGATATTTTTTCTCGTTTGTTGCCTATGTTGAGTAAATTTGCTTAACTAATGCCTACTCTCACAAAAAAACAAGTAATTAAAATGATAAATATTCGAATATGATACTTAATTCTCACATAAACTAGTGCATAAACTATTGCAAAGTGATAATTATTTTGGGATAAAATTTCTTTGTAGAAAGACAATTAAAATTGGAGGGAGGAAGTAATATTTTTACTTAGAAACAATCCAAAAATATTTCTTTTTTTTTTCTTTTCTTTTTTGATCAGTAAAAAAATTATTTATTATCTTGAGTATAAGACATACCCAAAGAGCTATTTACAAAGTTTTAGAGACCTAGTATCGATCTCGGATTTACAAGTCAATCTTTCAATGAATAATCACCTATTACATGAAATTTAGATGTATATCAACTCCAAAGCCATCATTTAATTTCCTCCACAATCCTTTCAGCCGAGAAATTTGTCCCTCAAAAACCTTCTTATTTCTCTAATTTCAAAGTAATATGAATGCGTGTCCTAATTATATAGTCTTGTTTTCCTTAGGGATGGCAATTTGCCTCGTGCCCGCGGTGATCCGCCCTGGCCCCGCCCCGATCGGGACGGTTATTTTGAATATTTTCGGGTTTTAGGGTTTCGGGGAAAACCGATAAAATTTAAATCGGGGACGGGGCCGGGATGGTATTTATATACCCCGCCCCGTGCCCCGCCCCGATACATATTATATTGATATTTTTATATTTATATATGTATATATCACTATATATATATTTAAATATTTGTTTGATTATTTATATTTTGTTCTTTTAAGTTAATTTATAAAAAAATAATTTTATAACATAATTGGCTCTTCATTATTTTTAGGGAGAAAAAATAATTATGATACTAAAAAAATAAAAATTAAATATGTTAGTCGGTTTTCGGGTCGGGTTCGGGGATACCTGAAAACATTAGGCGGGGATGGGGACAAAAAAAAATTCCCCGTCGGGGTTCGGGTCTATTTCGGAGACAAAATTTCAGTTAGGGGGGGAGGGGCCGAGGGAGGCATAAATTGGCCCCGACCCACCCCGTTGTCATGTTGAAATTTATAGGCACGTAAACACGTAATACATGCTAAATGTAAATTAAAGTTCACCAACAACTAATGATTAATTGCATAATTAAATAACAGTAAACGTAAAAAATTCTTACAAAGAATTGCATACCTGATTCTCAACTATGGTATCCACGTAACGATGCCGTTTTACTAATTTGCACAGAATCATCGCCATTGAATCCCGAGATCAATTTCTTTAGGAAAATTATAACTCTAGATTTTATGGAGAAAATATGAACTAACGTTGTTTGTGAATTCCCAAGATCTCATATATATAGGAGAGACCCAGCTTAAATCTTAAGCTAACCTAATTAGGAAATAAAATCCCTAATCTCATAAAATAAATCTCTTAGATTTATTTCTCATATATAAAATCTCTACGGATTTAATGTATATCAAATCTCTGCGGATTTGATTCCATATATATTAAATCCTATAATAATATTCCATATATTATTATTGGGAATCCTATTTAATTAAATCCAATTTAATTAAACATTAATAATAATTAATTCCAAATTAATCTATTATTAATTAATTCTTCATAAATTAAATATTAAATCTAATTTAACATTTAATCAACCAACTATAATCCGTAAAAGGGAACTACTTGTTGTGTGACCCAAAGGCCCTCATATATCGGCGATTACAAACTATGATCTTAATTGAACCCTAGACAATAAATCGACATTCTCAATATATGAGGTACGCTATGAGAAACGTGCAACTACACCAGAATCGAAACATGGGCTATTACGATTTCCTCCTTTCGTTCGCGAATACTCGATTAAGTCATGAACATGATGAAGTGTCTATTCAAATAACTTAATCAATTTATCTCAAATCACTAATTGATCATGTATGTCACACTTAGCCACAAAGTCTAAGTTGACGTGCATCGACCGATGACTTTGATCCAATTATGATGAGAAGATGAGTATTCTCTCTAAATCCACTTTGAGGAATGAATCATATTCTTGGCTCAACTACCATGCACATGTACTTCGTGATGAACCCAATCCAAACCATATCTACCCATGATTAGGGTGCAAGAGTTGTTCATGGTCAAAGTTCATCATCCCACACATGTCGTGCGTATTGACCTCAAGTCAAAGGAGCAACGCATCGCTCCCACTAACCGAGACACCCGTAGACACATATAGTGGAAATACATCAAACAGTTTCTCGGATGGGTATACCAATACCCTCTAAGGTATTTGTGCATCCATCATGAGAATAGTATCTCATAGTAAGTGAGATCTTACTACACTCTCTAAGAGTATGATGCAGATCGCACACCAATCTCCATTGCATCATCAATATCCCATTCTTGATGATCCTTGATCGGGGCTATTTGAGAATCATGCTTAAGTCATATGAGTTCTCACAACCTCAATGACAACAATGACTCATGGGAACACTTGCATGAACAAATGCAAACAATTAAACATAATATTCAAACAAGTGTATTGCCATACATTAATATTAAGTGAACTATAATATTAAATCAAACTGAAATCGAGTATTATGTCCTTACAATAGATTGTCTCTAGGACACTAACACTAACATGCCACTCCTAGTTTTCCTATAAAGTAATACTCCATCCGTCCCGCTATGTTTGTCTCATTTCATTTTTGTTGAATGGTTTAAGGAATAATATTAAAATAATAGATAGTGGGTTTTTATAGTATTTAATGGATGAAAAGTGAAGGTATGTGGGGTAGTTGAGATGAAAAGTGAGGGTAATAATATTAAAATAATAGGTAGTGGAGTGTTACTTTTTCCTTTTATGGACTGGGACAAACATAGCGGGATGCCCATAAAAGGAAAGTGGGACAAACATAGCGGGATGGAGGGAGTATTTTCTTTCTTATTTACTAATATAACTTTATGCATTACAATTTAATTGAAAAGTATAATAATTATTATAAAAAATTTATTAGTCTAATTTATTTTTTTAATACAATTTTTTATTTGTGTGAGAGTCAAACAAGACTATACAACTGGGATGGAGGGAGTATTTTTCTTAAATAAATAATTATTGTTGAATCTTTTAATTGGTCGATGTTATGTCAGACTACAAGGATCAATTCAGTAAGTTTTTTTTTTATCCTATAACATTGTCACTTTTTAATTTTGGTAATTTTTAATTTTTATATTTTAATTTTCATTCTATAACTTACACATTTTTATTTTTTTGGTCCCGTTGACTTTTAAATTTTGATTTTCGTCATGTAACTTAAATATTTTTACCACTTTTTGATTTTGATTCGTGTAAATTATAGGACGAAATTCAAAATTTATAAGTCAACAGGAACAAAAATTTGAAAGTTTGTAAATTACAAGACAAAAATCAAAATTTAAAAGTCAACATGACCAAAATCAAAAGCAGTCAAAGTTATAGGGCGAAAAAAAACTGTGAGAATAGATGTGAGATCACCGTTAATTGGTGATGAGGGGAAAACACTAATATATATGAAAGATACAACAATAGTTCCGTAAATCATGGAAACCAAATCAACGAAATAAATGCAGAAGATACAAAAGAATATTCTAGACTATATACATAATAATTTGAATGTAGTCAAATCTTTCCCTTAATACCTCCAGTCAAGAAATGGGATGAGGAAAACGCAAAAGCTTGGAATGAAGAAACTCAAATGCCGGACGAGAGAGACTCTTCATGAAGATGTCTGCAAGCTGAAGATGAGATGGAACAAACTGTGTCTAAAGTTTGCTAGAGGAGACTAACTCTCGAACGAAATGGTAATCAATATCAATATGCTTTGCCCGTTTATGGGCAACAGGATTCTGGCTGAGAAAGATAGCACTCTTGTTGTCACAAAGCAAAAGGGGACGTTGTTGGTCCCGTTTGAAAACCCATTAGTGCGTAAAATACCAATTGTAATGCATATAAAACAGGGGTGAGGGAATGGTGATTACAATTTTTTTCTTGAAACCGATGTGTTTTGCTTATAATCAAATGCATATGGCAAGTAAGAACATAAAGCAGTAAAGAACACACGATTTATAGTGGTTCGGAGTCCAACTCCTACATCCACTCTTCCCTATCACAAGGGGCACTAACTTAACCAACTGGACTTAGTTTAACGTGTTAGTCCAACACACAACAGATGTTTAATGAGCTCTCACTCAAACGGGACTTATCTCCCTTACGGGATCGCCTACCCTCCCTTTCGGGATTGCTTAGATGTTTACCGAAGTTTCACTCACCTACAAACTTAACCTATCAAACTGATTTGGGTAAGGTTTGTTTGGTTTCCAACTAGGTTGAGATTTTCCCTTACATTTGTTTAGCCTCAATGCTAAGGATGGGAAAATCTCTCTAAGCTTAGGATATTACATTTGTGCTTAGATCTAGGGTAGAACACTTTTGAATATATGCGTGTATTTCTTGCTCAGTGTTCTATGGTGGAAATGCTAGATGATTTGGCTTTTTGGATGTTTCACGCATTTCCCACTTCCACACTTAATTTGATGGAATAACTTTTATTTATAGTGTGGATTTGAATGTTACCGTTGGAGGAGTCACATTCAAATCAATACTATTTAGTAGCTTTTTGCAGCTTTTTCAGGTTTGTTGTCTTTCTCTCATTGGTCCACGTCAGCTGAATATAACGGCTATATTCTTCAGGATCTATCTGAGTCTTCAGGTTTCTCTGAGTCTTCAGGATTATCTGATCCTCAGCTTCTTCGAACTCAGGCTTCCTTGGACTCAGGATTCTTGACTCAGCAGACTTCTCTTCAGCGGACCTTGTCGTCGGGCATTAATGACACCAGTGCTAATCGAGTTGACTTCTTCGACTTGGACACATCCGACCAGTCGGTCCTTTTCGAGCTAATTTGCGATCATCGGTAAAGATTCGATTCTCGATGAACATGATTTGGATGACTTCTCTTCGATTTCTTCTCCTCGGGATCTAGTATCTGATTTACGGTTTTTGATATCGATTTCTTCTTATTTAATCAAATTTCACATGATGGTCGATCAAAGATAACATCAGTCGAGGATATCGGTTTATTCGCATCGTGCTTAACATCGGTCTAATATCGGGTTAGCATATCGGGTTAACTTACGATCTCGATCCACGTCGATCTCGATCAGTCTCATCTATTCCTCTTCGACGCAACCTCCTCTTACGATCCGGTCATTTGGTCATCCGATCCGAGGTCTCAAATCGTCTATTACGTCATCCGATCATTTGAATTTTCACGATATTTCCGATCAATCGGCTTAGCTTTTTCTTTTCTTGATTTTTGCTTTCCATTTCGTTTAACTCCGAACTCATCTCGATCTCGATCGCTCATGCTATGACCTCGCTCGATCTCGATCATCTTCGTTTAATTTCGTGAGTTCACCAACTTGTTATCGCCCCTCAACTTGTTATCGTAGATTAGCTTCAAAAACACAAGTTGATAATGTTTGGGCATAATTCATCAAAAACTAAAATATCCCAAACAATGAAGATCAAGACACCGACATCAGAGAAACCACAAGACTCGGATAAACTCAAGACTCAGAGAAAACTCAAGACTCAAGAAGAAACTCAAGACTCAAAAGATGACCGAAGACACCGAGACTCCGAGAGTAACTCAAGATCGAAGACTTCGTAAATCAAGACCGAAGACCTACATCGGCCGAAGTCCGCAAATTGTGCTAAGACACTGCGTGATCAAGACTCTATCGTAGGTCGATCAATTATCTGATCAAGTCAGCTCACACCTGGTGTCAACCAAAATGGTGTTGGGATTATACTAGAAAGTATGCTTTTACTTTGTATAATCAAAACTGGATTTCGGACTTATTTACTGAAATGAATTGTTTATCACTGATGCTTTAAATATCATTGAATGTTACATATATTTCTCGTGATAACTGTTCAATAAATAGTACGTGTTACATTGTAGTTAATTTAGTGATACCAGATCACAGAAGATTAAATTAACAGTCCCTTGTAACTAAAAGTACACCATTCACGACCTAGATGGAAATGAACAATCCATCGTGAAACGTTGAAGAGTAAGGCTCGGATTGGCTTGTCTTGACCAAGAGATTACACTAGTGCATGGTGATGCAATTGAATAGGATTCACAGGAGGATAAATTCTTCAGAACTGAACATGGAAGAATTAGACCTCAGTAGTTCATTATTTCTTAATCTTCGTTCCTTAAATAGGATCACGTGTGGTTGGTAACTATTACTTTGACTTATCATGGGTAGAGAATCAACGAGATTCAATACTTTTTATCTTGGGCAATATTATTGGTCACATGTGATTGCTAAGATTTAATACGGAGAATCGTGTGCAAGTATGCTTGTTCGATTTGCCCCCTTGGGAGGTTCATAAGCTTTATCATACCAAATCTTGCAAGTGGAACTAGTTTCCGGTATGGATAATAATGTTGAACCGTTCCTTGACCAAGGACAAAAGATATTAATTACCGGAAAGCTATTTCAGTGGCTTGAATTAATTAATTGGCTAGATAATCTTAAACATGGGAAATAATAACCGGGAGCCATATTAACTGTAATATGGGTTAAGATGGATAATGCAATATTAATTATGTAGTGGGATTAATTAATAGTTATGGGCTTGAATAATATTGTGGCTCAATATTGATAATTCAAGATCCATTGGAAGGTCCAATCTTAATTCTCCTAAAGGCCCCCTAAGTAGCCCAACATATAGTCCAATAACTGAAAAATGTGTTTAAAATAAAATAAATATTATTGCTTATTTTTCCTCATTAATTTCGAAATTTATGGATAAAAGGGGGAGAAAGATTTTCTTTGAATTTTGTTATGGAATGAAGATATGTATTCTTGGAATACAAGATTATCTCATTAAATTCAAGAAATCTCCCACTTGGTTATCCATAGGGAAATTTTGAAAATTTTGATAATTAAGGGAAAGAAAGATTTTCTTGATTTTCTTGAAAATATATTATGGAAGATATGTATTTCTTGAAATACAAGAATATCTCATAAATTCAAGAAGATCTAAATCTTGGAATCTTGCCCTATAATTTTCGAAATATACTCCATAACAAAGAGTAGGTGGGATTTTGTGGAATATTATAATTATGGGAAAAAGAATATAGGAGATATATTCAAGATTTCTTGGAGATCAAGAAAAGATTTTCCCACATTATTTTTGCCCAAAATTTTCGATCACCTATGCTCTATAAATAGGGGATGACTCTTTCATTCCCAAGTACAATTCCATATGCTGGAAAAATTAGTAAATCCACAAAGGTGGTGCAACATAATTTATTTTCCTTTTGTTAATTGTTCGCAAGCGTCCTACCACCGGATAGTCGAGCAAGTATTAAGGGAATACTTGGGAAGTTCTTTTGGTGTGTCTAATAAACAAAGCAATTGCCGTCCCAAGAGGTACGTTCACGTAAACTCGTAGATTTACGCATGCGTAGGATTTACGTGATTTAATTATATGCATGATTTGTTGTTGGATTATTATTTGAATTAATATAGGATTAATTCATGCTAGTAATAATTATGAGAATTAAATTTGTATTTAAATATTCATCCAGAATAGATCTGTGCAACTTATTCCCCAACAAATGGTACACCAGACCATGCGAATATTCTACAGAAGAATATCAAATGTCAATTAGACAAATACTGAAGTGCCGTATTCGTGAAGCCAATGAGAGAGCGACAGGTGCACAAAAAGAGGTGATAATGCGGGATTCGACGCTGCGGAGACAAACGACGCTAATCATGCCTTCGGCCACGCCGATATTAGAAGCACGTCACATCAAATCCTACAAACCTACCAAATATAGCCGGAAATTCAAATTGCTCTCCAACGGCTATTTGATTTCGTGGTCTATAAAATGAGATTGCTATTCAAAGTGAAAAAGAGAGAGCGAACGACGGAAATTATCAAGAAGCTCAAAACTATAGCAGAATTTCCGCACGAAGAACACAAAATTTGAAGATTATTCTTAAGTGTTCATCTCATTGTTCTTAGCATAGAAATCTTATCCTCTAGCATTTGGCTACATAAACACTAGGATAGATTTCCAGTTGGAACCACAACAAATCTTTACCCAAACTCAAAAGTTAGGTTAAGTTCGTTTTGCAAGATTTCGGACTAGGGATTCTAGTTCGATCTCTCGGGATCGGTTGAGTGTGAACTCGATAAACATCTTGGGTGTTGGACTAACACATTAAACTAAGTCCAATCGATCGGTTAAGTTGGTTTAGTTGGTGCCCTTGTGATAGGGAAGAGTGGACGTAGGGACCCATTGTATACGAACCACTATAAAAATCTTGTGTGCATTTACTTGCTTTTTATTGCTTTACACTATTACACCACAGCCAGAGCTTAAAATCGATACATATTTCGAGTTAATATCGATCGCACTGCCAAATCGATCCGATCCGAGTGGATGGCTTTAGTCACCGATTGAAAAACCCGATTTGGAGAATCATTTGGATAAAAACCGGTTTTCACACTGCACAAACTAGCTTCCGTGACTATCGTTAAACCGATAGATATCTAATCGATCGCCCTCAAAGCGCCGTAAAAGATTGGATATCGGTAAATCGATTCGCGCACTCGATTGCAAAACTGCAATCACACCTAATGCGCGCGAAAAGTTTTGAAGCTTCATTCACCCTCCCTTTAGACTTACGCCCCTCACGAAACCCGTTAGGGACCTACAAAGTATTGTCGAGGCGGTGGTTCTCTGGACTAACGTGGGGTTTTGAGTATCATCGGTTCTTGAGGAAGAATCTTTTGTGGTCACTTAGGCCCGATCTTGAAAACCGTTTTCAAAACTCATTCGTTTTCAAAATCACTATCAACATGGATAATACTTCGTATGTATCAAGATTTGCCTAAATTTTCCATTGATGAGTACGCAGATTGGACAATATATATGTGCAAACCATACGGGGTCAATAATTAAGCAGAATGATGGAAGTCATTGAACGAGGACCCATCATCATCTTGTTGGGGAATGAGTTGCATGATCTATTCAGGTGTGAATATTTAAATACAAATTTAATTCTTTAATTATTACTAGCATGAATTAATCCTATATTAATTCAAATAATAATGCAACAACATATCATGCATATAAAAGCCACGTAAAACCCACGATGCGAATCTACGGGTTTACGTGAACGCATTCTCTCGGGATGGCAAAGTGACTTGGCCTGGACTTAACTAACCAAAAGGACTTCCCAAGTATTCCTTTAGCCCTTGCTCAACTATCCGGTGGAAGGACACTTGTTTAACAATTAACAAAAGGAAAAAAAAACTTTTGTTGCACCACTTTTTGTGGATTTACTAATTTTTCCAAAGACATGGAATTGTACTTGGGAATGAAACAATCATCCCCTATTTATAGGAGGGAGGTGGTCGAATTTTTTCAGAGAAAATCAATGTGGGGAAAAGACTTTTTCTTGATCACCAAGAAATCTTGAATATATCTCCTATATTTTTTTTTTCCATAATTAAAATATTCCACAAAAAATCCCACCTCCTCTATAATATGGTATTTTGAAAATTTAGTGTTCAAGAATCCAAGATTTAGATCTTCTTGAATTTATGAGATATTTTGTATTTCAAGAATTACATATCTTCCATAATATCTTTTCAAGAAAATCAAGAAAATCTTTCTTGCCCATTATATTTTCAAATATTTCAAATTTATTATGAAATAACAAGTGGGAGATTTCTTGAATTTAATGAGATAATCTTGTATTCCAAAAATACATATCTTCATTCCATAACAAAAATTCAAAGAAAATCAAATATTTTTTTATTTTATCCTTTTTATCCATGGGAAAATATAGAGGAAAATAATAACAATATTTATTTTATTTTCACCTTTTTTAATGGACTATATGTTGGGATACTCGGGGGCCTTTAGGAGAATTGAATTCTTCTAAAATGGATCTTCAATATCTAATATTGAGCCACAATATAATTCAAGCCCATAAATATTAATTAATCCCACTACATAATTAATATTAGACTATCCATCTTAACCCATATTACGATCAATATGGCTCCGGTCATTATTTTCCGTGTTTAAGATTATCTAGCCCATTAATTAATTCAAGCCACCAAATAGCTTTCCGTTAATTAATATCTTTTGTTCTTGGTCAAGGAACGGTTCAACATTATTATCCATACTAAAACTAATTCCACTTGCAAGATTTGGTATGATAAAGCTTATGAACTCCCAAGGGGCAAATCAAACAAGCGTGATTTTGCACACGATTCTTCAGATAAATCTTAAAATCACATGTGACCAATATATTGCCTCAAGATAAAAAGTATTGAACCTCTCCGATTCGCTACCCATGATAAGTCAAAGCAATAGTTACCAATCCCACGTGATCCTATTTATGGATTTTAAGAAATAAAAACCATCGAGGTCTAATTCTTCCTTGCTCGCTCAAGAATTTATCCTCCCAGAGGTCCTATTCAAATAAGATCGCTTTATGACTAGTGTAATCTCGTCAAGACAAAAACCAATTCGAAGCCTTACACCTCAACCTTTCGTGATGGGTTGTTCATTTCCATCTAGGGTGAATGGCGACTTTTAGTTACAAGCAAGGACCGTTAATATAATCTTCTCGGATCCGTATCACTAAATTAACTACAATGTAACACGCATTTAATTATCGACGCTTATGCAAAGAAATATATGTAACATTCAATCATATTTAAAGCATCGATAAATAATTTATTTCAAAGAAATAAGTCCGAAATTCGCCGATTATACAAAGTAAAAAGCATACTTTTTCAAAGATAATCCCAACAATCTCCCACTTATACTCAAAGTCCGCTTAAGCATAGACAACATGTTCGTGAGATAGTCCGTGACATCTAATGTCACCTACACAAACCTAATAATTTCTCCCACTTATACTCAAAGCAGATTGGCAAAGGTCTTGACACCCATTCCACTCACATGTCTCTCGAATGTATTCGGGGAGGCGACGCCTTGGAATGGATCTCGCTAGTCGTCTCGACGCTATCTTCGCCTTACATCTATATCTCCTCTTAAGTATTTTCGCGGTAAGATGTCTTTCCTTTAATGTGTTTGATGTGACTGTTTGACTTGGACTCTGGTTCTTTGAATTCAGCGCGATATTGCCAGACAAATTTAGAACACCATCCAAGTCCACTAAGAAGATCTAGAGTCAATTCCGCTTTTTCACCGCTTCACAAAGTACTACATTCATCCGACTTCCATGGTTGAGTCAAGGATGCATTGCTTTTCACACCGCCCATTTGATGGCTACACTTCCCAAATGGAAACACACTAACCGGAGGCGATAATTTCTAGAATCTATATCCGATTGGAACCGAGTCCGTGGTAAACCAACTGGGGATCGAGTATTCGATCGATAAATCAACATTCTATCCCCAGTTCTTTTCGCACACTTCGTAATGTTTTTAATCGCCGTCCAATGCGCTTCCCTAGGTTACTTTGATATCTTGCTACCATGCCTACTAAGAAGCGTATATCCGGCCTCGTGACACAAAGAATGCATACATAAGGTTTCCACAACCGGCTACGCGAATACCTTTCATGTCATCTATCTCCTTTTCGCCTTAGGGAACATTTTTTGGATAGATGGATTCCAAGTCCAAAGGTACTAATCCTTTCGAATCTTTTATGTCAATCGCTTCAAAAACCAAAGGTCTATGTATGAACCGCATGCGATAAACCCGATCATCCTTTTTCGGGCGATCTCGATTATCTTGATCCCAATGATATGTCCGCTTCCCTAAGTCTTTCATATCAAACTGCTTTTGAAACCATGCCTTACGCCCGATCACACTTTCACATCGCTCCCGATGATCACAATGTCATCTACGATAGTACTAAGAATACCAATGCAGCTCCGACACGCTTTATATATATAATTTCAAACTCGCTTTTGATCAAACCCATAAGACTTTATAACATGATCAAAACATTGGTTCCAAGCCTGGATGCCCGCTTTGAGTCCGTAGAAATGGACTTCTTGAGCTACAAACAAGATGTTTTGCCTGCTTCAATGAAACCTTGGGGTTGTCAGATATAGATCTTTCATCAAGACTTCATCAAAAGCCGCCTTGACATCCATTTATTTAGATTTCAAAGTCAAAATGTGCAGCAATCGATAAGATAATCGGATTGACTTAAGAATACGGCTACGGGGTAAAAAAGTTTCCTCATAATCGATCCCTTCTTTTCTCGAAAGTATAACCTTTCGCCACTAGTCTTGCTTTTAAAGGTTTCAACCTTCCCGTCCGGGTCCTCTTTTTACTTACCCACTAAGATCCAATGAATTTGATAGCCATTAAGTGGTTGGATTAGCTCCCACACTTTATTATGAAACATAGAACCCATTTCATTTTCATTGTTTTTTGTCAAGAACCCGATCCTTATCTTGAATGCCTCGCCATATGTCCATGGTCCGATTCGTTTTGTCCGAGAATCAAGTCCAGGATCTCCTATTCCCATGAATCTCTTTGGCCAGTTTAACAACCTCCCACTACGACGATTTAGGTTCCGGCCAGGAAAAACGCTTGGTATATCATCTCACCCACGGTGGGGTAATCGAGGTTTGCCCTCTAAGCTCATTTAAGGTAATCTCACTGGTTTTTTCGTTCATATACTTCTTCCAAAAATCTAAAGTGGGTGCTCATGACCACCTTTTTGATCTTTTTTCGACTATAGAATATACACCCTTTTGTTCCTGGTATCCTACAAACAACCTTAACTCGACGAGATCCAATTTACGCTTCCTTGTCCAACACGTAGTTTTGACACCCCAAATTCTCATGTGTATCATAATAAAGCCTGGGCCGGGTCCACAATTTTTGGGAGTTTCGGGAATCGATTCGATAGCACCAAGTTCGTAATGTAAGTCGATGTTTCAAGGCATAACCCCTTAATCCACTCGGGAAGATCCAAGATAACTCATCATCGATCCTAACCATTTCCAAAAGAATTCGGGCTTTCTTCGCTCAAGCAACCCCGTTTTGTTGAGGGGTTCCGTGCAAATGAGTGGGATACAATCCTTCATCGATAAGTAGTTCAAAAAACTCATTTCGAGGTATTCGCCTCCCACGACGATCAGAGATTTGATACATTTTTCCTTATGATTCTCTGCTTGAGCCTTAAATTCTTAGAATTTCTCAAAGGGCTCAGATTCACGCTTCATAAGAAAATGGACCTCGAGTAATCATCAATAAAATTACTCATAACCCCTCTTTGCTTTTGTTGACATTGACTACATACATCTATGTGAACGATCTCTAACACTTCCTCAGCCTCTATCCCCCTGGCTCCAATACCCTCTTGGTCATATCACCCTCCAAACATGATTCGCAGGTTGAAATGGGCTCAACTTGGAGAAGCCCTAGTGAACCGTCTCTACCAACCTTTCGATCCTCTTTGGATTTATATGACCCAATCTAGATGCTAAAAAACATATCTGCTCACGCCTCGATGAACGCTTTTTTTCTCAAAAAGCTTGATGTGTTATAGGATACATTTCGTGAGTGGTGTGCATGCGCTTAATTGCAGAGAGATCATTCAACAACGCTCCATGATAGATAAATTTATCAACAAGAAAAATGGTAACAACTTTATTAAAAAGTAAACCTAATATCCATCATAAAAGTTTAGAAACCTAAAATCCAATTTTTTCTAAAAAATCGAACGTAAAGAATATCTTCAAAATTAAAACACCGTTTTCAAAAGACAGTACTTTCCCATCGTCACCGGCCACTCAGAAGACGCCGGAGATGATGAGGACCTCACTCCCACTAAGTTGTCGGGTCCGCTTGAACCCCGTAAGTAATGAAACAAATATGATTAGTGGATCCCTCAGATCCACCACCCAAAAATGGGAGGCATACGCCGCTAAACAAGTTTCCAAAAACAACTAGGCGCGAGAATTACCTTTTTCCATCTTTTGGGTCCGGAACAGTCGACCTCCAATGTCCTTTTTCTCACCGCAGCTTGAAGCACTTCCCTTAGTCGGCTTGTTCACTCCACCACCCTTATTCACCTTTATCCTTGCCATCGCAACACTTGAGTTCACTGGCTAGGCCTTTGTTTTTCTTGTTCTTACCACCCTTGGTCTAGAAGAAGAAGAAGGTCCGTTTGCCATTAAGGCTTGGCTTTTTCGCTTCAAAGATCTTCGTCCGAGACTAAAGCTTGTAACAGATCAAGCATCGAGAACTTCTAATTATTCATCCGATAGTTCAACCTAAATTATTCAAACCTTTTTAAGAGAATGGAGCAAAAAATCGACGGTCTCGACATCATATTCAGCCAAGTACCTCAAGTTTATTAAGGTGAGCCATCATCCGAGAGAATGTCCTTACCACGCTCTCTCCACCATTTTCATAGAGAGCAAGTCCTCATGGTGATCCTCGACGCCATTGGGCTCGACATGTTGAAACATCGCTTAAGACTAGGTCATGATTTCCCAGCGGCCTCAACGCTCGTGTTGGTGTTGCAACACATCGACATAGAAGCCAAGATGGTACACTTTGCCATTTCGTTAGACCGCCTCCCAACAAAGATACTTTTTCTTAACCATTTTAGTGGACTCATCTAATGGTTTATCCGATTTAGTGTGGTTAGAACGGTTTATGGCTTTTCAGTTGAGGAGAATAATAGTGAGTTTTCGATTCCAATCAACAAAATTTTCTCCAAAGGAGTAAATTGTCTTTTTCAAGATATTTAAAGGATTTAAAGGTTATGACATGATGAACTGAAATAAATAATAATATGCATAAGCACAAATATATCACAAGGTTTGATCACACGCATCATATTAAAATCTCAAAAAAATATGAAATACATCGCCCAACATCTCAAAACAGTTTAAATAAGTCACGTTGGTGGGTCATTATTTAAACACATTCAATGTGTTACAAACAAGAACAAGCATAAACCTTAATATCCAGATTATTGACTCGACTTGACACCAATATAAAATGGGACAGGACTTTGAGAAGTATATGCATATCAATTTTATACCTAAGTAATAACCATGATTAACATGGATTATTATTTCTCTTTGATCGAGCCTCGTTGGGAGGGTCATCGCCGCCACTAGTAATAACCCACAATCATCCGCTTTGGAATTCATTCATGTGTAACCTTTTTTTGGCCCCTAATGGGGGAATTTCTCCAAAAGAATTCACAAATAAATAAATCATGGAGGTCAGAAAATTAATTCAATTTTATTATCCTAATAAAATTGTCAATTAATTATTTAAACATACTTAGTAATTTTGAAGGTGAGATTTTTCCATTTGGCACCCTCATGCAAACACATTTAAACAAATTAAATAAAGCATAAGATAACGCAAATAAATCAAGCATAAAGTAAAAAAATAAACATATTGGGCACAAATTATCCAATTGTCATGGTTTGATTTTTTCTCGCTTGATCTTGAAGAAACATGTCTCGAATTTCTCCCACTCGCCGTCCTCAAAAAAATTGCCTTTCTCTCAAATCTCCACTAAACAAACAGTTTCGTGATGCGATGCATCCAAGATCCCTAGGATTAGCTTTAGGGCAATCTCAATGACCCTTTCATGCCGCCCGTGACTAAGCGCCCATAAGTGCCTCGCTTGCGCCTCGGCCGAGTGTGTCGGCGAGCGTCGAGAGATCTCGGCGAAGGCGTCTGTGCGCGTCCGCCAGCAGCGGCTAGCCAGCCTCCGCCTAGCCATGACGCCAGCGGCCTTCGCGTATCTATCGCGCCAGCGTCGCCTTTCGCGTAATACGTCTGCTTTCCGTCACAGGCGTGCCGCAATGCTGCGTAAACTACTTCGCCGTCTGTAACCCAATTCCTGTGGCGCTCGGCGCCAGCCTTGCCACCACCAGCGCGTGCGGTAGCAGCATACACTTGTACGCCCTACGCTGATTGAATTTAATCGCTTTAATTCTTAAATCTCTTCGTTCCGATCCGATTACAATTTATTTACAAAAATAAATAAACCAGATTCAGACTAGTCTATTACATTGATCAAATCAAACAAATCCTAGTCTACTGTGGATTTTCTCACGAGGCAAAATAAATCGAACGAATCTAATCAAAAAAACACGCTTTATATGCATGCATAAATAAACACATTAAAATCCATGACAATTGGATACCGCAAAAACATCTAACAGCTTCTACTATCCAATTTCAATTTTAATGTCCGCTAATTAAATTACAATTTAAAAATTGAGTCAAAAATCGTGGCTCGATACCGCTTGTTGGGAATGAGTTACCGATCTATTCGGGGTGAATATTTAAATATAAATTTAATTTTAATTATTACTAGCATGAATTAATCCTTTATGAATTCAAATAATAATTGCAACAACATATCATGCATATAAAAGCCACGAAAAACCCACGAGATCAAATAATCTACAGTTTTACGATTTAACGCATTCCTGGATGGCAAAGGACTTTTGGCCTGGATGGACTAACCAAAAGGACTTCCCAAGTATTCCCCTTAGCCCTTGCTCAACTATCCGGTGGAAGGACACTTGTCGAACAATTAACAAAAGGAAAAAATAAACTTTGTTGCACCACTTTTGTGGATTTGCTAATTTTTCCAAAGACATGGAATTGTACTTTGGGAATGAAACAATCATCCCTATTTATAGGAGGGAGGTGGTCGAATTTTTCAAGAGAAAATCAATGCGGGAAAAGACTTTTTTTGATCACCAAGAAATCTTGAATATATCCTATATTTTTTTCCCATAATTAAAATATTCCACAAAAAATCCCACCTCCTCTATAATATGGTATTTTAAAAAATTTAGTGTTCAAGAATCCAAGATTTGGATCTTCTTGAATTTATGGGATATTCTTGTATTTCAAGAATTACATATCTTCCATAATATCTTTTTCAAGAAAATCAAGAAAATCTTTCTTGCCTTAATTATATTTTTCAAATATTTCAAATTTATTATGAAATAACCAAGGGGAGATTTCTTGAATTTAATGAGATAATCTTTGTATTCCAAGAATACATATATTCATTCCATAACAAAATTCAAAGAAAATCTTTTCCTCTTTTATCCATAAATTTCAAAAATATAGAGGAAAAATAAGCAACAATATTTATTTTATTTTAATCACCTTTTCGCTAATGGACTATATGTTGGGCTACTCAAGGGCCTTTAGGAGAATTAAGATTGGACCTTCTAATGGATCTTGAATATCTAATATTGAGCCACAATATAATTCAAGCCCATAAATATTAATTAATCCCACTACATAATTAATATCAAGACTATCCATCTTAACCCATATTATTACCAATATGGCTCCGGATAATTATTTTCCGTGTTTAAGATTATCTAGCCCATTAATTAATTCAAGCCACTGAAATAGCTTTCCGTTAATTAATATCTTTTGTCCTTGGTCAAGGAACGGTTCAACATTATTATCCATACCGGAAACTAATTCCACTTGCAAGATTTGGTATGATAAAGCTTATGAACCTCCCAAGGGGCAAATCAAACAAGCGCATTTTGCACACGCCATTCTTCAGATAAATCTTGAAGAATCACACGTGACCAATAATATTGCCCAAGATAAAAGTATGAATCTCTCTCTGATTCGCTACCCATGATAAGTCAAAGCAATAGTTACCAATCCCACGTGATCCTGTTTAAGGGACGAAGGTTAAGAAATAACGAACCACTGAGGTCTAATTCTTCCTCCTGTAGGTCCTATTCTGCTCATCAGTCATGCACTAGTGTAATCTCTTGGTCAAGACAAATCAATCTGAGCCTTACACCTCAACCTTTCGTGATGGGTTATTCATTTCCATCTAGGTCGTGAATGACGAGTTTTTTTAGTTACAAGGACCTGTTAATTTAATCTTCCGTGATGGGCATCACTAAATTAACTACAATGTAACACGCATTTAATTATTGAACGTTTTATAAAGAAATATATGTAACATTCAATCATATTTAAAGCATCAGTGATAAACAATTTATTTCAGTAAATAAGTCTGGAAATTCAGTTTCGATTATACAAAGTAAAAAGCATACTTTTCAGTATAATCCCAACACATCTATCATGACAACCCACCGTGGAGGTGATCCGCATTTTGGGCTGGAAGCCTTGTTCGAAAAGAGTCCCCGCCTCGGATGGATGCGTAAGAAAGAAAGTTGTATACACCGGATACAACAGCATATAATCATGAAGACCATGGATAAGATCACCAAAGAAAAGATAAAAGTATCTCAAGACGCCTAAATGATGGTATACGCTTTTTGTCGAGATGGCGGTAAAAATGATCGATTAAAGACAACAACAAGTCGAATCGGTGAAGTTCGAGGCTTAAGATATCGCTAAAATGAAACCATCAATGAGCTCGATGGGAGAATCACCATGTCAAGAAAAGCTACTGAACTTGGACGAGAGATGTCGATAAAGACATCAATTAAAAGATCTTGAGATCTTCTTACAAGAAGTGGATATGAAAGTCACCAGAATCAAAGATTGTCAAGATATTGCCAAGATGGGTTGGCAAATTCGCTCCTAAGTCTTAAAGCCCATGAGTTTGATCTCGACGAAAGAGGGCAAGAAGAAGAAGACTAGTCAGTCGGAAGCCATACACCCTCCACATCAAAATCGGGCAGATTCAAAGCAACCAAAGAAAGCAGATCAAAGGCCATCGAACTCGGGTTGGAAACATATTTAAGTCGAACAGACGCTTTTACTTACCAGAAACTTGAAAGATCTAACATTCAACTTGGTAAGTATCGCAGATTCTGTTGTGGATTATCAAGACAAAGAGAGGAAAGAAACAGGAGGCCACCGATGAGATCTCCAGAAGGACCAGATCCGGAAGGACCGGCGGATCACAGTAGAAGATAAGAAAAGAGATGATCGGGCCGAGAGAGAAGAGACAACAGATCCGGGAGAGAAGAAGTTCAGACATAATCGTAAAGCGAAAGTCACCCGACAGAGAAATGACCACAGTGACTAACTCGGGTAAGGTTCGTGGATCGTGGAACATGTTTCAACTGGTGGAGAAACTAGGTCATTACAACGCAGACGCCCGTAGACTCGACTTCCAAAAGAAGAAAGAGAAGAGAACAAAAGAGAAAGCAACGCTTATAGAGACATTTAAAAGCTATGGTTGTCGGATTTATATCAGAATTGATGATTCCTATCTCCCGCTTTCCGAGGATTCTGGTACTCATCAAGAGGACTGGCCCCGATATAATGTGTTGATGATTTTTTCGGACTATGAAGATCCGATATTCTCTTCAGATGATGAATTTATTCGATGTTGGGCGAGGAAGACCAATCAAGTAACCTCCAAACCTTCATTTTCAATTTCCACACCAGCCTATAATGAAAGACACCGGGCCGAGAGATTGACTTGCAATTTATTTCGAAAGCAAATCGCCGATGATCTCTTTAACGCAGAGACACTTATACAATAGTGGAAGCGAAAACGATAAGCTAAGGATAAAAATATCATTTTGTTAAAGAGAACGCCACAAGAAAGTAATAATCGAATCACCGAAACCGCTTGAAGGTAAATCAAGAATCGAAAAGTTCAAGGTTAAATCTTCGATCGAGAGAGAAGGAGATTAAAGAACAACTAAGAATCAAATAAACAAAGAAGTCGATGATTTCAAAATTCTACAAGCTAAGTTTGATGTGTTGGGGAATGAGTTTGCAGATCTATTAAAGGTGAATATTTAAATACAAATTTAATTTTTTAATTATTACTAAAGATGAATTAATCCTATATTAATTCAAATAATAATTACAACAACATATCACGATATAAAAGCCACGTGAAAACCCACGCACCGAATCTAATGGGTTACGCGGAACGCATTCTCCGGGACGGCGTTGACTTGGTCTGACGGACTAACCAAAAGGACTCCCAAGTATTCCCTTATTTCCTCGCTTCCACTATCTTGGGTGGAAGGACACTTGTTTAAATAATTAACAAAAGGAAAAATAAACTTTGTTGCACCACCTTTGTGGAATTGCTAATTTTCCAAAGACATGGAATTCAGATTTGGGAATGAACTAATCATCCCCTATTTATAGGAGAGAGGGTGGTCTAAATTTTCAAAGTGAAAAATCAATGTGGAAAAAGACTTTTTCTTGGTCACCAAGAAATCTTGAATATATCTCCTATATTCTTTTTTCCCATAATTAAAATATTCCACAAAAAATCTCACCTCCTCAATTACGGATATTTTCGAAAATTTTTAGAGTGCAAGATTCCAAGATTTGGATCTTCAATTTATGAGATATTCTCAGATTTCAAGAAATACATATCTTCCATAATATCTTTTCAAGAAAATCAAGAAAATCTTTTCTTGCCCACTATATTTCCAAAATTTCGAAATTTCCTTCATGAATAACCAAGTGGGAGATTTCTTGAATTTAATGAGATAATCTTGTATTCCAAGAATACATATCTTCATTCCATAACAAAATTCAAAGAAAATCTTTCTCCTCTTTTATCCATAAATTCAAAAAAAATAGAGGAAAAAATAAGCAACAATATTTATTTTATTTTAATCACCTTTTTCGGTTATTTGGACTATTTGTTGGGCTACCTGGGGCCTTTAGGAGAATTAAGATTGGACATTCTAATGGATCTTGAATATCTAATATTGAGCCACAATATAATTCAAGCCCATAAATATTAATTAATCCCACTACATATTAATATTGATTATTCATCTTAACCATATTACAAATAATATGGTTCCGGTCATTATTTTCCGTGTTTAAGATTATCTAGCCCATTAATTAATTCAAGCCAATGAAATAGCTTTCCGTTAATTAATATCTTTTTTCTTGGTCGAGAAACTGGGTTCAACATTATTATCCATACCTAAACTAATTCCACTTGCAAGATTTGGTATGATAAAGCTTATGAACCTCCCAAGGCAAATCAAACAAAGCGCATTTGCACATTACCGATTCTTCAGATTAAATCTTAGCAATCACACGTGACCAATAATATTGCCCAAGATAAAAAAGTATGAATCTCTCCGATTCGCTACCCATGATAAGTCAAAAGCAATAGTTACCAATCCCACGTGATTCTATTTAAGGGACGAAGGTTAAGAAATAACGAACCACCGAGGTCTAATTCTTCCTTGTTCAGCTCAAGAATTTATCCTCCCAGAGGGTCCTATTCAACAGATCACCATGCACTAGTGTAATCTCTTGGTCAAGACAAACCACCGAGCCTTACACCTCAACCTTTCGTGATGGGTTGTTCATTTCCATCTAGGCGATGAATGGCGATTTTTTTAGTTACAAGGGATTGTTAATTTAATCTTCGTGATCCGGTATCACTAAATTAACTACAATGTAACATGTAACAATTATTATTGCAGCTTATAAAGAAATATATGTAACATTCAATCATATTTAAAGCATCGCTGATAAATAATTTATTTCAAGAATAAAGTCCGAAATTCGGTTTAGATTATACAAAGTAAAAAGCATACTTTTCAAGATAATCCCAACATGATGAAATCTTCCCACTACATGAGAGTCCGAATTCATCGAGGATAGTTTACGAAGAAAATAGAGGTTTTCACGAAATCTTCAAAACCGCTCGTGATATGAACACCTATTTTTCGAACGCCTAACTAACAAGAAGCGGAATTGGGTATGAAAAACCATTCTACATCCTCAAAAGCCCCGTCTCGGGTTCACTTCAAAAAAGGTGAAATTAAACGAAGTCTCCGATAAAGATACAAAAAAGCAAAATATGTATTCCGATAAAGGAAAGAGATTCACAACAAGTAAGGCAAGTGCTAATCGTGAAAGGGAACAAAATGGACCCCTAATCGATTAAGCATCAGTAGAGGAATCACCGTAAGAACCCGGAGTTCTTAAGAGACCCTCAACTCGATCAAAGATTAGGTATCGTAAGAGACAACTGTCAAAAAGGAAATCTAATCAAACCTAATCGGTCACCGCCTAACAAGCAAGCTAAAGGTAAACCGCTAAGACCATTTATGCCAAAAAGATATGAATCTTTTAATGGTAGCAACAGACCTACCCCATAAACCGTGAGACCTAGGCTATCACGACTTGAGCCCCTAATCAAGGTTAAAAAGAAGACAAACCCAGAAGAAAAAATCCCAAGTCTTATGATTCACTCAAGGCTCGTGACTAACAATCATACCAATCGAATGCATATAAAGAGACGTATGATTATGTTGATGTTTATGGGAGATAAATCGTGCCTTCGATCTATCCGACACAATAGAAGTGCCCCGCTTTGTATGGATCCCTAAAAACCACCACTAACCCTATTGTGACCCAATCCTTGGGGGTACCTAAACCCGATTCGATTGTGTTCGCGTGGGTTTCGGCCAACAAAGGAGGTGTACAAGCAACTATCCGGTACATCGACAGTGGATGCTCAAGGCACATGACCGGAAGCAAACATCTCCTTAGCTCTTACAAAGAACAAGAAGGCCCACGGTACTCTTTTTTGGTGATGATAACTTTGGTTTTACCAGAGGATTCTTAACCTCCAGAGAATGATGATGTACAAGTTACGGAGTCTCGTATGTCGAAGGTTTAAAGCATAACTCATATCGGCTTTCACAATTCGCGACAACGGATTCTGTTGAGTTCTCGAGTGATTAGTGTACTATAAGGAATCGAGCTACTCAACAGATCTTGTTAATCGTTCAAGGAAAGGAACAATCTACACCGCTGATGAACAGTTGCCCAAGAACGATGCTCGATTGTTAAGAGTTCCAAAAGTAGCATTGGCTCGCACAAAAAAGAATGAGTCATCCTAACTTTAAAAACTATTAACAAGATAGCTAGGATGTCTTTGGTTGAGGGACTTTTCCAATGAGGTATTCTCCAAGGATCATATATGCGCCAGACGCCGGCGGAAAATAAGTTAAAGCCTCATTCAAGGGAATACCGACCAAAGATCCAAGAGAGTATCAGAATCGCTTCATATGGATTTATTTGGACCGTTACACCAATCTCAATGGATGAAATATATTCTGTAATCGGGATGATTATTCCAAGTTTATGGGTTGTATTCTTATATAAGAAGAACGAGACAACAACAAAGATACCCGCTTTCGAAGCTTCAAGAAACTACAAAACGAAAAGGGTGTCGAAGATAGTGAAAATCGACGATAAAGGTACAAAATTTCAACTCTTTATTATCATTTGACTAAGTTTGGTATACATCATGAGACGCCACCGGCAAGAATGCCACAAATGTAATGGAGTAGCAGAATCCGAGAAACAGAACACTCAAGGAAGTCGCGTGCACTATGTTAGCCGAACATGCAACACCAAGCCGTTTTGGGCGTTTCATCAATAACGTGATGCCACACTCGTAATGTATGTTCTCTCGACTAAGGCTTACTACAAAACACCTTTATGAACTGCAGGGAAGCGGAAAAACCCTCGTGTTTTTACTTCATGTTTTTGGCCAGCAAGTGTTTCATACACAAACACGGGAAAAGTCAGTTGAAGACTTTTGAGGCCAAGTCGATGAGGGTATATTCTTTGGGATAGCCCCTCATCCGTTAAGGCTGTGGTTGACAACAAAGCTAACCTTAGTTGTGGGAAGAAACACTCACGCGGGTCTTTTTGATGAGACATCTTCAACAAAGAGAAAACAAGCCGTAACAAGTAAGTATTCGCATCAATTCCGCACCAAACGCTAAAATGGATCTGCTAAGTATCAAGGAGAAAGAATCAACACGAAGGCAGTATATCCCGTAACTTAATCTTTGCCGATTCACCAGTCAAACGACCCTAAGGCACGACCATCGCCGGGAAGAAGTTCGTTGCATACCGAGATAAAGATCAACCTAACCATCCGGGTTCGGGGGAACACCCGGTTCCTATTTTACGACATATCAAAGACATGATGAGTCCAACATCACCGAGACATGTTCATATCAAATGGATCATAATTCCGCGACACTCCCAATCACTAGTAATGAACTACTATTAGAAAGAGGATGATGTTCTCCAAACAGATGCAAATCAAAAAGAAGGACCTGATAACCGCACCATCCAACCGATCTGGACACGGAGACCCATCCGACAGAGTCAAAACTAGACATCGATTAGTGAAAGCCATGTATTGTTGTTATCTCGCTTTTGAAGGAACCAACCAAAGTAGAGGAAGCTCTACAAGATTTTAAGTCGATTCTGCACGCAAGAAGAACGAACAGCTTTGAGAGGAACAAGTTTGAACCGGTGGATGTAATTCAACTCATCAAGACGTGATTGGCACAAAGTGGGTATTCAAGAACAAGATAGATGAGAATAATGTCATTCAGAAATAAGGCAAGACTTGTCGCTAAGGGTATTCACAATCGGCGAATTGATTATGATGAGACCTTGCACCGGGCCGCCGCTTAGAAGCCATTCGACTATTTCGGCATATGTCGCCCATGAGGGTTCATTGTGTATCGATGGATGTGAAGAGTGCATTCTTAAACGGGTACTACCGAGGAAGTTTATGTTGAACAACCTCCTTTGAAAAGGGGGGCACCAAGTGTACCGCTTAAAAAAAGCTCTTTATGGCCAAAACAAGCCTCGAGCTTGGTATGATACACCTCTCGCTTCGAAGATAAATGGGTTCACTAAAGGAATAGTGGATAGAACCTTATTGTATTAGAAGATGGAGAAGATATCTTCGATGGTTCAGATTATGGACGACATCATCTTGGATCTCCCAACAAGAGGCTATGTGAAAAGTTCAATAAGTTAATGCAAGGGAAGTTCGAGATGTCCATGATGGGTCGATGAATTACTTTGGGGTTTATGTGTCAAGCAGAGTACGTATGGGATATTCATCTCGCCAAAGCGAAGTACACAAGGAATTTGTTGGCTAAGTTTGGAATTCAGAATAGTAAGAAGCCAAAATTCTATGATGACCGGATTCAAGATGGATCCAGATGGCGATGGTCGAAAAACTAATTTAAAGAATATGGGGCTCTATGGATCTTTACTATACCCGACCGTTAGACCGGATATCACTTTTGGCAAAGAGGTGTATGTGCGCATTTCGTGCAAATCTAATGAAAAAGCCACCGAAGTAAAGCCTAAGCGGATTCTTGGCATCTGGCGGATAGTAAACCTTGGTTTATTTTACCCATCGATGATAATCAGAAGCTTAGTGGGTATTTCGATTCGCTTATTTACTTGCGCTGCAGAATCGACAGAAGTCAACCTCAGTACATGTCGCTTTTTTAGCAAGAACCCATCTCTTGGTTTTTGAAGAAGGCACATCGGGCCAAGTACATCTACCACCGAAGCGTAATATATGGTTCGCGGAAAGTTCGTTGTTCCCAACCGCTTTCGCTAAGTCAAGAAATGAGGATTACAACATTGTAGCTAAGAATGTACTCTATATTCGCGACAAGAATAAAGCGTTATTGCAGAATCACCGTAATCTCGTTTCTACATACAAGAAAAAGCATGTGATGTCGACACCATTTTATAAGAGATCATGTTGAAAAGAAGAATATCATAATGGAAAAAAGATCCATACCGGAAAGGTGAAGTTCGATATTTTAACTAAAACCACTACCGAGATCGATTCAGAGAATTATGAACGAGCTAGGGCTTCGATCTGGGAGAAAGTGTACCGTAAATGTTTGGTGGATCGGGTATCCGTAACCGCTGGTTAAGAGACTAACCGTGTTAAGAGGACTCATTGAAGTTAGGAACTCAACCGATCAAGACGACAAGAAGACTTCCATCGTAAAATCGCATATGTGAACTCGATCGGGCTTAAGGTATATCGGGACAGGGAACCGACGATTGAGCGTTATACTTTATAAGTCGATTGTTACCACAACAAGCAAGTTGTATAAGTTTAAGGCTACAAATCGCAA
Source organism: Stenogyne calaminthoides (assembly GCA_037126765.1). Classification (NCBI taxonomy): domain Eukaryota; kingdom Viridiplantae; phylum Streptophyta; class Magnoliopsida; order Lamiales; family Lamiaceae; genus Stenogyne; species Stenogyne calaminthoides. The sequence goes on along the minus strand of JBBCBC010000008.1, from coordinate 12,085,056 downwards.
AAGTAGAGGCAACACAACAATGAAATAATAGAACTTTTCATCGATAAGGACCCGTGAGGTCGATTTACATTAAGGTTACAAGACAAGAGGGATCTTGAGGTCAAGATAAACCATAAACCCTAAGCCTAACCCTAGGGAAGTGGGGAGAGGTTTTTTAAAGATTTTAGAGCCCGATGCTCTCATTCTCCCCCAAATCCTAAAAGGAGGAGAGGCCTTTTAAGATAATCCCGAGCCACCCCTCGAGCTTGAAGGAGGAGCGAGAGAGGGCCTTGAAGGATTTCTATGCCAGAGCCCCTGACACCGAAATCAATGGGATTTTAGTCATTAAACGGGACACAGTGCCAAAGGTTTGGTCAAAAGACCATAAGGCCACTAGTGTCGCAGATGCAAATATTGAGTTTGATATCACGAAGATAAATTTATTGTTCGATCCGCACGTATACCAAACCCATGTTTCAGACGATCGAGTCCGCGATGATGCTAATTCCATTATCTCGATAGTACACAAGGTGCATACGGTTAGAGAGAAGTGCCTTCTCATTTGCTACAATGATCCGATCCGGTGGTAGAAGCTTTGCAATAATTGTATGTGTAATCATCGCCGATTGACATTAAAGCGGTGTGAAGGAACACACAGGTTGATTTGAGAAGTCAAAATCATTGGAGAAGGGTTAAAGGCTTTTGCCTAAGTTTCCACCTAAATAAGGGATTCATCGAAAACATGGAGTATATGCTAATGAAGATGAATGGTTTATGTTGTGTTGTTTCACCTAAAACCCCGGCCAATTTATAGTGAGAAAAACCGGGTATAAATGCAAATTTATTTTTCAAAGACCTTAAGAGAAATTCAGATCGACAACGCGTAAGGAACACGACGATGGTTGGATGAGTTGACGATGAGTAATCTAACGATACCATTATTACTTTAATGTCAAATCGCTACGATTTGGGAATCGAGGTGACTTTTTGACTTCAAGTAAATGCTTTCATGGAGAATAACTTAAGTGCATAGGAAACGCGGCCTGAATAGAAGAAGACTGAAGGATGAAGAGGATCAGATAAGAGAATCAGATAAGTGGATCAGATAAGTAACGAAGTGGAACAAACAGAACTGGACGGATGAGTGGAATATTGTGGGAAATGCTAAGGTATAGCTACCATCGTGAAGGTCAACAACAATCAAGCCAACCAGATCGATCACAGGTGGTAACGGTTGATTATAATATCAATCGATCGACACGTTTCTTATTTATCCCTTTCTGAACATCTTATTTAAATAAATTAGTTTTTTACTCTGCCTTCTCTTAACTTTGTGACGCATGCACTGAAAAACATTAAATGCGGACATGGGAATATGTATTTAATGCGTTTTATTGCGAATTTTCGAGTCCAAAATACGATAAGACTACTTTTTTCAACCGCGGCGATTAAAACACTTTTCGGCCGACTAATCTCAGCTATTGATTTCAAAACACGGACACTTGAGTACCTTTGGAAAGTTGTGCAAAAAGGGTTTCCCATAATATAAATCCAAATCTTTCGTAAAACCTCTTTCCACTATTTCGCCTTTCGTTTTCTTAAAAGATCAAATTCTCAAAATCTTTCAACACATTTACTTTCCAAAATCAATTGATTCTATTTTTCGCATTTTTTCAATCCTACTAACCAATATCCGTTTAATTTTTCTTTTAGTAATCGCATGATTTCAATCATAGTGGTTATTAGGGTTTACAAGTCGTCGCTATGTTTCGTAATTTATATCTGATCCATCATCTATATGCTTATTTGCTTAATTCATGCTTAGATTCTCGGGTTTGACCGAGTTAATTGGAATAGTTTACTCAAACTAATATCTTTTGCATATCATTGTAAATAGCACATCTTGTTTCCATCCACAGGTCAAGGGAAAAAGTTACGCAATTTCACATCAATGAAGAAAGATATCATTGATGAGAAATATGTAGTATTTTCAAACACCTCGGATCTGAGTAGCTAGAAATTTCGAGTGCTTGCTGCGTGTGGTCTTGAACAATATTGCTCTAGACATCGTAACATAGTCCACACTCATGAAATCCTAGAATTTTGACAATCTATGTAAGGACGAGGACATTGATCATTTGATTTCTTCCGTTGGAGGATTGAAAAGACGAGTCTCGAATGATGATCTTTAGAGGATCTTTCGGCCTCACTCGAGAAGCATCCGTAAAAACTTACACAACCGATGTAGGAGAGAAGGACTTTTTGAAGTTTGATTGAGGCCAAAGAAAAGGAGTATACAATGATTGTCAAAGCCTCTCCACCAAGATAAATATCGCTTTTCTTTTGAGATTGTTCTAAAGGTGATTATGTGTTTCAACCTATACCTTTGATGTTGTCACCTCTTATAAGATCGTTGTCATGACTGCAATCATCAAGAAGGCTTCCGATATGGATTGGTTGGGTATGGTCAAGGCACATCTTGGAAAGACTCTCGGGAAGTTGATCTCGACCTGCAGGAATGAAGTGTGCTTATCTTCCAAGTGCTACTTCATGCACAAAATCTCAATCATTCTATGGGTCAAACAAGCCGCCAAAGAATTATGAATGGAATGAGAATGGTGCCAAGGTGTATCAAAAAAGCACAAGGCCATCTTTAAGGACGAGCCTCCGCCTCGCCACCGATGAGGATCCTACTCTTATGTGCCCAAACCAAAGGAGAAAAGAAGGGAAAAAGAAAAAGCAACTACATCTTTTACAGCGGTCGGGAGTCGGGAAATGGACATTCCGGAGAGAAGAGGTTGAAGAGGAGGATCTAGCCAAGAAACCAGATGCTCAATCTAAAACGTAAGAGAGAGTTACTCCTCTCGAAGATGCTGCTTCCTAGTACTGCTCAAAGAAGTTCACAAACGGAGGATCTCGATCTGTGTTGAATGAAGTGGTAGAAATAGATCCGGAAAGCACACCGCCAAGGAAGTAAGGAACGAAAGGATGATCAAGAAGAAGGAGAGAAAGCCGCCGGAGAAACCGGCGGAGCATTGAGGAAGAATCAACATCGATTCTCTGCCTCTCACCAAGATCTTCGAGAAAAAGAAAGATCACCTACACCCACTTCCAAATCGCCATCACCTCTCCTCAAAAAAATCATCACCACCACCCTCTCCTCATTAAATCATTCTCACCCTCACCATCACCTTCACCCGGATCTCCCACTCCCCCAACCATTGAACCTGCTCAGAAACCTCAACCCCCTCAACAAGTGATAAACTAAACACGAACCTCAACAACCTATGCCTGCTGAACCACCCCACCTCACCCCAATCTCCGTAAAAAGATACTAACCTCGGGAGATTCGACAACGCAGGTCCATCTCTCACAATCCTTTCAAACCGTAACCGTGCTTGCTTTCACCTAATTCGTAAAAGCCCTATTATAAGCGATCATGAAGCAACGCGATAAAGGAGTATTTGATGGACTCAGTGAAAGTTGATCAACACTCGCATCCAAAGACCAGACAGAAGAGATTGTTTCCGAGAGATATCGATTGAAAACATCAAAGAGTTTCTCGATCCTCATGAAATCTCTCTGCCTTTACTTGTTTGTAAACTGGGAGATGAAGTGCTTGGAGAGTGTCCGATTGATAATAAGCAGTTGAATCAGCATCCGTGATGACATCGATGGTTGATTCATGATGTGTTCTGGATTGCCGATAATAGAGAGGAGATCGTGATAAATCTTTCACAACTCTTTGAGGAGCCGCCGATGAACCAAGAATGAGTCTTTGTAGATGAGACCCAACTTGGCAAGGAATCAACATCCACTGATCGCTATGCCGAGCTCCAATACCCTAGATCTTAGTAAGATCGAGAAGATTCAAGATGGGGGTAAAGGCTGCTATCGAAGAGAAATCACATTTCTCACAAAGAGATCCGATGCTTAGCGGTTTGAAGAAGAGCAATCAAAAGTGATGTGAGAGCGAGTCTGGAGAAACTCACATAGATGCACAATGCCATCCTTTCTGATGTGATGCAATTAGTTAATCCTCTTGCAAAGAAGCTCACTCTCCAGTTTGACAAACTCAAAGTTCAGACAGACATGCTCAATGAAACACAGGTTCTACTGAAAATGTCCGGCGCCTCTCGAGAAGACCGACAACCACATGGATATGGGTTGGAAGCATTTTGTAGCTTCTACAGAACAATCATGAAAGGATATTGAATTTGCTCTTATTACTTTTTAACTCATGACTTTACGCGAACCGCTCCAATTCACTCCTCTTTGTTGAGGAACTCAGAGAGGAGAGATGACACACAGCTTTATCAAGCTGCAATCGAAGTCGTCTAACTTTTTTGATGAAACCAAAAAAGGGGAAGGACAAGAGAAAGTAGAAAAAGATACATGATGGTAATTATTAAGGCTTTACCAGACACCATCAGATTCGACTTGGCGAAGCCACTCCATCTATCGATCTTGTTGTTGAACTAAAAGAGAACGGGAGCAACATAGCAAAGAGATCTGAGCGTAAGATCGCTTCTTCGTGATGCAGCATGCCAGAGTCAATAAGATTGAAGACTTCTCTTCCAGATCTCAAGAAAGGATGGATTCTACCGGGCAAGAGCCTTGAACTTGCGAAGAAACTTGTCAAGATGAATGGAGGAGACTCAAGTGAAAGAAAGGCAAAGACAAGATGTTGAAAGCTGCTTTGAAGTTCGGAGACAGGGCAATTATCCTCCACCAAAAGTCGAATGTCTCAACAAAATTCAAGAGCAAACGTAGACAGAGAATAAAAGAGTGGGTCATTAAGTTGGTGGTTAACAGAGGCTAATGGACTAAACATCGTGATACATCCGGAAGGAAGAGAAAGAATGAAGTCGCAGAGAGGAGATTGCTTGGGAAGAGAAAAGTTTTCCAATGACGGGCCAAAGACATCCTCGGTGGTTAGATTAGATCTTCCGTAATGGGATCGATCAGAAAGCATAATGGGGTCAGGTGACGGTACATCCTGAGATAATTTTATTCATCAAGACCAGACAAAATGATGATGAATTCTCAGAATCGTTAGAAACGGCTATACCTGCATTTCTACGAGGATGGATGAAGCGGAAGATCATGTCACTCATAATTAGCCCTCCTTCGAACAACTTTTCCACCTTGCGCCCGATAACAAGCTAGATGATATCAAATTAAGGATGCCTACCATGGATTTGTCAGATAAAGCGAGGAATCCATAAGAGAAGATCCGGACAAGCTAATGCAGCGATGTACAAGATGTTTGGTATCCCCAAAGAACTTCGCCAGAGGTTCGCATAACCGAGTGAAGACAACTTGGAATCGATGATGAAAATGCTTTATGTATTCAGAATGCACACACCTATCTCAATTAAATATTCTATCTCTCTCGATTCTAAGACAACATCTCATTATCTTCCGCGCATCTTTACATTATCTCGATTTCAATTCATGTTATCTGTTTTTTCGATTAAGTTTTGGTTCCATCAAAAGGGGAAATTATCGGGAAATTTTGTATTTAGTTTTGATGGAAGTTCCAAAATAGGTTAGAATAGACCGGTCGAGATCAGTAATGACCGATGACTTAGAATCGATTAAGATGACCAAATTTAAATGTATAGATAGTCGATGTAAAAGATAGGTCACATATCGAGGAACTCAATATGTATGTCAGTCAAATTTTATCGGATGACCAGATAAGGTCGATGATCAAGACTAAACAAGTCAAGACAAGAAGAAGTTTCGGATGATCAAATTGAAGATCAAGACACGAGACTCAGAGAAACTCAAGATCGAGAGAAACTCAAGACTCAGATAAACTCAAGACTCAGAGAAACCTCGAGACTCTAGCAGAAGAAAACCCCAAGACTCAAGATGACCGAAGACACTGAGACGAGTAACCTCAAGATCGGTTCCAGAAAACTGTAAAACCTAAGACTACATCAGTTGAGTCGGCAAATTGTGCTAAGACACTGTGACGAAGACTTTTTATGAGTAGATCCATTGAATCGTCAACTTTCAAAATGTGTCAACCAAAACGGGTACACAGACCATGCCAATATTCTTAAGAATATCAAACGTCAATTAGATAAATATCAAGTGTTTTTATGAAGCCAACGAGAGAGCTTAATACACATGCACAAAAAAGAGTCGGGATAATGTGGAATTTGATGTCAGGAGACAAACGACGCTTAATCATGCCTTTCGCCACCCCGATATTAAAGACGCCACATCAAACTTACAACCTACTAATATAGCCTAAATTCAAATCGCTTCCAAACGCTTATTTGATTTCGCGGGTCTATAAATGAGATTGTTTCTTCAAAGTGAAAAAGAGAGAGTTTAACGCATTTAAAAATTATCAAGAAGCTCAAAACTATAAAGTGCATTCTCCGCATCGAAGAACACAAAATTTGAAGATTATTCTTAAGTGTTCATCCCATTGTTCTTAGCATAGAAATCTTATCCTCAAAATTTGGCTACATAAACACTAGATAGATTTGGGTCTGAACCACAACAAATCTTTTACCCAAACTCAAAAGTTAGGTTGTTTGTTTTGCAAGATTTGCATCAGGGATTCTAGTTCCGATTTTCGGATCGGTTGAGTGTGAACTCGATAAACATCATCCTGGGTGTTGACTAACACATTAAACTAAGTCCAATTTCGGTTAAGTTGGTTTAGTTGGTGCCCTCAGGATAGGGAAGAGTGGGACGTAGGACCGATTGTCCGAACCACTATAAAAATTCAGGTGCATTTACTCGCTTCTTTATCGCTTTTACACTATTACACACAACAACAGAGCTTAAACCGCACACATATTTCGAAAGTTAATATCAGTCTGCACTCAAGCAAATTGATCTCGATCGTTGATGCCTAGATCAACCGATTGAAAATCGACTTGAGAATGGATTTGATAAAAACCGGTTTTTCACACCTGCACAAACTAGCTCCGCGACTATCGCTTAAACTGATATATCTAATCGATCTCGCTGCAAAAGCGCCAGAAGATTGAATATCACCAAACCCGATTCACTTCCGATCGTGCAAACCGCAATCACACCGATCTACACTAAAAGTTTTTCAAGTCTATTCACCCTCCCCTCCCTCTAGGGGTAACCCGCTCGACCTAAACCAGACGACCTACAGGGCAAAAGGTAGAACTCTGAGTTCACATAATAAAGTTGTGAGTCGATAAACTTCAACAACAAAGATGGCCATGGATCGATACTTTATTCACAACTCGACTCGAACAAAGGGTTGTTTTTTGCACTCCAAGAAACAAGATTTCCACCCACGAATATGGAGTACCAGAAGTGGAACGACGCTGCTTCCACACAACGCTACTACCAAGATCCTAATAACTAACAATACTGCATCAGAAAGGGCCGAGCAAATGATAAACCAGTGAATAAAGGTTCTTAACATAACGCAAAATTCTCTTTAACGACAAAGAAAATGATCAACCGGGAGAATGAAGAACTTACTTACTTGATTCATCGCGATAAGATAACCGACGACCAGTGATATTAAGTACTATAAGGCACCAACAAGAGATCCAGAAGCCGCCCGATCCGAAAGGGTGCACCACTACTTACATAAGTGACTCACCAAGCACCAAAAGAAAGGGCAATAGTTTAGAATCCACAAGCTTTTCTACCGATCAAGAATGCTATGAGCATACTTTGTATGTCCTACAAAACAAGCCATCACTAGTGTATAAACCTCCAAACCTAGAAAGTAGTTGAGTTGGTCGAGGTCCCAATAGCAAACTCCTAACGGGTTCGGCTAATGAGACGACGAAGTAAAGAGGTATCATTACCAATGGCAATGATATCATCCACATAAAGCAAAGAGATGAGCGATCGACTTGCCCCGATGTAAGTAGAAAAGAGGAAGAGTCGGACGACCGAAACCGAGACTAACAAGAAATGCTACTGAAGTTGATCAAACTCGCAAGGGTGTCGGTCAAGACCATATAATGCTTTTTCGATTTACGAGACATGACCAGGAAAAGTGAGGATCAACCAAAACCGTGAGGCTGCGACATAAATACTGCTTAGTGAGGATCCCATTTAAGAAATTTTTCATGTCAAGTTGGTGCAAGGGCTATTGAAATTGCACCACAAGAGCTAAGATGACTCGACTGGTAGATGCCTTAACCACATGGCTAAAAGTGTGATGGAAATCATTCCTGAACTGAGTAAAACCTTGAGCTACACCGGCCTCAGGACGTTCAATGGAGCCATCGAAATGAAAAGCTACGGAAGACCCATTTCGATCCAACAATGTTCAGATTCTGAGGACAAGGCATCAAATCCCTAAGTGTCATTAGCTCCTGAGAGCGCCAATTTCCTCTTGCATGGTAGAAAAGTATTACTTGTTTAAAGAAAAGTATCGACTTGAAAAAGTATTACTTGTTTAAAGAAAAGTATTACTTGTTTAGATGGAAAAAGTATTACATGTTTAAAAGAAAGGTAGTACTTTTTAAAAAAAAAAAAAAAACAAGTAAAAAATATAATTTTAATGTCTTGAACAAAGTTTAGTTTAGTTTCTATCAATTATGTCTTGAACAAAGTTTAGTTTCACGCATCTCTAACCAACGTGTTTTGATCAATGTTTTAGGTTGGGTGATGGAAATGGCAAGTTATGTGAAATCCATAGACAAGAATCACCTGCTAGATATTGGTTTAGAAGGTTACTGGGGGAATCAATGCCAAAAAAAAGCAATTCAATCCTGGCTATGAAGTTGGTACTGATTTCATCTCCAACAATCGCATTCCTCAAGTCGACTTTGCCACCATTCATCTCTACCCCGATCAATGGTACATATACATTTAAATATTTTTAAAGGAAAATGTTTTTCTTTTTTGTCCTATAGTTTTGCAAATATTTATATTGGTGGTCCTTAATTTTAAAATTTTGATTTCATTCAAGAACTTACACACTAATTTCAATTTTTTGTCATATTGCTTTTAAATTTTGATTTTGGTCATATAATTTACATGTATCAAAAAACCAAAAGTGGTAAAAGTATGTAAGTTATAGACTAAAATCAAATTTAAAAGTCCAAAAGTACAAAAAAATGAAGTGTGTCGTCTTCATACTTACACACTTTTTGAATTTTTATTAGTTGTTTTTTAAATTTGATTTTGGTCCTATAACTTACGCTAATAAAAACCAAAAATGGTAAAAGAATGTAAGTTACATGACTAAAATCAAAAATTTAAAAGTAAAAATGGACCAAAAAGTCAAAAGGGTGTAATTTAGCGGACAAAATCAAAATGTAACAGTAAATGGGCCAAAACCAAAAAGTGGGCAAAGTTACGTGCACTACAAAAACGATCGGGTTAACGACGATTTTAGCGACGTATAACCATCGCGCCCGGTAGCCACGGAGCCAGACGATTTTTTAACCGTGGAAACCGGCGGTCGCTAAGATTTACCGACGTTTTTAACCGCCAGGGTAACCAAGATTAGCGAGTTTAATTTGACGACGGGCTATCCGGGTCCGCACTATGGTCAATAACGTCGTATTACACCGTCCACAACATAACGACGTATTAACTTCATGCCGCGGTAATCGCTATTTTACGCCGCTATATCCGCTGCTAAATCGTGAGTTTTTAAAAAAATGGCTCACTTGGTTCAAATTGCCCGGGGGTTGGGGCAAAAACCATGGCACTTGATCATCTCTTTAACCCAACCACCAAGAATCTCATATATATATGTTGGGAAATATGGGTGCCCGGATCTATTCGAGATGAATTTAAATACATATTTAAATTAATCAATTAATTACTAACATGAATTAATCCTAAATCAATTCAACATTATAATTAAATAAGCAAATAAGCAACATGCGCATACATAATCCACGTAAATCCTAAGATGTGGAATCTAGAGGAGTTACAAGATTACATACCTCTTGTAGACAATCGTTGAGACGATGGATCAACCCAAAAGATTTTCCCAAATATGTCCCACGCCCATTTAACGTAATCCGTGGAAGGATTCACAATTTAACGAATTTTTAATAAAGGAGAAAATAAAATATTTTGCCACCACCTTTGTGAATTTCTAATATTTCCAACACATGGAATCAGATTGGGGATGAAAAATTCATCCTCTATTTATAGACAAGGGTGGCCGATTTTTCCATTAAAGAAAAATAAGGAGAAAAATCTTTTCTTCGATTCAAGAAATCTGGAATATATCTCATATATTCTTTTCTCCATATTTAAATTTTTCCATAAAATCCCATTTCCCTTTATCCCATATTTTTCGAAAAATACAAGGAAAAAAGGAATCAAGATTTGATTTTTTGAATTTATGGGGATAATCATGTATTCCAAGAATACTTTATCTTTTTCCAAAAATCTTTTTCAAGAAAAATCAAGAAAATCTTTCTTCTTTTTTCCTACAATTTTCAAAATTACTAGGAAATATAGTAATAATATTTTTCTTCTCATTTTTCATTAATTGGACTTTTAATTGGACTATTTGAGAGGTCTTTAGAGAATTAAGATTGACCTCCAATGGGCCATGAAACTTTAATATTTATCCAAAATATTATTCAAGCCCATTAATATTAATTTATTCCACTATAAAATTAATATTGAACTATCCATCTTAACCCATATTACTTTCACAATAATATGGCTCCCATTATTATTTTCGCGGCTTAAGATTATTTAGTCCACTAATTATTGTGCCACTAAATGTTTATATTAATTAATATCTTTGTCCTTGGAGTAAAAGACATCTCAACATTATTATCCATACCTAAATAAATTTCCACTTGCAAGATTTGGTATGATAAAGATTCTGAGCCCACCAAGGGACAAATCAAAAGCAAGTCATACTTGAACAATATTCTAAAGATAAATCTTAGTTAATCATGTAATAATATTGCCCAGAAGATATAAAAGAATCACATTGATTCTTCCCATCATAAGTCAAAGCAATAGTTATTAATTTCACACGATCCTATTTAAAGGACGGAGATTAAGAAACAACGAACCATCGAGGTCTAATTTTATATATTCAAGATCAAGAATTTATCCTCCTCAGAGGGTCCTTTTTCAACAAGATCACAATGCACTAGTGTAATCTTTCGTCAAGACAATCAATCCGAGCCTTACACTTCAACCTTTAATGATGGATTGTTCATTTCCATCCGGTTGTGAATTTGTACTTAGTCACGAGGAACCGTTAACTTGATCTTCGTGATCCGGTATCACCAAATTAACTACAACATAATAATGACTTACTTATTGAATAGGTTTGCAAACATATATATATAACATTCATTCATATTTAATGCAACAAGGATTAATAATTTATTTAGGTAATAAATAATAAATTCAAAGTTTGGTTATATAAAAAAAGCATACTTTTCAAGATAACCCCAACAATTTCCACTTTATACTCAAAAGTCCGCTTTTTAAGATACTACAACATGCTCAGGTTCTATGTGACATCTAATGTCACCTACATTAACCCAATAATATTTTTCCTACTTTATACTCAAAGCAAGATTGCAACGCTTGACACTCATTCCTTCCACATGTCTCTAATGTACTCGAGGCGCACCTTTGTGAATGCATCTCCAGTTGGTCTCCCGACGCATTTTTGCCAATTTATGTTCCTCTCTTAACGCATTTCGTGATAAGATGGTATTTTCTTCTGTGTTTGCTGGCTTCGTGGGCTCTTGCCCCTAGAATTTTTTTAACTCGTCTCCCATGCTACCACAATAAACCATGATCGTATAGGCAAATTCGAACAACGCCCAAGTCCACTAGAAGTTTCGAGCTAAACCGCTTTTTCACGCCAGTGTTAAGCATGATTCGACTTTCCATGGTAGAATCATGATGCATTGCTTAACGCTTCTCCATGTCATGGCTTCCCCATGCAAAACACACTACCCGAGGTTGACTCGAATCCATGTCCGATTGGAAACTGAGTCCGTAACCGGGGGATTAGGACCGACCGATTGATAAACCAACATTATGTCCCGTGTCCTCTTCAGATACTTCAATGTTCTTGGACCGCATTCAATGCTCTTTCCCAGATTACTTTTATCTTGCCACCATGCCTACAAAGCAGAGATCCGGATACACAAAATTAAGATACGAAGCCCTACAAAATTTTAAGCATGTTAATGCCCTTCATGTCATCTATATATTTCAGGTCTTGGGGGGACATCTCTCGATAGATAGATTCTCGCGGTTCCGAAAGGCACAAAGCCTTTCGAATCTTCGTGATGTCGAATCGCCTCAAAACAAGGTCTATATATGAGGCTCATAGAGCCCGATCTTTTCTTTTCCCTCAGGATCTCGAAAGTGATCTGATCCTAAAGAGACGAATCGCTTCCTAAGTCCTTCATATATCAAACCGCTTTTGATACATGTTCTTTACGCCCATTAACACTTTTTACATCATTTCCAATGAGCGTAATGTCGCTCACGATTGTACCAAGAATACCAAGGCGCCTGGCCACGCTTTATAAACATTAACTTTTAAAAATTGTTTTGATCAAAATCGTAGATTTATAACTTGATCAAAACATCGATTCCAAGCAAGGATGCTTGTTTTTATTTTATAAATGGACTTCTTTAGCTTGCAAAACCGTGATTTTCGCCTTTTCAATGAAGCCTTCTAAGTTGTTGCATATAGATTTCTTCGTTAAGCCTTCCATTAAGGAAAGCGGCTCGACATCCATTTGTCGATCTCAAAGTCTATGCACAAGAAGAATCGACAAGAGAACGAGAACGGATTGAAAGATGACTACTAAAAAGGTTTCCTCATAATCGATCCCTTCTTTTCCGAGGTAATTTTTCGCCACTTTCTTAGCTTCTTGCTTTAAAGGTTTCAACCTTTTCCGTCCGATCCCTTTTTTTCTCAGATACCACTTCAGATCCAATGAAGTTTGATTCTATTGCTGTTGGACAATTTCCCACACTTTATCAGGATCCATTGAACCCATCTCGCCTATCAAGGCTTTGCCAAGAATTTGCATCTTGGTTTCGATCGCCCTCGTAGATTCATGGGATCTCGATTTTTTCCCCGAGATCGTCCAGGACTCCTATCCCCAAGAACCGCTGGGTCATTCGACAACCTCCCCGTTTAACGAGGTTCTAGCGGTGCGGTAGGTGACGCTCTGCAGCCGTTTCGCATACCGCAACCCGAGTTTCCCTAAGTCTTTTTCTTAAGGTAATCTCTTTGTGCTTTTTTATCGCTCATATACTTTTCCAAAAATCTAAAAGCATTTAATTACTTAATTTTTGGATTCGACCATAGAACACGATCCATTTGTTCCTGGTACCCTATAAATAACCTTAATTCTAACGCGGCGTCTAATTTATCAGCTCTTTATCCAACACGATAACGGACACCCCTGCATCCTCATGTGTCCTAAGATGGGCTTTATACCTCATCCACAAATTATCTGAAGGGTTTTGGGGGAACCGACGGACCAAGACTAAGTTTAGAATATAAGCTGTTTGTAAGGCATAACCCTTAACGATTTTGGTAACCTAAAGCATAACTCATCGCTGACCTTTTACCATTTCTAAAAGCGTTCTATTTATTCGCTCGCTCGCCTTCGCTTTGTTGAGGGGTAATCTAAAAGTAAAATAACCGATGCAATCCTTCATCCGGACAGTGCTCAAAAATTCATCGCCGAGGTATTCTTCTCCGCGACGATCAGAGAAATTGATACTCTTTTCCTTATGATTTTCTACTTGAGCCTTAAATTCGAAATTTATCAAAGGTCTCCGATTTTTGCTTCATTAGAAAATGTACCCATATGGAAGTAATCATCGATAAACGAATCTAAATACTGTAGAGCTACCTCTAACTTTGATTTCTGATCGACCACACACATTGGTGTGAACGATCTCCAATACATCTTTAAATTTAAGCCCCTTGGCTCCAAATGTCCTCTTGGTCATTTTGTTGGAGAATAAGTTGTACGATCTATTCAAGATGAATATTTAAATACAAATTTAATTTTTATAATTATTATAAAGATGAATTAATCCTATATTAATTCAAATAATAATCCAACAACAAATCGTATATAATTAAGTCACGTAAATCCTACGCTATGAATTCTACGAAGTTTACGTGAACGCACTCTTGGGGATGAATTGCGGTTTATTAGGGACACACCAAAAGAACTTCCCAAGTATTCCTTTAATCCCGCCTCTAATTATCCTGTAGTAGGACACTTTAACAATTAACAAAAGGAAAATAAATTATGTTGCACCACCTTTGTCGATTTGCTAATTTTTCCAAAGACATGGAATCAGATTGGGAAACGAAAAGAGTCATCCCTTATTTTATATATAGGTGACTAAAATTTTAAAGTAAACAATAATGGGAAAATCTTTTTCGATCTCCAAGAAATCTTGAATATATCTCCTATATTCTTTTTTCCCATAATAATATTATTCCACAAAACCGACCTACTTTGTTAAGGGATATTTTAAATTACAGCAAGAATCCAAGATTTGGATCTTCTTGAATTTACGAGATATTCTTTGTATTTCAAGAAATACATATCTTCCATCAAGAAAATCTTTCGCCTTTTATATTTTTCAAAAATTTCAAATTTTTCTTCTTCATGAATAACCAAGGCAGAGATTTCGAAAATTTTCTTCTATGAATAACCAAGTGGAAATTTTTCTTCATGAATAACTCCAGGCGAAGACGCTGATGCAAAGCTTTTGATTTCTCAGTTTTCAAGTAGTAATGGGGCGGGTCGCGACCTACGCCACCCGCCTGTAAACGCCAACACCGCCTTCTCGCCGAGATCATTCAATACAAGATTTATTACGTCAAATTTTACGCCACGGGTCTGCCTACAAGGCTCATATGGTTTAAAGTTCGACGATTCTTTCCACTGGGCACCACGCCAGGCACGGCGGCTTTGCTTCGATGCACGCCGCCTCACAGACGGGTTCCTGTCCCCCTCTCAACTCTCGTTTATCTTCGTTTTCGACAAAGTTATAATTTATTTAACGAGAAAATAAATACATTCTTAAATCAGACTAGTCTATTACATTGAACAAATCAAATAAATTTAATCTACTGTGATATTCTCACGAAACAAATTCAATCTAGTCTAATTAAAACCATTCATATACATGAAAATTAAACACATTAACTACTATGACAATTAGATACCGCAAAACAGATCTGGAAGAATTTACTATCCAATTTTCAATTTAATGACCAACATAATTTAAATAACACTTAAAAGTCGAGTTTCAAACCAAGCTCGATTGGGGCTTGTTGAGAAATAACGGTGCCCTGGATCTATTCAAAGGAGATGAATTTAAATACATATTTAAATTAATCAATTAATTACAAACATGAATTAATCCTAAATCAATTCAACATAATAATTAAATAAGCAATAAGCAACATGACACGCAATCCAAGTAAATCCTAAGATGCGGAATCTACGAAGTTATTTAGATTACATTCTTCTAGAGACAACCGTTGAGACGATGGATCAACCCAAAAGAGCCTTCCCAAATATGTCTCTACGCCCACGAAGTAAGAATCCTGCAAGATTCACACGAACGATTTTAATAAAGGAGAAAATAAAATATTTTGCCACCACATTTGTGAATTTTCTAATATTTACAACACATGGAATTGCATTGGGGAATGAAAAATTCATCCCCTATTTATATGACAAGGGTGGTTGATTTTTTCCACAAAAAAATAAGGAGAAAAAATCTTTTTTTCGATCTCCAAAAAATCTTGAATATATCCCATATATTCTTTTCCCCATAATTAAATTTTTCCATAAAATCCCTACTTCCCTTTATCCCATATTTTTTGAAAAAAATACAAGAAAAAGGAATCAAGATTTGATTTCAATTTACGGGATAATGTATTCCAAAGAATACTTATCTTTTTCCATAAAATCTTTTTCAAGAAAATCAAGGAAAATCTTTTTTCTCTTTTTCCTACAATTTCAAAAATTACTAGGAAATATAGCAAATAATATTTTTTCTCCTTTTCATTAATTAGACTTTAATTTGGCTGTTTTGAGGAGCCTTTAGAGAAATTAAGATTGAACCTCCAATGGGGCTATGAAACTTTAATATTTAGCCAAAATATTATTCAAGCCCATTAATATTAATTTATTCCACTATAAAATTAATATGAACTATTCATCTTAACCCATATTACACTTCACAATAATATGGCTCTCGGTCATTATTTTCGTGTTTAAGATTATCTTAGTCCATTAATTAGTTAGGCCACCGAACAGCTTTTTATATTAATTAATATATTTGTCCTCCGAGTAAAGACAACTCAACATTATTATCTATACCGAAAAATAAATTTCCACTTGCAAGATTTGGTATGATAAAGATTCCGAGCCCACCAGGACAAATCAAGCTAAGTATTTCAGATTTAATAATTCTCCTCAGATAAATCTTTTAGTAATCGTAGCGAATCAATCATATGCTTAAGATATAAAGGTATCGAATCGCATTGATTCTTTCCATCATAAGTCAAAGCAATAATTATTAATTTCACACGATCCTACGCGGCGGATCGAGATTAAGAAATAACGAACTACCGACGCCTAATTCTCAGATATTCAAGATCAAGAATTTATCCTCATGTAGGTCCTATTCAAATAAGATCACAATGCACTAGTGTAATCTTCTGGTCGTACAAGTCAAACCGAGCCTCACATTTCAACTTTTCATGATGGATTGTTCATTTCATCTAGATATGAATTTCATTTTAGTAATGTGAAAGAATTGAGAACTCGAGATTCGCGATTATCGCCCAAATTAACTACAGCTGTAATACGATTTATATTTATTTTATGAACATGTTTGCAATAAATATATATAACATTCATTCATATTTAATGCAATAAAGGATTAATAATTTATTTCAGTAAGTAAATAAGAAATTCGGTTTGATTATACAAAAAAAACATACTTTTCAAAGATAACTCCAACAATATAAGCTAAAAGCCTCCCAATTAACGAGACAATTATTCGCTTCCCATGACCGAACACGGGACCTGAGATGCCTCGAAATGGAGGATCAATTCATTTCAGCACTTGCTTTCTTTTTACTTAATGAAATTAATTTATATGTCCTAAAAATCGCTTTTTTTTACAATTTTTTAAATTCTTTATTTCATTTATCTTATTTATCGATTAAATCACATTTTTATATAATAATTTTTTATAAATTAAAATTAAAATTATATTATATTATATTAAAATTATATTTTTACTTGTTTTTTTTTTAAAAGTACTACTACATTTCTTTTAAACCTATAATATTTTTTTCCATCTAACAAGTAATACTTTTCATTTAAATAAAGTAATATTTTTCTTTAAACAAGTAATACTTTTTTTCATCTAAACAAGTAATACTTTTCTTAAAACAAGTTATACTTTTCTATCTAAACAAGTAAACTTTTTTTTAAACAAGTAATACTTTTTCATCTAAACAAGTAATCGTTTTCATCTAAAAACAAGTAATACTTTTTTAAACAAGTTATACTTTTTCTATCTAAACAAATAATACTTTTCTTTAAACAAGTTATACTTTTTCATCTAAACAAGTAATACTTTTTTCATCTAAACAAGTAATACTTTTTTTAAACAAGTTATACTTTTCTATCTAAACAAGTAATATTTTCTTTTAAACAAGTAATACTTTTTCATCTAAACAAGTAACACTTTTTTCATCTAAATAAGTAATACATTTCTTTAAACAAGTTATATTTTTCTATCTAAACAAGTAATACTTTTTCATCTAAACAAGTTATACTTTTTTCATTTAAACAAGTAATACTTTTTCTTTTAAACAAGTTACACTTTTCATATCTAAACAAGTAATACTTTTCTTTAAACAAAGTTATACTTTTTCATCTAAACAAGTAATACTTTTCGCTAAACAAGTTATACTTTTCTATCTAAACAAGTAATACTTTTCATTAAACAAGTTATACTTTTTCATCTAAACAAGTTATACTTTTCTATCTAAACAAGTAATACTTTTAATTAAACAAGTTATACTTTTCTATCTAAACAAGTAATACTTTTCTTTAAACAAATTATACTTTTCTTCATCTAAACAAGTAATACTTTTCTTTAAACAAGTTATACTTTTTCATATAAACAAGTAATACTTTTTTCATCTAAACAAGCAATACTTTTCTTTTTAAACAAGTAATATTTTATATCTAAATAAGTAAATTTTTTTCTATTTAAACAAGTAATACTTTTTCATCTAAACAAAAGTAATATTTTTCTATTTATAACATAAATAAAAACGATAGAAAAAAATATAAACGATATAAACATTATACATACATAAACAAGTAAATTGTTCACAATAAATAATTAAAAAAAAAAGGTCGCCTCATGAATAATCATAAAAAAAATGTAGTTTTCAATCACCGCCTTCGGATAATAATCATCCACATCATCCCCAAATTAGTAGTAAAATTATTAAAAAAGAAAAAGAAGGATCGAACCGATATCATGCTTACCGCCATCACATCGCCACCGCTATCTCGACCACAAATTTCGCCCGCCGCCATTCGCCATCACACTGGCCGCCGCCACCGGCCAAGGGCCGAATCACATCCTGCCGCGCCGCCTACCACCACGACCAATGACCGAGGCCACAGCCTTTGCTTTCCAGATGGCGTCCCTCTCGAAAAAATTTATCGAGAAATAATCAATTAAATGACCCATTCGATCCAGCGATCGGAACATAATGCCGCCCAACCATTCATTTTCTTCTCTAAGCTGGACCGTAAGTATCTAATTTGTTGATCGTCTGGCGGTGGTTGAAGTCTTGAAATGCTCAAGGTCACGAGGCGAGTAAGGTTGTGTCTCTTGATCGGTGGCCAGACGACTCTCACAGGTGGGGTAAAATAGAGTCATTCCGACAGAGTTTACTACCCAGTTTACTAAAGCTCAAATTTCAATTGCTGCTTAATAATCAAGCTTGACTCAAACATTTTTAAAAGCCTATTTACTTAAATAGGTCGACGGAGTTTTTTCAGAGTTTTTGGGCCTGAATGTGCCGATCTATTTAACTATATATATATATATATATAATTATGTATATAAAAATAATATATTAATAAAATAGATAATATTTAATGCTAACAACTAGTAGTAGTATATTTTTGATGATTTGATGAAGCACTTAGTATTGTTATTTGTACACTTAAAATTTTATACGCATGATTTGAATTTTTATAATGAATAGTAGTCATAATAAGGTTATAAAAATATCTTTTATTAGCTTTTAAAAGGCTTCCGTGTCGTTTGATTTAATAAAAAAAAAAACAGTCTAATTTTTAAAAACCTATGATAGATAATCGGTCCGGTTAGTGGGCAAAAATTAAATACTGCATCTGCATTTTTTTATGTGAGGTCTCAATGTCCTACTTATTCCCACTACCCATCAGACTTTAGCAACCACGCTCATCGGATGCCCGCCTCCACACGCATGACATGATTCAAATTAATCGAGGAGGTGGGATTTGAACTCCGACGATTCACCTATCTGGCCTGGGCCGGGTCTTTTCGACCTCTCTCGACCGGCCAGGAAAAATTAAACATTATAATTAAGATTATGTATAATTAATAAATACAACATTAATCATTTACGTGTACATGGGTGGTGCGGCCAGAGGCGGAGGTCCTTGTCTCCTTCAGAGAGGTGGCCGAAGTTCCAACGCCTCAAGAGCGCTAGAGGGCTCGAGAAATAGTTCCCGTTAACAAATAAAAAATTTATATTAATTACGTGACTTATTATACAATTAAATAAATTATGAGACTATTTACTCCATGCGGTGTTTCTAGAATCACCGATCGATCCCATTGCAGTGCCGACGCCTCTATCCCTCCTTATTGCTCAGCGATTTTGGGCGATTCTTCCACATATCTCCCCGGTACGCGGATCGCCCAAACCGCCTAATAATCCACGCCTTCATACACGGATCCATCTCATCCCACATATCCAGCCTTCATCCTTCCAATCAAGATGCCACCTAAAAAAGTCCTTCAGATCCTGCTCGGGGCAAGCTTACATAACATTTGTAGAAATCCAATGTGTCAAACCATCCCTCCACTTTTTGTTTTGCAGATTTTATTAATTGAAATTTTATTTAATTTATATATAACAATATAAATATATATTAAATTAAAATAAGTAATCAAATTATCAGACGGTACGCTAAACCGTCAAGTGAGTTGGCGTTGTTCTCGCACACGCCTCCAAATAACAGGCCCCCTATAGCACCCAACTGCAAAAATGAGCCTGTGGTTAAACCGTAGAAGCCCTATGACCAGGATGATAATGGACCTGGTTTGGCCAAACCCGAAATCCGCCCCGGCCATTTTTTTTTTCTCAACTCCGAACCCCTCCGGCCGTTTTTTGGACCCACTTCTACCCCCGCTGGGGGAATAAGTTGCAGAGATCTATTCAGAAGAAAATTTAAATACAAATTAATTTCATAATTATTACTAGCATGAATTAATCCTATATTAATTCAAATAATAATCCAACAACAAATCAACATATAATTAAGTCACGTGAAATCCTACGACGTAAAATTCTACGAAGTTTACGCGAACGTATTCTCTTGATGGCAATGGCTTTGTTTATTAGACACACCAAAAGAACTTCCCAAGTATTCCTTTAATCCTCGCTTCGCACTATCCGTGGTGGTAGACACCGGCGTAACAATTAACAAAGGAAAATAAATTATATTTGCACCACCTTTGATTGGATTTGCTAATTTTTCCAAAGACATGAAATCAGTACTTGGAGAATGAAAGAGTTTCAACCCCTATTTATAGAAAGCATAGTGATCGAAAATTTGGGCAAAAAAAATGTGGGGAAAATCTTTTTGATCTCCAAGAAATCTTGAATATATCTCTATATTCTTTTTCCCATAATTATAATATTCCACAAAATCCCACCTACTTTTGTTGCGGGATATTTTCAAAATTATAGCAAGAATCCAAGATTTGATCTTTCAATTTACGAGATATTCTTATATTTCAAGAAATACATATCTTCCATCAAGAAAATCTTTTCGCCCTTTATATTTCAAAATTTTGAAATTTTCTTCATGAATAACCAAGTGGAGATTTCTTGAATTTAATGAGATAATCTTGTATTCCAAGAATATATCTTCATTCCATTCAATATTCAAAGAAAATTTTTTCCCCTTTTTTATCTGCAAAATTTCGAAAATAATGGAAAAAAAATAAGCAACAATATTTATTTTATTTTAAACACATTTTCGTTTATTGGACTATATGTTGGGCTACTTAGGGGCCTTTAGGAGAATTAAGATTGAACCTTCCAATGGATCTTGAATTATCAATATTGAGCCACAATATTATTCAAGCCCATAAATACACTAATCCCACTACATAATTAATATCAGACTATCCATCTTAACCCATATTACAACAATATGGCTCCCTAAGCATATCCCGTAGGTTTAAGATTATCTAGCCCATTAATTAATTCAAGCAACTCCAAATAGCTTCATTAATTAATATCTTTTTGTCTGGTCAAGGAACGGTTCAACATTATTATCCATACCTAAAACTAATCAGACTTAAAAGATTTGTATGATAAAAGTTTATGAATCCTCCCGGGGAAATCGAATAAACAGCATTTGCTTGCACACTATTCTCCAGATAAATCTTTAGCAATCACATGTGACCAATAATATTGCCCAAGATAAAAAAGTATTGAATCTCGCTGATTTCTACCCATGATAAGTCAAAGCAATAGTTACCAACCACACATGATCCTATTTATGAACGAAGATTAAGGGCCAATCTAACCACCGAGGTCTAATTCTTCCTTGTTCAGCTCAAGAATTTGTCCTCTCAGAGGTCCTATTCAGCATTATCACCATGCACTGAAGGTAATCTCTTCGTCAAATCCGAAGCCTTACACTTCAACCTTTCACGATGGATTGTTCATTTCCATCTAGTTGTGAATGGTGTACTTTTTAGTTACAAGGGATGCTAATTTAATCCTTCGTGATCTGGTATCACTAAATTAACTACAATGTAACACGTACTATTTATTGAAGCAGCTTATGCAAGAAATATATGTAACATTCAATTATATTTAGGCGTAGATGATAAACAATTTATTTCAAGAATAAATAAGTCCGAAATTTTTGATTTACAAAGTAAAAGCATACTTTCTAGTATAATCCCAATTATTTCGGCCCATGAACCCATGCTGGTTTAACCACATCCAAGATATTTAATTTCGCTTTTACCTTTTATTTTTTAATTCATACCCTAATTTCATACATGTCATTTTTAAATACATATCGATTTTCTAAAAAATAAAAAAACATAAACTAGAATCATCAAATTAAAACAAATAAAAAATACATAATATCATAATCAATTTCACATTAAAGAGAACACAAAAGGGACTACAAGATTACTTCATTATTCATTAATCAAAACATACCTCATCAAAATAGACATCTTATTATCTCTTGCTTTTTCTTATTATAGTCATATCTTATTAAACTACTATTGCATTATTACTTAATATATTTAATATATACTATATATATATATTTAGTTTACGGGCGAGGTTTGTTTAATACCATGAACCCGCCTCAAGATCCGACGGGGTTTTCATTTGACCGGTTTTAACCCACCCCAAAACCCGCTTTGATGGATGAACACGCCCATCCGGGCGGATTAAATCTTGAGTTCCCAATTTAAAACCACCCATTGCCATCCCTACTCATGACCGTATGATAAAACATATTAAAAAGTAATAAGTATAATTAAATAATTAACTATATAACTAAACAAATTAGTGGGTAAAGTTAACCACATCTCCCCGAGCTCAGACGATCGACAATCGATTAGGACGGGACCCACGATGAGCAGGAGAAATTTGAAGTTCGAGCCTATCATGGAGATGACCTTCGCCGGGTGTCTGTCATGAGCCGGATGAGTGGTGGGTGGGTGGGTTTAGGTTCACCGAGGTTCAAGGATCCCCTTCTCCCATTGCTTTCCGAGGAATCGAATGCCGCCTCGACCACCACTTCTGACCATTGTCGTTAATATTTTATTACGACATTGGCCAATCGCCACGCCCACCTTGATTAGTACTATTCTGCATTATATAAAACAAATTATAACATTTTTTTGAATAAATTAATTAATTAAAATCGCCGCTTCTAAATTTAACGTAATTTTGATCAGTATTATTATAAACTCATCCTAGTCAACCAACAATCGAACAATTTAATAACAATTCCAACATATATAAATCACATAATAAAATAATTACATAAACATAATTTCATAATCTAACATATAACGTTAAATTGATGTTATCTAACTGCATTTAAGATTCTAATCAACTGACTAATCTAACATGCATATACGTAATTTACTAATTAAACTAACATGATACATAATTAATCTAACATTAATCTAATATATATATCTAATATTAATCTAATACTCGAAATAAATGAATATATATATATATATATATATATATATATTTCAAAATTAATTAATTAATATACATTAATCTAATAATTTTGAATTATACATATATATAATTTATATATATATATACATTAATTAATAATTTCAAAATATATATATATATAATTTTAATATATATATATATATATATATACACGTATAAATGATATAAAAATGAGAAAATAATTAAAAAATTAAAAAAAATTATCGTCAAACGGAAGATGGGTTTACGACGTATGGCGATAACTAACGAGCAAGACATGGGTGGTGATCTGCTTTGAAAAAACGAGAATTAATGACGCAAAATGTTGGGAAATAGGTGCTCTTGATCTATTCGAGGCGAATTTAAATTAATTTAATTTTACTAGCATGAATTAATCCTATTAATTCAAATAACAATTAAATCACAACAACATATCATGCGCATAAAAGCCAATAAATCATACACATACGCGGATTTTAGGAGTTACGTGAAGGCATACATTTTGGTGGATTCAACTGGAGAAAAATCGATGCACAAACCCAACGATCTTCTCTAAGATTCCCCGTCCTTATTTGATCCGATATCCCGATTTGATATTCCCACGCCCTTATTTGATATAGACAGTGGGGTGGTCTAAAATTAGGCTTTATTTTCCTATGGAGATTTCCTTTGTACAGCTCAAGATATACAATCTTGAAATATATCCAATATATTCTATATCCCATAAATAAATCAACAAAAATATCCTTATTTATATATATATATATATATATATATATATATATATATATATATTTGAAAATATCTTAATAAGGAAGAAATAAGATCTTTGACTTTTCTTGAATTTATAGGATAATCTTGTGTCTTCGAGAATTTTTATCTTTTTTCCATAAAATCTTTCCAAGAAAATATTTTTCTCCTCCTCATAAATTTTGAATTTAATGGATAAATTAGTAAACAATATTTTTTATTTTAATCACATTTTTGCTATTATTGACTTTATCTTTTGCCAATAAAGGGACCTTTAGGAGAATTAAGATTTGACCTTTCAACGGACCTTGGAATTAATAATATTGAGCCAATAATATTATTTCAAGCCCATAAATATTAATTAATCCCACTACATAATTAATATTAAGACTATCCATCTTAAACCTATATTACTATAATATGGCTCTTGTTATTATTTCCCGTTTAAGATTATCCACCATTAATTAATTTAAGCCGTGAAAAGCTTCATATTAATTAATATTTTTCCTGGATTAAGAACGGCTCAACAATATTTATCCATACCTGAAACTAATTTAATTTGCAAGATTTAGTATGATAAAACTTCCGAAGTCTCCTAAGGGACAAATCATAAGACGCCTTCTTGATACGATTCTCCGTAGATAAATCTAGCAATCATATGTATATAACTAATAGTTGTTCAAGATATAAAGTATTGAATCTCATTGATTCTCTACCCAAATATAAGTCAAACAATGATTATTAATTTCATTTCACACGATCCTATTTAAGGAACCAGAGATAATAAATAACGAACATCGAGGTCTAATTCTTTCAGATTCGCATGAAGAATTTATCCTCCTCGATCCTATTTAAAGGCATCATAATGCACTAGTGTAATCTCTTGGTCAAGACAAGTCAATTGAAGTCTTACATCAACCTTTCACGATGGGATCGCCTATTTCCATCTAGGTTGTGAATTTGTACTTAATTGAGGAACTCGTTAATTTGATATTCTGGTGATCCGTATCACCAAATTAACTTCATGTAACACGCACTATTTATTGGGAATGGATATGCAATAAATATATATAACATTCAATCATATTTAATGCAATAATGGTAAATAATTTATTTCAAGAATAAATAAGAAATTAGGTTTAGTTATACAAAGTAAAAAATATATTTTCCAATATAACCCCCAACATGCTATTTATATAATTGGAATTTAATGACAGATATTTAATGTCTGGTTAGCAACGACGGATAAGCCGTCGCCGCTTATATTCAAAAAGATCTGTCGCTTAAACTCGGCTGGTCCAAGTGCGGATGCTTGTGCCCTGGTCCGACTTTTGCGATTTAATTTAACCGGCCATTAAACGATTAATTTGACCCGGTTTGAATTTCTGGTCGCTAAACGGCGCTAGTAATGTCGCTAATAGCAGCATTTAATAAAATCATCGCTAACATCTTGGATTTTTGACCGTCGACTTGATCCATCGCTACTAGCGACGGTTTGCCTAGCCGCCGCTAATATCCCGTCGTTAAAACCGCATTTTTTTGTAGTGAGGACCAAGAAAATAATTTTTTTTTCCTTTTAAAGTGTAATAAGTGATGTAACACCAATCTGAACACATGATACAAGGTTCGAGCAACAAGGTTCAAGTCGTTAGGTCATAGATGGATCCAAGGACACATAGACGACTCAAAAAATGTCCTGGGAAGCCGTTGTTGTTGACAGAGTTTGCTAAGTCTTCAAAATCACCATGGTATGATGATGTGGGGAAAGAGAAACACTTATTTTAGTGAGATTTTTAACAAAATTATAGTTATTGCAAGAAATGGGGGACCTTGTGGAGGAGCATTGGTCTCAAAATGATGGCTTTGGGTATGGAAAGTTGGGGTGATGGTTATCAAGTGGTGTGGAACAAATCCCATCAACGGTTGATATCATCTCTCAACAATCCTGACGAATCGCTTCCCTTAATAGATGAAACTCGAATTCTTGAATTCTAATTAATGTATATTCACGTTAGTAATATTACATATTATGGTATTTCGAATTAAAAAATTATGTAACGACATTAATCAATCAATAACATATATAAATCAAGAATTTATTTTTTATGTAGTGGAATTTGCAAGGTGCGTACTGTACTGAAAATTGAGGTAACCTAGTCTTTTAATTAATACTACATCTTACCCCGAGTAAAGAGTTTAAATCACAAATGGTCCTATAAATATTTTTTGTCGTTGATTTAGTCTCAATAACTTTAATAATATCCAATTTTAGTCACATGTGCATCGAACAACGCCGTTTTATCATTTTAATTTGTTTTTTTAAGTATTCACAAAATTGAGTCTAACAAACAAAAAATAAGTGTTTCTCCAAAGTTTTTTGTAGTTTTAAGACTATGTGTGTGTTTGCAATCTATAAAGAGTTGTAGAGAAGCACTTATTTTTTAAACTGCTCTAGACTCAACTTTTTTAAAAAAATAAAGTGTTTCTCCTTTTCAAAAGTGTTTACTTGTATTCATTTATTTGTACAAAGTTCAAGAAGAGCTTTTAATCAAAATGCACACGCATTATTCTTATTTATTTAATACGCTTTTTATTCATTTACTTTTATAGTTTTCCTATTTTAATTTGTCTCACATCATAAATGTATAAATTTAAAAGGGAAAAATAGGTTTTTTTTTTTAACTTTCTCTCCTTTTTGATTTTCGCCCTCTCGAGCTTTTAAATTTTTGAAATTAAATTTATCTAATTTACATTGTTTCAATTTTTTAGTCATATTTATATCACCCGTAGAATGCACTCCGCTTTAAGTATAAAATTAATTTGATGAAAAAATGTATTTATTTTTATATTGAATGAATAGAAAAAATATTTTATCTGTATTATAATATTTTCTTTTATAATCTTAATTTTCTTTTATATATTACAAGGCCAATTTTTTATCGATGCAATGCACGCATTTTTGTGAGTACATTTTTTTACTTTTCAAAATTACCGTGAAAATGAGTTGAGCTCAAAATATTAGAAAAAATTACATTGTTAAATAATGCAAGTTTGAAAGATATTATTTTTTCACGATTTTGAATTATTTCCGAATAAATCATGTTGATTTTCACTTATTGTCATCATTCTTATAAGATATCAAAATTTCCATACCGGATATGACAATATATAGTTATCCATGATTGAAATTTGTCCTCGAACAAAGCCCAATGTTTTAAGAGATTTTCCTAACTCCTCGTTAATATCATTAGTAAAAAATGTATTTTCTCTAAATTTGAAAAAGAAGTCTACTATTTGATGGGGTCAACATTATTCCTAAAAACAACACCATTTATCCTATGTTGTTGACCCAAATAGTATTTTCGCTAAAAGTATGAGTACAGAGTTTATTACAATCGAACCTATTGTCGTTCTATAATTAACTAATAATGTAAACTAATAATTTAATTTAAAAATGATTCAACTAATAATTTAAGTCTAATGTTAAAAGTACATTTGAAACTAATTTATAATAATCAGGATTAACCGATTTAAATATCATATCATGCAAAAATAATAATAAAATAAATTTATAAATAATACATGCTTATTTACATATGATACTCCCTCTGGTTTTTATATAGATTAATTGCTTAAAATTCATAAATGAGTTTTTTTTCACATATCCAAAATAGAAATAAAGTAATTTCGCTTTCAAATGATCTCACTACAAAATCACTAAATTACATCTTATATCACTAATAATTACACATAATCAACTTTTTTTTTTGTCTCATTTATTTAAATTGACTAAAAACAAATTTTATATAAAAAAATCATTTATTTCCTTCAAATGTCAATGAACAACTCCTTATTAAAAAATCATGTCAAAGTCAAATAAGTTATATGAAAAAAGACGGACATAGTAATTGATTTCAAGAAAAAACATGTATTCATATTAAATATAAAATTCATTTATTAATATGCAACTTTTAAAATTTCATAACAAATTTATAATATTATTTTTGTTGAAAACTTTTATCACTTTGTTTGCTCTCATATTATGTTATTGGATATGTATAAATTTTATTACTTTAAAAATAGTAATAATTTAGAAAACACTTTAAAAAAATTAGTATATATGTTTTGTAGATATGAGGAATTGAACATTTTACCTCTCATGCATAGAAGAAAAAACAAAATTTACTCTACCATCTACGCTACATCATCTTAGTTAATGTTTTTAAAATTTTATAACAAAATTAGTAACATTTTTTTTGGCATAACATTTTGTTATTAGATAAGTATAGATGACCTGCTACATCCTACAATAGGTGACCCAACAAGTAAATCCTACATGAAATTTATTTATTTATTTATTCAACGTGGACCTCTTTTTTCTTACAAGCATTTAGCTCCGTGGCATTATCTTTTTTTTTGTTTAAATTACAAGCAGGAGGAAGAAAACCCTAAATAACCTAAATGCTAGTACAAAACGCTCAATTTGAAGAAAAAAAACAAGATTGAGCTTCTTTACGTACTCCAAGTCAAGTCGCAAGATTCATTTAACCAAAAACGAACTCCATTTAAAAATATTTGACTATCGAATATATTAAAACGGCTCATTTAAAAAAATATTCAATTCCATCAATATATTAAACACGCATGCGATACTCGAAAGAGTTGAGGTGAATAACGACAAATCTTAAATCCACGACTAATAAGACATGAGACTTTTATTAAAAAACAAAACGCCCAAAGCTGAAGAAATAAACGCAAAATCGAAAGCAGCAAAAAAATTCAAGGTAGCTCGAGATGAAATTAAAGGATCCAAATTAAGACAGTAACAAAATAGCACAAGTATTAATGCTTTATGTTGAAAACTAATCTTGAAATCAGGTTTCCAAAAATTTCTTTCTTCGATTTTTTGCTGCTTCAATTTTTGTGCAGGTTTGGGAGATTTTGTTTCTCTCTAAGGTTTGGGCATGCGTGTTTGTTCCAGCCAGGATTAGGCAATTGGGTTCCGTTTTTCACCCGCTTTGGTGGCGTTTTGGTTTTTTATTTATTTTTAAAATAGTTCATGTTGGAATTTAGAAAAGGGACCACCGCTGGTAAAAAAGAAAAGGGAAAAAAAATTCCACGTTATCTGTTGGGTCACTTATTGTATATTGTAGCAAGTTATAGGACTAAAAAAATTGAAACCATGTAAGTTAGAAGAGAAATTTTAAAGTTTAAAAGTCGAAAGACGAAAATCAAAATTAGAGAAAATTAAAAAGATAAAACCTATTATCCCAATTTAAAATTCGGAGAAAGAAATTGAAACGGTGAAAGAGAACACGAAAGATGGATCGGAGGAGTCCTGCGAATTAGGGTTTGTGCCGAATGAAGTTTTGATTCTCAACTTAGCCGTCGATAGTTTCATAATTTGTTTCCGTTATTTCTCGAATTTATATATCAGATACTTTTTGAGTATTGAGTTGCGATTCGATTGTTGAACTATGAACGATTACGAGATGGAAGAATCAATAAGTTGTGAAATTATGAATCGAGAATTGATAACCAGTGATCTTGTCGATCGACTCAGTGAGTTGCCGTTAGGGTTAATTCTCACATTCTCTCATTCTTGCCTATGAGGGTGTTGTTGCAATAACCTTTTCTTTCCAAAAAGGTAGAAAAACCTGTGGACCATCGTACCTTCCTTAATTTCCGTCTCGATTATATGGGCGAACACGACAGTGATCAAACTTTTTGAACCGAGTTCTTATGTTGTGAAAGGGCCAGGATTCTGAATTTGGAATTGATAACGGGCCTCACTTTTATATATCAGCAGCTAGTGATATGGATTCGTGGGTGAGTTTTGTTGTCGAAAATAAAGTGGAAGAGTTGAATATTGATTTGAGTTATGATATGCAGGAAACTTACTGGTTTGATAGAGAAATGGTTATAGAGAATTATATGAAGTTTTGTACTCTGTTCCACAGTGCTTGTACTCTTGTTCATCGATATGAAAATTGCGTCTTGTAGGTTGTAATCTAGGAATGAGTGGATCTCCTTCGTGGAATCAACTCACGAGTTTAATCATTGATGGCTATTGCTTTTAGTACAAGCTCGATAAACTTGATTATGTCCGTAGTCCTCGGTTGGAAGTCTTCGAAGGTTTCTTTTGGAAAGCTTTGAGAACTTGAAATATCATGTCTGGTTGGGATTGCTTGTTCTCGGGATGAAACCCGGGCCCGGAGCATGAGGCGCCGATCAAGCAAATGGTCGAGCACATCCGCCCGACGAAAGACCTTCCCATTCCAGCTCAGAGGCGCCGAGCAAGCATTGAGGTCGAGTAGAACTCCGCCACCAAAGCCCGGGGGGTCGAGGTTGCCCGAGGCCACGTGCACGGATTAGGGTTTTAGCCCAAGTCCTATATTTAAATACTTTTGACTCATTGTATTTGCTCTTGACTTAAGAGATCCTCATAATACACGAAAAATAGTAGATCTCCTAGCTTGGAAGGCTTGAGATGTAGTATTTCTGTATTTGGGCAACCAAATTGTTTGTTCCTTAATTCTTGTTTTCATTATTTTCTCCATAATTCCTGCTTAATTCCCAACATCTTATCAAAGAGATCCTGGTTCAGGGATCCGTGGGGGAGCAATTATGATGGTCAAGGGTTCCGATGTTGAGAAGTTTGATGGAACGGATTTTGGATTCAAAATTGCGTATCGAGGATTACCAGACCAGAAGATCAGACAACCGCTGAGTTCACACCAAGATATGAACGACGACGAGTGGAAGGGCCGACAGAAGACGGGAGTGTGGTTCATCCGCCGTTATCCAAGAATGTCGCCTACATACGGGGAAAGCAAAAACCAAAGGAGAGATGTGCCGGAGATTTTGATCGAGATGTATGAAAACTGGCTTCACAATTAACAAGGTTCATCTCGATGCGAGGTTATTCAACCCGAGGGACAGAGGATATCGCGGGTAGCAATCATCCTAACGTAGTTCAATATGATTATAGCCCACCTGAGTTCTGGCTGGAGATTGATTTTGATGATGGGTTCAAGCCCTAATTTTGTTGTCTTTTACGTAAAGTTGGAGTTGAAATCCAGAATCACTGCTTATTTTTTCAACGGTAAAGTGAAAACTAAAATTTGATGAGGTTAGAGATTTGATCACGAGCGAAGAAATTCACAGAAAGAATCGGTGCGTGGCCGATAGACTTTGAAAAGTGAAATCAAAAGGGAAGGTGAATGTTCGTATTACATTACCAAATGAGACTGGTTACAGCTTGAAAGATGTGAGACATATTCTCGGTTTGAAGATGAATTTAATTTCGGGGCTTGGGTGCCTTTGATGATGAGGGTCTATAAGGTGACTTTGGGTGTAACACGGAAGATATCCAAAAGTGTCATGGTAGTGGCTCGAGGCAATAAGGAGGAACGCTATACGGCGATGACAACACCCGACAACATTGTTTTGCAAAGGGACAAAGGGAATGCCGACAGGCATTGTCGCTTGGCCATGAGGAGAAAGGGATGAAAGTTATGAATTCAACGGCAAATCGGCCAGACCAACACATGCTGACATCGGTTATGCGAGATTGTGTATTCTTAAAACAAAAGTGTGTTTTTTCGGGCGAGGCAGAACTTTGAAGAAGGTGAAGTCAGAATTAGTCCACAACGACTTCAGGGGTCCAAGACCAAAGGACATCCTTGGTGGAGCATCATATTACATGACTTTTTATCGATTTAATCTATGAGGAAGGTATGGGTTTATTTCTTGAAAAATAAGTCCGATGCCTTTAATGCTTTTCAGAAGTGGAAGACCTTTATAGAAACCGAGATTTGGTCTCAAGGTGTAGTGTTTGAGATCGATAATGGTGGAGAGTACGAGTCGCGGAGTTCAAAGAATTCAGGAGGCTTAATGGGAATTCGAATGGAGAAAACCGTGAGAGGAACTCCCCAGCAGAATGGTGTGGCAGAACATATGAACAGAACCTTATGTGAACGTGATGTCGTATTCAATGAGCAGGTGTTGTACAAAGGCTGGTCGAGGATATCCAAAGAAGGTGGTTCTGAGACTCAGGTTGTGGAGTTGGACATTACGAACTCAGGTGGAAGCAAGGGGGTTCTAGATGATCATGTGATTGTTGAGAAGGTGTACTGGTATTACTCATAATACATGAAAATAGTAGATCTCCTGGCTTGGTAGTGCCTCCAGACGTAGTCATTCCTGACGAACTAGGTAACCAAATTGTTTGTTCCTTAATTCTTGTTTTCATTATTTTCTCCATAATTGCTGTTTAATTCCAGCAACGTCTACAGGTTTAAAGAAATTGAAGATCAAAAAGTATTTATATACCGATCAGGATAATCCATCAGCCTGTACAGTGCTGAGAATCTGCTGTCCGAATCTTGAAACGTTGGAAATTTTAGGAGCTTTGTATTCTGAGTGTGTGTTTACAGATGTCTCATCTTTAAGTGATGCAACTATTGGGTTTTATGATTCACACTTTTATGGCGCGTTTCTTGGGGAGGGAGATAAATGGCTTGAAGACATAAGACATGTTGAGGCAGATTTTAACCACTATCCAACATGTTGAAACACTTCAGGTTCAGCTTCTAATCAATTTCTACATGTCTTTGTATAGAGAATTTATGAGTATAATTAATTCCTAGTAATACTAGAATTGTTTGAAATTTTACTTGATATGAATTTTACCATTTATTTGCATGTTGATGAAGTCACCTCATAAAATTGTTGTTATTCACTTGCATGTGGTTATATGAATTTTTTTCACTTCTAATTTATCTTCAACATTTAAAGCTTTTATGCATTAGCTAGTAGATATGCATGTTCTGTGACTTCTGTCCTTAGTTTCAAAGTATTCTTCATAGTAATTACTAATAGCATTACTGGAGCTAATGTTACTGTCGTTTTTTTTTCCCATCTCTCACAGTTTTTTTTCACAAAGCGGTCTCTCTTAATTTTCATATACCAGGTGCTTGGTGAGTCGAAGAAGAAACATTTGGTTCCACCATTAGAGAATGTCAAGTTTTTAAAACCTGATGTTCGTGGCATTGAATTGGGTGACATGATGGCTCTTCTTGGGATATTTCCTATACAGAGTTTGAAGCTAATCTCCCAAAGTCCTTTCTGCATCAACTGAAGACATTTGACATAACTCCGTCCCTCTATCGTAGCTCAAATCGATCTGTGGTTTTTTGAGTTTTTGTTAAAACGAGCTGGAGAAGTTAGTGATCTGAGTCAAAGACGTCGACTCACATCAGCAGGATCATTTGTGTGAAGTTGCGGAGAAACTGCAAAGGTGATTTTCAACCCAACATGATCATCGCCAGAATTGTCCTTTTTTCTAGAAACCGGTGCTACCATTTGGCAGGCATCCTTCATTTCTATGATCTTCAACTTAACTTTTGTTGCATGTGTCAACTTTTGCGATGTCATATGTAATTTAAGACCATTATTATCAGAAGTATTTCTGTTGATTGGTGTTGGTCTGTTTTCGAAAGTTGTGTTTCATCTGATCAATCTGAAATATTAGAGCAACGTTTAATAGTGTTTGTAGTTTTACTTTTGAAAATGTCTACTTTTTCATATCTTATATTAGAAATTTATTCAGGTATCATTCAGTTCAGCAACTTAATTAGATTGGAGTATATAGTTTTGTAATGCTAAATGTTAATATTCTCTTAAGGTTTTTTATTAATATTAAACCCCACCCCCACCCCCCACCCTCTCGGATTTAATAGCACATTTGTTAAAATGATTGTCTCGATTCTCTCTAACGCGTTTGTCACATTTTCTTAAAAATAAAATAATGCAACTACATTTTTTAAATTTTAACCTCAAAACATCTAAAAATTACACATAATGTCATTACATTTCCATACTAAAAATCAATTTTATTTTTATATTTACATCACATGTCATTATTTTACCATTTACCCTTCCACAAAAAAGTAAATTATACTAATAAACAATTATCTCATTAAACTTGCAAGCAAAACATAAAATGCGTCACTAAATTTGGGACTCCAAGGAGTATTATATGCTGAGTTATCTGGAGGAAAAACTTGAGCCTACTGCTCTCCGGTTGATTTGTGATTAGATACAATTAGAGAGAGGTGTATCTATCGTTGGCCAATCTTTTAATCAATTGAGTTTGATATGTTTGGAAAAAATGAACATCTATATAAATTAAATGGATAGGTTTTTATACTATACTGTAATTTAGAATCGTGCATCTTGTTATATTGAAAAATACAACTTATTTACACTGAATCGTGCAACTATTAATATGAAAAAAATAGTTGAATTAGAAATTGTCACTCCTTTTATAATTCTTTTCCTTTTCCAGTTATAATAGAAAAATTAAATAAAAATATAATTGACAAAGTCTTTGTAAATACGAGGGCACAAGAAAAGAAAATCTAAATGTTTTAAACATTATTAATTAATTGTTTTAATTAAATATGATTAGTTGTATATTATAATTTAATTCACTCAATGAGAAATGGAGAATATTTCCCCTAATAAATTCCAGAACGAATTTGAATAAGAACCACACCATAAAAGCAAAGTAAACGCAGAGAACCCAAATTGTATTTTTCTTGTACGTAAAACGGGATAGATGTTTGCTAGAGCAAGTCGACGGCGAATAAAACCATGGATTTCATTGGCGAATAAAACAAAGTAAAGATAAGAAAGTCAACAAAGACTATTGGAAAAGAAAGAGAGATATTGACACGTAAAAACATACCTAATACGGGAGGAAACTGGTCAAGTTAACACAACTCCCTCTTTTAGCAGTAATATCATAGTTATCCATGACCAATGACTTTGGCAATGAGTATAAAGAAAAAAATAATATAAAGAAAAAGAAAAGATAGAATGAAATTAATTTTAATGATGTTGGATGACCTTGGTTATAATCAATTGCTCCAATTTTTTTTTAAAATATTTTATCTTCTCTCAGAGACACACGCTATTATTTACTGACCCGACATATTTTATTTTAGATAATTGTAATTTTTCATTTATCCACTTAAAAAACACCAAAAATTCATAAAATAAAATTATCTATAAACAGAATCACTTTGTTATATATTTCGATCACAATCTCAAGCACTCCATTTTTTGCTTCATAGATATTTTTTTAGATAATTACAAAAACATTATCAACTTGTTTTTGGAAGTTAATCTACAGGATAACAAGTCTGGGGAACGATAACAAACAAATTGAGGGGAACTCACTAAATCGGGATGTAAGATGATCGAGACCGACGAGGTCATAGACGAGATCGACGAATGGGATGAAGAAGATGAGTTCGTGAGTTAACCGACGTAGCCTATGCAAAATCAAGAGTAATAAAAGCTAAGCCGCCTAATCAAGATCGGGATGACCATTTACTCATATCGTAAGAGGGACGCTAAGTAGATCAGAAGAGGAAGCAGATGAGATCGACGAGATCAGACGATCGAGATCGAGTAAGCCTAACCCGATATGCTAACTGACATTACGTCACGGATAAGTGATGTCTTGACTTTGATGCTCTCTTTGATCTGATCGTGTAATTTGATCAGTTAAGCGGAAGAAATCAGGATGTCGAGGAAAGGCGTAACTGCATACCAGATCAAAGCAGAAGAAATCGTAAGAGAAGTCATCTGAAGTACGTTTCACCGAGAATCGTAACGCCGGGCTGATGGATCACACTCGAAAAGGTGACTTGAGGTCAAATTGTTTAAAGTCAAGAGCTTAACTCAATTAGCTCGAAAGTGTCAAGATACCCGATCGTATTAAGGTCCACAAGAGAAGTCACTGGAATCAAGAATCCCCGAGAATCCTAAGAACTCAAGACTCAGAGAAACCCGAGACTAAGATCCCGAAGAATATAACCATTAGATTCAAATGACGGGACCAATGAGAGCAGACAACAGCCTCTAAAAAGTCGCAAAAAGCTACGTATCAAAGATGGATTTGAACGGACTCATCCAACTGCACATTCAAATTCACAATATAAATACAAGATCTTCCATCAAATTAACGTGGGGAAACGCGGAAACATCCAAAAAGCCAAATCATCCAAATTTCCACCATGTAATTACGTAGCAAGAAATACACGACATATTAAAGAGTGTTCTACCCCAGATCTAAGCATAAAATGTTATATCCTAGTTTTAGAGAGATTTTCTCCCATCCCAAAGCATTGAGCAGCTTAAACAAACGTATTTTTAAAATCTCAACCTAGTTGGAAACAAAACAAACCTTACCCAAATCAGGTTTTGCAGATAAGTTTGTAGGTTAGTGTGAACTCCCCAGAATATCCAGCGAATCCAAGGGGAGGGTGGCGATCCCGCGAGGGTGATAAGTCTCGTTTGAGTGTGGACTCCCGGTAAACATCGGTGGGTGTTGGACTAACACGTTAAAAGTAACTCGGTCGGTTAAGTTGGTGCCATGATAGGTAAGAGTGGATGTAGGGAGTAGGACCAACCACTATAAAATCAAATATTTTTTCTTTGCTTATGTTTACTTGCCACATGCTGTTAGATTATAAGCAAAAACACAACACATTGTTCTTAAAAGCAAAAAAAAAAAAGAAGAGTATTTGGAATCGCCTCACCCTCACTTTATTTTTTATATACGTTACATGGTATTCTCCAAATGGGTTTTCCAGAAAAAATCGACCAACAAGTGGTATGAGCTGAGTTCTAAAGTTCATCGATTCAAAGTGACCACCTTGAATCGATCTATTTTTAAAACCGTTTGAACTGATACAACAAGTGGTATCAGAGCTGAGTTCAAAAAGTTCACTTTTTACAAATGTGACAACTGAATCGATCTTTTGAAAACCTCGCTTTCTGAAAAAATGCATATATTTTAATGTTTTGGCGTCATTATCAAAAAAGAGAAAATTGTTGGGATATTTTAGTTTTGATGAATTATGGGGAAAACATTATCAACTTTGTGTTTTTGAAGCTAATCTACGGATAACAAGTTGAGGGGGAACGATAACAAATCGGAGGGAACTCTAAAACGCACGAAGATGGTCGAGATTCCATTTAGGTTGTATTTTAGACCGACGAGATCGAGATCAGTAAGATGAGTTCAGAGTTAATCGATGAGTATGCAAAATCAAGAGAGAAAATTTAAGCCGCCTAATCGGAAAGATGAGATGAATTGGATAGCCCGGTCAGAAGAGGAGGTTGCGGATCGAGAGCGGAAGAGATGGGACCTGATCGAGATCGACCGAGATCGATAAGCTAACCGGTAACGATATGCTAATCGTGCTAATCTGATGCGGATAAGCTAATCTATCTTGACGATGCTATCTTGATACGATCATGGTAATCGATTAAGTGAAAAGAAATCGGATAACCGAGCAATCGCATACGGATCGAGCGAGAAGAAATCGGAAGAGAGTAAATGCAAGAGTCATGTTCGCGAGAATCAGAACGCTCGCGATGATCAGTTGGTAATCATTAGTGACACGAGAATTGATTATGCGAAATCGGAAAAGTCGAAACCCGCCAATTGAAAGGTCAAGATATTCCGACGACATAAGGTCCATTAAGAGAAGTCATTGAACAAGAATCCTCGAGACTCGTGGAAGAACTCAAGACTCAGAGAAACTCGAGACTTTAAGATCCTCAAGAATATAAATGTTAGATTCAAATTGACGTGGACTAACGAGAGGAAGACAACAAGCGAAAAAAAAGTGCCAAAAAGCCTACGGGAATAATATGGATTTGAATGTGACTCCATCCAACCAGTAGCATTCAAATCCACACTATAAATACAAATCTTCCATCAAATTAAGTGTGGAAAATGCAAGGAAACATCCAAAAGCCAAATCATCCAAAGATTTTCACTATGTAACACGCAGCAAGAAATACACGCATATATTGGGAAAAAGAAAGTGTTCTACCTAGATCTAAGCACAAATGTTATATCCAGCATAGAGAGATTTTCCCATCCCTTAGCATTGAGGCTAACAAATGTAAGGGAAAATCTCAACTTAGTTGAAACCAAACAAACCTACCCAAATGGGTTTGGTAGGATAAGTTTTTAGGTCGAGTGTGAATTTCGGTAACATTCAAAGAATCCCGAAAGGGAGGGTAGGCTTATCCCGTGAGGGTGATAAGTCCCGTTTGAGGTGGTGAACTGTAAACAAACATTGGGTGTTGGACTAACACGCTAAACTAAGTCCGGTTTAAGCTGGTGCCCCGATGATAGAAAGAGTGGATGTTGGAGTTGGACCTCAACCACTATAAAAATTATTGTTCTTTATTGCTTTATGTTCTTACTTGCCATATGCATTTGATTATAAGCAAAACACAACACACATTGTTCTTAAAAGCAAAAAAAAAAGAGTATTTGGGAAGCTCCTCACCGTTTTATATGCATTACATGGTATTATTCGCAAGAAGTGGGTTTTTTCCAGAAAATCGGGACCAACGTTTCAGACGAGCGAGTTCTAAAAGTTCACCCATTTCAAAGACCACCGTTTGATCTATTTTAAAACCCGTTTAACCATGCGACAAGTGGTATTAGAGGGAGTTCAAAAGTTCCTTTGTTTCAAAACTGACAATCTGAACTGATCTTTTTGAAAACCTCAGATACGTAAAATGCATATATTTTTAATGCTTCGCCATTATCATTATCAAAATTTTTGGATATTTTAGTTTTGATGAATTATGCGAAACATTATCAACTTGTGTTTTTGAAGCTGTCCATGATAATGAGTTGAGGAACAAGATAACAAATTGAGAGACTCACGAAATCGGGCGAAGTACGTAGACTAGGCGTCGAGATCAGATAAATGAATGAGTTCGATTAGCGATGAGCCATTTTCAAATCAAAGAAGAAAAGCTAAGCGGTAATGGAAGATGAGATAGCCCGGATGGCAGTTGAAGGGAGGTTGCGAATCGGAAAGCCCGGGCGAGATGGGGTATTCGAGATCAGACGTGGTCGAGATCCGGATAAGCTAACTTTGATAACTGTCGATGTATAATCTGATCATGAATGGTGATATCTTGACACGATCTTTATCTTTGATACGATCATGGTGTCCAGTTAAGCGGAAAGAAATGGGGTCATCGAGAAAACCCGAAATCACGCATACGGATAGGCGAGAAGAAATCGGAAGAGAAGTCATCTGAAGTCGTATTCTTGAAATCGAGCGCTCTTGATGATCGATTAGCACAATGCTAGTGACACCGAGGTCGATTGTCACGAAATCGAGGAAAATTTGAACTTCCAGTTAGCTGGTCAAAGGATACCGATCGAATGAAGGTCCTCGAAGAGAAGTCCGATTAATCAAGAATCTGAAACTTCGAGAGAATCCTCAAGACTCGGAGAAACACGAGACTCGTAAGATCCTCAAGAATATAAGCAAGTAGATTCGGTGACGTGGGACCAATGAGATAAGACAACAAGCGAAAAAAGAGCAAAAGTTATGAATAATATGGATTAATGTGACTCCATCCAACCAAGAACATTAAAATCCACACTATAAATACAAGATCTTCCATAAAATTATAGGAAAATCGTGACAAACATCCAAAAAGCCAAATCATCCAAATTTTTCACTATAGAACACAAAGCAAAAATACACGCGTATATTCAAAATTCTTTGAAAGATATTAAAACAAATGTTATATCCTAAGCAGAGAGATTGCCCATCTTAGCATTGAGGCTAAACAAATGAGGAAAATCAACTTAGTTAAACCAAACAAACCTTACCCAGTTTTGGTAGGATAAGTTTATGAGTTGAGTGTGAACTCGGTAAATATCAAGCAATCCGAAGGGAGGGTAGCGATCCGTGAGGGTGATAAGTCCCGTTTGAGGGTGAACTTCGGAAAACATACATTGGTGTTAACACGTTAAACTAAGTCCAATGGGTTAAGTTGGTGCCCCCGATGATGGAAAAGAGTGGGAT
Source organism: Stenogyne calaminthoides (assembly GCA_037126765.1). Classification (NCBI taxonomy): domain Eukaryota; kingdom Viridiplantae; phylum Streptophyta; class Magnoliopsida; order Lamiales; family Lamiaceae; genus Stenogyne; species Stenogyne calaminthoides. The sequence continues at coordinate 12,044,826 of JBBCBC010000008.1, read as the reverse complement.
GTTGGAGTTGACAGAACCACTATAAATCGTGTGTTCTTTATCGCTTTATGTTCTTACTTGCCATATGCATTTGATTATAAGCAAAACACAACATACATTGTTCTTAAAAGCAAAAAAAGTATTTGGAATGAGCTCTTCACACCGCATTTTATACCATTACATGGTATTATCCCAAATGCGAATGGGTTAAAAAATCAGGACCAACAAGTGGTATCGAGTGGGAGTTCTAAAAGTTCAACGATTTCAAAAGCTGACAGCCCGAATCGATCTATTTTTAAAACCTTTGAATCGATACCAAACAAGTGGTATTAGGCGGGGAGTTCAAAAAGTTCATGCTTTCAAATGTGACAAACTGAATCGATCTTTTGAAAAAACCTACGTGTCCGTAAAAATGCATATATTTTAATGTTTGGTGTCATTATCAAAAGGAAATTTTTGGATATTTTAGTTTTGACGAATTATTAAAACATTATCAACTGTGTGTTTTAAATCTACGTATAATACTGATTGTGAACAAGATAACAAATTGAGGAACTCACTTAAATCGTGACGAGTCAGGGATTAGACCGATCGAGACCGTGATGAGTAAGATGAGTTCGAGTTAATCGATGAGTCAGGCAAAATCGAAGAGAGGAAGAAAAGCTTAATCCAATTTTCGAGAAGATGAGATGACGGAAGACCCGGATCGGAAGAGGAGGTTATTGCAATCGGAATGAGGCAGATAGAGAGTATTCGAGATCCAGACGTAATCGAGATGAATCATCTTTTGATATATTAATCGATATACTAATCTGATCACGAGATAAAGCGAAATATCTTGACACGTCTTTATCGTCGTCGTATGAAATTTGATCAGTTAAGCGAAGAAGAAATCGAGATATCGAGAAGGCAATCTGCATACGGATGGTAAAGAAGAAATGAAGAAAGTCATCTGAAGTCATATTCCTTTGAAAATCGAGCCTCTTGATGATCGATTCACTTTAGTCTAGTAAACTTTGGTCCAGTTATACGAAGTCGGAAAATTTGAACTACGATTAGCACGAATTAATGATTATCTGATCAGAACCGAGGAGTCCATTTGAAGAAGAAGTTGAATCAAGAATCACGAGACTTCGGAAGAATCAAGACTCAGAGAAACACTGAGACTTCGAAGATCATGAAGAATATAACAGCGTAGATTCGGTGGCGCGACCATGAGAGAGACAACAAGTCAAAAAAACTGCAAAAGTTGCAGAATTATGGATTTCAACGTGGCTCCATCCAATGGTAACATTCAAATCCGTTAATAATTATAAATACAAGATCTTCCATCAAATAATGTGGAAAATCATTGAAACATCCAAAAAAGCCAAATCATCCGGCATTTTTCACCATAGAATTACGTAGCGAAAATACACGTATATTGAAGAGTGTCTCTACCCAGATCCGCTAACAAATGTTATCCTAAACTAGAGAGATTTTCTTCCCATCTCAAAGATTGAGGCTAAACAAAATGTATGGGAAAAATCTCAGCAGATTAAACAAACAAACCTTACCGTCGATTTGGTAGGATAAGTTTTATGGGTTGAGGTGAACTCGAATAAATAAAGCGATCCGAAGGGAGGTAGCGATCCCAGGTGATGATCCGTTTGAGGTGAAATCGGTAAATGATTCATTTGGTGCCGGACTAACACGTTAAAACTAAGTCCATCGAGTTGAGCCAGCCTCGATGATGATAGAAAAGAGCGGATTTTGAGTTGACTTCAATACTATAAAAATCGTGTTGTTCTTCCTTTATGTTTTACTTGCCATATTATTTGATTATAAGCAAAAACAACACACATTGTTCTTAAAAGCAAAAAAAAAAAATTTGGAATGAACTTCACCCTGTTTATATGACATTACATGGTATTCTCCGCAATGGGTTTTCGGTAAAAATCGGGACCAACAAGTGGTATCAGAGGGGAGTTCTAAAGTTCCACCGATTTATAAGGACCACCTGAACTGATCTATTTTAAAAACCTATTTCTTCGAATGATACCAACAAGTGGTATAGAGCGGGAGTTCAAAAGTTCACTGTTTTCAAATGTATAATACAACCGATCTTTTGAAAAACTCAGATTCAGAAAAATCTTTATTTTAATGTTTTGGCCATTATTATCAAAAAAGGAGAAATTTGGGATATTTTAGTTTTTGATGAATTAGACAAACATTATCAAATTTCTGTTTTTGAAGCTAATTCTGAGACAACAAGTTGGGAACAAGATAACAAATTGAGGACTCACCAAATCGGAGGTCAGTAGACTAGACCTGACGAGATCGATGAAAAGATGAGTTCTTAGTTAAGTAATGGTATGCGAAATCAAGAGAGAAAAGCTAAGCCCATTAATCGAGGAAGATCAAATGGCGGATCCCGGAAGAGGAGGTTGCGGATCGAGAAGGGCGGATGAGGCTGATTGAATCGAGACATTGCCGAGATCGGATAAGCTAACTGATATGATAATCGATGTCTTAATCACGATGCGGATAAAGTGATATCGCTGACTTTGATCTATCTTGATACGATCATATCAACTTATCAGTTAAGCGAGAAGAAAATGGATATCGAAGAAGCGAAATCGTATACGAGATCGGTGAGAAGAAATCGGAAGAGAGGTAGTAGAAGTCATGTTCCGCATTTGAGGCTCCAGGCTATTTCGCGATGATTGATTAGCACAAGTCTTCCCATTCAAACTGAGAATTCCAGTTATGCAATCGAGAAGAAAGAACTTCGAGTTAGCTGAAATGTCGGTATACGATGTCGAGACAAGGTCCATTTTACCAGAAGAAGAAGTCCAGATTGAGTCAAGAATCCGAGACTCGGAAGAATCTCGAAGACTCAGAGAAACCCGGAGACTGGAAGATCCGAAGGAATACTAAACTAGGCAGATTTGGCGACGTAATTAAATTATATACAGAAACAAGCACGAAAAAGCCGCAAAAAGCTCACGAATAGTATGGATTTGATTGAATGACTCCATCAGTAATAACATTCAAATCCACCTTTATAAATATGAATCTTCCGCCAAATTAAGTGTAAGCGAATCGTGAAACATCCAAAATAAATCATCCAAAATTTTCCACCATAGAATTAGAGAAGAAAAATACGGCGCGTATATTCAAAGATTATTCTACCACTAGATCTAAGCATAAATGTTATATCCCAAGTTTAGAGAGATTTTTCCATCCTTAGCATTGAGGCTGAAAACAAATGTAAGGGAAAAATCTCAACTTGAAGAAAGAACAAACCTTACCCCAAATGGGTTTGGTAGGATAAGTTAGGGGTTGAGCGTGAACTCATCAAACATCTAGCGATCGAAAGGGAGGGCAGCGATCCGGGGGCAGATAAAGTCCCGTTTGAGTGAACTCGCAAACATTTGTTGGGTGTTGGACTATGCGATTAAACTAAGTCCGGTCGATTAAGTTGGTGCCCTCGATGATAGGAAGAGTGGATGTAGGAGTTTTGACTCAACCACTTTAAAACGGTGTTCTTTCTTCTTTATGTCTTTACTTGCCATATGCATTCGATTATAAGCAAAACACAAAACGCATTGTTCTTAAAAGCAAAAAAAAAAAAGTATTTGGAATCACTCTACCTCACCCCCTCGCTTTTTATACGACACATGGTATTCTTCACAAGAAATCGGTTTCAGGAAACGGGGACAGCTTTCTTAACTTTTAAATTTTCTTAAATTTTTATCATTTTCACATGGATCCAAATCATTCAAATTATTCTCACTACTCCTAAAACTGCTCAAATTCTCAAAATTATCAAAATTTCGAGTCCTTTTTAAGATTGTGATTTTTTTTATTTTATAATTATAATTTTTATTAAATAAATGTGTATATTTCTTAAATATTTTAAACATAATAAAAATATTATAGATTTAATTGTTCGGGTTATAAAAGAAATAATGACAGCGGTTGTCAGTGGTTGTGAGTGATTATGAATAAAGTATGAAAAAAAATAACTTGAATCAGAGTAAAAAATGTGTATATGGAGGAAAAGAGAAATAATTTTTTATTAATTGGTCATGATTATATGGACATAGTTAAAGATGGTCTAATAGATAATAGATATGCAGGGTATCGTAGTCATTTTGAATACAATTAGGGCAATCTTCGAGGCAGGTTGTAATGAACTTTTTGGGGTGTGTTTGAAACATCATTCTTTTTCTGCAACTTTATTTTTTTTAAAAGTCGTATGAGAGGAGCTTTGAAAATAAGTGCTACGTTTGCTTTTAAGTAAGCAAAACCGTCTTTAGTTTGGGTCTTTGGATAAAGGCCTATATAACGCTTTTTTGGGGTTGGGCCTTAAGATTATTTATTCAAGATGAAGCCTAGTCCCCAATTTCAACACTTAACCTATTACTCCTTTCAATATGATTATACAAAATTTGTATAAAGACGGTCAAGAGTTTTATAGAATTTCAAACTAATCATATTTTTAAAGGAAAGTATAACTTAAATAAAAAACGAAGGTCAAATATAACTATATAAGACTCTCATTTAATACCCCTCAGATGATTAATTTCTTTCAAATGTTTCATGACCCATTTTGTTACATTAAGGGTAGGTGTACAAAAATACAATTTGGATCAGTAAAACCTGATGGAACTTAAGATAGAATAGATTAAAAAAATTGCTACATTTTTCGATTCATTCAATTGATTTCAAATTTATACAAAAACTTTTTTTATTTTGATTGGGTTGATAAAAAAAACCGATCAAACCAAAACGAATCAAAATAACTATAATTATAATTATAATATCAATTATATATAATTATTTATATTTGAAAAATTTTAAATTCTTTAACCTTATTAAATTAACCCAAATCAATTTCTTTATTTACATATTTTCCACGCCTCCATGTTCACACTCACATCACCCATTAGTAGTCACAACTCACATCTTTTCTCCTTCCCTTCAATGAGGCCGATTCTCTTTAGCCTATTTTTAGTGTTTTATTTAGAATGTAAATGGATTAACTTTTATGTTAAAAAGTGGGGATCTCCCCACATGTTCAAGTCTTTTTCTTTTGTTCTTTTAAATTATTTTTTATGTTTTCTCATTATTATTAAGTAATTTTAGCCCAAATCATGACTTCTTTACAAATGTTATGAGAAGGTTTTATTGTTTAAATTAAATCATGGATTGTATTTATAAACAATGGCGTTTATAATGCATGTAGTATAACATGTACTCCCCTGGCCCCTGGATAGCTTGGAACAATCGGAAAACGATACGCAAATCAAGTAAAAGTGAGTTTTTTGGGTTTGGAGGAAATAAAACAAGGATGTTGCGAAACAGTATTATTATATTTATTTTCATTTCCTAGTGTTCAAGGTTGGGACATCAAATCAAACATGTTGTTCAAGTAATGTTGGATTTTATGAGTATTATTGTCATTATCGGGTTTTGTTTAGATTATTATTTATTTTAATTTTTAAGCTTTAAACGACTATTGTCTTTTGATATTTAAGATGTGGAGCGCCGAGGCTAGCTTTTGAAACCTATTAAAGCCTTAACCTTTTTAATTGTTTTAGCTTTTTGGGAACTATTTGATTGATGCTTAGATGATTATTTTTTATGTGTTATTTTATTTTCTTCATGAAAAAGTTGTCCTGGTTTTGTCTTTACTTTTAAAAATTAAAAAAATTGAAAATTCGATTTTGGACCAAACGGAAATATGGTTGGGTTTTCGATTTGAAACCGGGTTACAAGATTTTACAAATTGATCGTTTCGATTTGGTCAAAAATTTTTGCTTATATTTCAAATTTTCATATTATGACATCTACTCCACCAAATCGCTTTTGCACACCCCCCCTAAAAGCGACGCAATTGTACATGATATTTTGTGCGTAGTAAACAAAAAAGAGAAATTTTGGTCAGCCAAATATGCCTTTGAACGAACACTATACACATTTTTACCATTCGATAGGCCACAATTTGGTCCTTCAGAGAAAGTCAAAAACGAGAAGACGTTCAGAACACGTTCATAGCAAAGAAGGAAAATGGAAGAAATCAATGAAGACCATGATCCTAGTGGAGTAAAGAAAAACCTATTTTAAAATCAAGCTAAGTATTGTCACCAGATATTATTATTTGAAAGAAAGAACCCTTTCTTTTCCTTGTTGGATAACCGCGAGAAATCTTTAAATCCACATTTTAACAAACTAATAGGAGGTGACTAATCTGAAGCCGACGCATGAACGCGTTTTCGGCTGCATGGTCAACGCGCGACAGAAAAGACATATCCGCTAGAATAATTTCATGCTGCATGTAAAAAGGTTTTTTTTTTTTCGAAATGTTAATTTATTATTTCAATTTATAAGTGTATTCAGAATTTTTAAATTTTTTTTAAAAGGATTTGTAAAAATCAGATAAGATTAATCAATACACGAAAATTGGATAAAAATAATATTAGCTTGTTTCATTCAAAAGTATTAGTTGTTTAGTTTTGAATTTATTAGTTATTTCATTTAAAAATAGCTGTAGCAACCGCTTATTCATATGGTATTTTATAAAACATACAACTGAGTTATAGTTAAAAGCACGCAACTATTATTATGAAAAAAATAGTTGCATCTATCCTAAAGATAAATAAGAAGACTTCTTTTTCAAAGATAATGTTATACTTTTCATTGCTTGTTTAAAATATTTATTGTTTCCCATTGAAAGACATTAAAAGCAAACAAAATTTTGTAATTATAATTTTCATAATTAATACATTTATTTTTATTAAAAAGTAATCATTTAAATAAAAAAATATTTATGATAAATTAAGAGTAAATAGTTTAACTTATAATAGTAGACCATTTAATCACAATTAATAAAAAAAAAAAAGAAAAATACATGAGATTAAAATATCTTTTTCCCCTAATCCAAGTGTTCCTTGTATCACTAACCCTCCAAAGACATCAAAATATAATTCCGGGTTTTCCATCTTGATGATTAATGTTGCACAAATCTTGAAGAATGTGATTCTAAATCAATTTGGATCTCCATTAATCTTCAATTTTCCATGTAATTAAAAAATAAAGTTGCATATTATGATATATAGTTTTACAAAATATTAAACGTGTAAAATGCAAACATGGTTAACTTCCTTTTAATATAGTCCACATGTGTTCCTGGTGACTAAAGGTACCATAAAAACCATTCATCCATTTCAAGTCAAGGTTTCATAAAGATATGATCCATATATGTTATCATGTTATTATTTAATCCAAACCGTATGATGAAACTATTTGTGTTCGAAGTAGTTTGCACATATTAAGAAATTAATTATATAAAAACTTAAAACTAGATATTATTTATAAAATTAGATTTATCCATCTTTGTCCAACCACAACAATGGGGAGGTCTTTCCTCATATCACCAGTGTTGACATTTCCGGATATTTTTTTTTCCACCATCTTTTAATAAGATATACAAATATATTAGTTTTTATAGATTTAAGTAAGTAAGTTCTATATTATTATTGATTTTATAAAAGAAGCTTTTAAAACATTTAACAAGAGATAAAAAATTCGAATACTAATTTATCATATGGAGCAATTAAGTACAAATAAATAATTCATCTAACATAAAAAAAGTGTACTATAAGTTGCTATTATCAAATGCATAAGGGTTGTTGGGTTGGTTTTGCAATATTGTTGAAACGCGGCTCATTCCACCACCAATGAGGAGGTATTTATTGGCTTAATCGTTTTTGGGGCATATTCTTCGATCATAAGTAAATAGCCGGATTGGGGACCCGTTCAGGTCTGCATGACGACGGCAATCACGCTAAGTCCACAGTATAATTTGGACCTGACACCTGTGGATCCACATAAACTTGATTGATCAATATCGTATGCGTGGCCTCTTCTAAATGTCCCAACATTTTTCTGCGTTGACCGATCATCGAGACATAAACATTATTTTTCACCGTGGGCGCAGGTTGCGCACTCCGGATGTATTATTTTGCATACACCATATAGGATAATCCGACGTGGTACTATCTGCACCACTGACTTGACCAAGCTACCCAGATGGTAATTATGATTTGTCGTTTAGTTTGCCCAATATGCCCACTTGCTACAACGCCCATACACTTTTTTATAGTTTTTTGCCTGCACCCAATTTAGAAAAGATTATGATGAAATTGAAAGGCCGTTGGGTACTTCCGATGAACTCCATATTGCCTTCTAAACCCTTTTCGCTATATACCTTCTTTGAAGTCAAGAAAATGAATGCATCCATGAAATAACGATACACGGTGGGAGAGACGATGGATCATTTAATGGAGTCCAATTGACTGTAGTGTAAATGAAATATTTTTATAGTAAGACATTTTTTAAGGTACTTAAATTATAAATGGCGTTATTATTAGTATATGTATTGAGAATGAAACACATACTTAATTTCGATGGTAATTATCCAATAGTTTGCGATAAGGTACAAGATCCATGTCCTCGAACCGAATGTTTGGGGAGTTGTTCCATTACATAATGCTCTTAAAATTTTTGTGGTCATAATATTCGTACTTCCTGCGTTTGCACAACTCGATGAAGTACCGTATATCAAAGATCAAAAAATTTAAATGAGTTTTGAGTTATTATATGTAGCATATTTTGATAACGGCCAATATTAAATATCATTGAAATATTATTGAAATTGAATTTTGACCTCGGCATTGTTGCTGCAATAAATTGCATGCCAACACTCGATGCTATTCCAAGTGGCGATATAAATAAAGCTTCAATGTTGTAGCTCCCCAAGATACAAATGAGACATAATCGAGATCATCAACACACAATAGATAATCTATGAGGTGAATCTGTTTTATCAACAAAAGAGTGTAGTCTGCATCAAGTACCTGAGGTAACCTCAAAGCGATGAACCACGTTACTAAAGGTTCTGCGTCTAAAATTAAGTTAGCCTGTTGTTGAGTTATCTTGAAAATATACTTTACTTTGTAGCAAAAGTGAATTTCTTATATTTTGTAATAAATTATTTATCACGTGTTGGTAAATATGAATGAATGTTGTTATATATATTCTGCATGCCGTTCAAATAAGTCGATCGCATATTCGTTATGAATTAAAATTTAGGCAATGCGGATCATGGAAGATCAAATTATGATAGCCTAAATTACTATACAAATTCACAACCCGGGGAGGAAAATGAACAACCCATGAAGGTTGAAGTGTAAGGCCCGTATTGATTTGTCTTGACGAGTTACCTTTAGTGGGTATGATGCGGTGAAAAGGACTACGGAGGAGGATAAATTCTTCTTGCTTTGAATATCAAGAATTGGGACTCGAAGCAATTCATTATTTCTTAATCTTCGCCCCTTAAATAGGATGTTGAAATTAATAACCATTGATTCGATTTATTATGGGAAGAGAATCAATGTGATTCGATACATCAGATTCGGGCAATATTATTAATTACAGCCATTATCACAAGATTTAATCTTTGGAGAATCGCGACGCAGGTCGCGCTTTTCTTTTGATTTGTCCCTTCAGGGCTCAGGAATCTTTATCATACAAATCTTCGAGTTGAAATTTATTTCCCAGATGGATAATTATGTTGAGTTGTTTTTGGTTGAACAAACCAATCCTCATGATTTATCTCTACAAGAGGTTAAATATTCATCAATTCACAGATTCTGCATGCTGCTTTGGATTTACGTGAATTGTAATGTCTGAATGTTGTTTATTTTAAACGTGGTATTATGACAGATTGGTTTAGGATTAATTAAATGATATTAATTAATTAATTAAATATGTTTGAACTATTTAGAAATGAATCAGGACACCTAATTTCCCAACAGTGGTATAGACCTCGGGTTGAGCTCTTGTATTTTAAATATATTGGCCGTTCGTTTTATTAAAAATTGGATAGTGGAATTGTTAGATCTGTTGCGGTCATCGATGTCATAGTATTTAATGTGTTTATTTATTTCGCTGCATATGAATAGTTTCAATTTGGCTTCGTTAATTTATTTTCGTGAGAAAATCCACACGAGTGAATTAATTTATTTGATTTGTCCGTCTATAATAAATAGTACAGATTGATTTATTTATTTGTAAAATAAATTGCTTGATCGAAGATGAAGAAAATAGAAATTAAGTGGATAAAGAACCGTAAGTAGGCGGCGATAAATCGTATGGCTTGTCTGTAATGGAAACGCAGCCTTGTGAGATATCATTAGTTAACAATGAAGCGTGACTGTGACCGGCCGGATTAATCGAACACCAACAGTATTGGTAAATGGCAAGGGCTTCAATGGGTGATACGGTAACTAATCTTGCGAAGCCAATTTGAATATTGGCGCGAGGTTGGGACGCAACGACGACACGAACAGCGTTAAAGCCAGGGGTTAAGACTGGCGTGCACCTCTACCAGCGGAAATGGTTTTGCGGGGCCGTGACTTCAGCGAGACGTTCGAGTGGGGAGAAATTCAAAGCGTTCTTCGAAAATCAAGCTTAAAAAATCAAACCAACATAATCGATAATTTGTGCCCAATATGTTTGTTTTTTCGCTTGATTGATGATTATGACCCTTTTACGCTTTTGTTTAATTTGTTTAAATGTGTTTGTGTGAGAATTGCCCAACGAAAAATCTCAAATTCAAAAAACAATTACTAAGTATGTTTTAAATAATTAATTGCTTCAATCAAATTAATTTTGACCTCATGATTTATTTGTCGAAATCGTTTGGAGAAATTCCACAAGGACGGCCAAAAGAAGTTTTCACAATAATAAATCCTCAGTGCCGATGATTGTGAATTATTACCCCAAAGAAGCAACCAATGACCCCCAAGAGGTTCGATCAAACGAAGGAAAGTAATTACATATTTAATCATAGATTTATTTTAGGTATAAAATTGATATGCATATATTTACCAAGTCCTGCCAATTTTATATTGCTCAACCATTAATTTTTTTTTTTTTTAAAATTAAAGGTTTATAAATCGTTTGCTTGTAACCCGCCAATGTGATTTAAATGATATGCTTCCAGAGGCTCATTAAAAACCGTTTGGAGATGTTAAGTTCAAATACGTTCATATTTTTTGAGATTTCAATATTATGAATCACGTGATCGAATTATATGATTTTCTTTGTGTTGATCGGTCTTGACTGCAAGACGTATGTTTATTTTAGTTCAACATGTCCAATTTTTTAATCCATTAAAATATATGCTCAAAGAAAAACCAACTTTTGGTGAAAACTATGATTTTAAAAAGAAATATGAAATTTGTCCTCACACTGACAACCACAACATTTGGGTTCTTGGGGGATAAAACTTGAAAAACTTCATCGATGGGTCAAACACGGAGAGATCCATGTATGAATTGGGAGTTAAACAACAAATTTAAAGTGAAGTGTAGTATCTTCGATTTCATTGGTTCGATGATTTGAAACACATTCATAAAATGTAAACAAAATTGCTAAAATCATGCAAAGTCTAGAAGAAATATTTTCAATGAAGTTTACGACGAATGTTTAAATCAAAATGGTACGGATAAGCAAAAGATAATGAAAAGGGTCAAGACAGAATGAGGATCATGTTCTCAAAGTCAAAGCACGCCATTTTGAGAAAACTAGCCTGCAAATTACTAGTATGATAATTAGAACTCAAATCAAATTCTTGTTCCTAACTCTTCCGATGTTTTAATAAGTTTTTCTTTTGTAGATTTTGCGATGGTGATCACATATTTCTTATGCTGGATGCCTCTCTACAAGAGTCTTGGAATGATGAAAACATTTAGGACGAAGAGGCGAGGCTTTGATGACTAAGAAACTGCTTTCACGAATCTAGGCGATGGAAGGCAAGATCAAGTAAAGATGATGGAGTGAAACCATAATAAGCTAAATCTTGAAAAGGAAAAAGTAAAGCGGTAAGTGGATTTGGGATCCGAAAGAAACCAAGAGAAATCATTTTAATGCGGTGAAAAATGACGATGGGTGGGCACATTCCCAAACCCAGAGGAATGGAAAGAAGGTAATTCTAGTTGTTGATGCTTGTTTGGCGATACCCATTCATGGGTGGTGGATACGAATCCGGTGATAAATGTTTGTTTCGCTACGAAGTTGACGGACGTAACTTGTGGAAGAGAGGACCATAAATCTAGATTTGATGCTATGAAATGGAGACGTTTTGCACTTTTGTCTTTTTGAAGACAAGAGTTTAATTTTAAGAGATATTCTTTTATGTTCGTGTAAAACCTTATTTCGCTTTCAAAAACTATTCTTTGATGGATATTCTATTCGTTTTAATAGACATGTTACTATTTTTTCGTGAACGATGTGGTTATCTATCATGGAACATTACGTAACATTCTCTAAAGCATTATGCTTTGTGCACATCGCCAACGATCCGCGAACACATCTACTATTTTGAGTAAAAGGAAATGTTAGAATTAACGTGGAACGAGACACTTCTTTGGCACACCTAAGATTGGTCATATTAATCCAAAAAGATTCAAAGTTGGTCAGATGGTTCATTGAGTCCCTCCTAATGAACCATTTCCAACTCATAATCACGTTTGGAGGGTAAGATGACTAAGAGGTATTGAGGCGAGGGCCAGAGCGCTAAAGAAGTGTTGCGAGATCACAATCGATATACGGGTCCAATGCAAATCAAAAAGAGGAGGTTACGAAAGTATTTCCGTTGCGTTTATCGATGATTACCACGCTTCTATAGGTACATTTTCCATTACATAAATTACGAGACTTTTGATAAATTAAAAGAATTTAAGGCTCGGCAAAGAGAATCATAAGGAAAAAGAGTATCAAGTTTCTACGATCCGATGCGTTGTAATGAATACCTCGGCGATAGATTCTTCTTGAACTACACGTCGGATGAATGGATTGAATCGATTGATTTACACCCACCCCTCAACAAAAGCGGGGTTGCGAACAAAAAACATAACGCTTCTAAAATGGTAAGATCAATGATGAAGTTACGGATTTACCAAAATTGTTTTGGGTTACGCTTATAAACAACATCTTATATTCCTAACTTAATGCCATCCAAATCAGTTCAAAAAACCCTGGGAATTGTGGACGGGCGAAGCCCAAATTTTAAACACATGAGGATGCGGGGTCCGACATGTCACGGTTGATAGGAAAGCCGGAAATTGGACGACGTTTCTAATGGAGTTGTTATAGGCACCGAAGAACGGAAGGGGATGCATGTTCTATGGTCCTCAAGGTAAAGGTTGAATCGCATATTAATTTTATATTTTTGGAAGGTTAATTTATATGAACGATAAAAAAAGCCTGTCGTAGATTACTTTTAGAAGATCATGGGGGCTAACTCGAATTTATCATTAATGCGAAGACATAACCGTGTCCTACCAACTGTAAGAACCTCATCGAAGGAGGGTTGTCGGATACCTCGAGCGATTCTTAGGGATGGGAGAGTCCCGCGGACTTGATCTGGAAGATCGCATCCATGGTCCCGCCAACCGGGATCCAGACTGACGCGACATCTTGGCAAAAAGCAGAACGGGCTTATAGATGGGTTCAATGGATCACAATAAAGTGTAGGGAGTAGTGAACCACTTAATAGGTAAAACCCATTGGATGCAGTGGGTATACAAGAAAAGGGACCAGGAAAGAAGGTTGAAACCTTTACTGTTTTGACAAAACTTTTTTTTTCGCAATAAAAGTGGACTAAATGGCGAGCGGTACACTCGAAAAGAAGGGATCGACTAGGAAACTTTTTTCACCCGTAGCCATGCTCAAGTCCATCGAATTCTCTTGTCGACACTGCTACACCTAAATTTTGAGATATGGCAAACGGATGTCAAGATAGCTTTACTCAATCTGGAGGTCTTGATGAAGAGTGTTGGAGATGAATTTAATAAAGAGATTTTGATTAGATCCCAAAACCCCGAGTATGACATGTTGAGGATAATCTTGATAGTTGAAATGATTCGGTTTAGAGTATTCGAGGATGTTATCCTAAAAATGTATAGTCACAGACAGAGCGGATAGTTTAAAAGACTCGTTAAGTTTCGAAGTTTCGTTATGAGATGTAAACTAAATCAAGACTGAGATCAGAAAACGAGATGTCACCAATCGAAGAACTGATGGCCCAAGGAGAACCCAGATACTAAGTTGAATGGAGAAACTCAAGCGGAAGATAAATTTCAAGATATCACCAAGATATGTCTTGTGAAGACTCAAAAAGTCATCAAGACTTCGAAATCGGCGAAGACTCGAGAAGACCACAAGAACCTTTGAGACTCGAGAGGGCTTTCAGAGGAGGAACCACCGAAGGCCTTGAGAAGGCGGAAAGAGTGAAGGCGAAGGCTGAAGGATCTTTGAAGCTGCGATAATTCTTGAAGACTGATAATGTCTTGAATGCTCGATTATAAACTGAATATTCGGCTGAAAATGTCTCTATCCCAGAAGTTAATCTGAGAAACCTTGATTTCCTTAGAAAAATAATCTTCAGATATTTCATAGAATGAAAAGAACTAAGACAAATTGTTGTTAAGGTTATATCCTCGAGATGTAACGAAAAATAGATTGAGGTTATACCACCTTTAGCTGGAGAATAATCGAAAAGAAAACTGACAACATGCATTCTGACACGGCGGTGACTGTGTCACCGAAAAGATGTCAAGTACTAAGTTTCCACTTTGCCAAAGTGATGACGGCTACATGAAAAGTGACTTACCTAAAACGTCTTTGAGTCTCAAACTTAAATATAGCCGGTTAAACACAATTACAAGGAGGAAACTCACGGTTATCTCTTCAAGCGGATAGTTTTTTCAAGAGTGACCTCGGTACGCCTATAAATCTTGTGACCTCTACATTTAAGAGGTTGAAATTTATACAACCAAAGAGAGGCTAAACTTATTATTGCAAGTCAAGCACTCGAAAACCAAGAATTTCCCATGTGCTTTTTTCCTCAAGAGAGCTCATTCCACTAAGCCTAGCTTGACAAGAGATATATCAAAGCTTAGCTCGAGGATATCCTAGCCTTTGCATTGTTCTTAATTATAGGGATATCTCATCTGATTGGAAACCGACGAAACCCCGAACCACTTTGTAAAAGGTAGTTTTGAGTGTGATTGTTAGTGAGATTGAGTTATAAAGAGTTAGTAAACTAAGGAGGTAGTCGAGCTCCTAGAGGAAGTGAGGTAATCTGGATGAGCGGATAGCGTGTGTGTGTTTTGAGTTAATGAAAGGCTACAGAGAGGTAGTGAGAAGCTCAAAAAGAAAGGTTAATAAACTCTGAGGTGAGTGAGCCTTGAAGTGATTAGTGAATTTCTCTTTTAGTGATGGGGAGTAGGATCTTGAGTCTACGAACCACTATAACTTATTTGTGTTCTTTGCTTTTTGTTTTGCTTTGATTATTTGTTGCATCTTTGGCTGACATATTTTCACTTATATTGGTTGGAATCAATCGGCTGAAGTTGCATCTGGCCCGAATCTTTTTTTTTTGACCTAATGTTCATTAAAAAGGAAGGTTTGACAAAAGCTTCATGGTATAAACTAAGGGTCAGCCAAACCCTTTTGTCGGTATTTAGAGCAGATGATTACCAATGAACTTACTTTCTTACGAGTTGATGAGATTAGTTACACGATCGAGTAGCTGGGATCTCGAAAACTTCGGGATCAATTGGGATTATCTTAGTGTCTGAAGCTATTTCGGAGATCAACACATCTCGAGTGAGCTTTTGACTCGGGAAGCGATTTGTGCTTCTGGGGACAAATCATCAGACAACTGACCCCGAAGTGACCTCGATGAAAGAAAAGTTTTTAAAAACAACTTTGAACCGTGCTTCCGGCCTGCGTGTAAAGACTCATTACGGGACCAACAAGTGGTATCGGGTGGTGGTTCAACTTGACCTGCTTTGTTGACAGTCTTGTTGCTAATATGTTTGTGGTCTATACGAGCAGGATCTTGTTGTTGAATTCTTAAAGACTCGAATGAAATGTCTTCAAAGCTTCCATGTTCGATGAGAACTATGATTTATAGGCGAGAATCGAGGGCTCACTGTATTCTCAAACATGAGCGTATGTGGAAGTGAGTCTCACGAGAGGTTGTTCAATTTCTTGTGGTGAATCCGGAGGAACGAGAAAATGAGAGAAATGATCCCGAATGAATTTCCTGAAAGTCGATGACCAGCGACTCTGGGAAGATTAGTCAATCTGAAGCCCATATTACTTCAAGACTTTTTCTCACGATTACAATTGATGATGGTGTGATGGGAATGATTTCTCAACGTATCACATAAAGAATTTAGGATACACTAGGTAGCAATGTGTCCAAGGCCACGGATCATATCGAGAAAACAAACTTTAGGTTCTGATTGGAAAGTTGATAGTTTTGAAATGGAAGATGGTGAATCTATAGACAAATTGGAAGTCGGATTTACTAGCATTTATGAATGATACGAATGCACTTGGGAAAAAGATATCCCACAGAGAAGGTGGCATTGAAAATTCTTGGGGAGTCTTTCTAAAATGGGATATTCATGTTGTGGTGATGATTGAAAACACGAAAATATTGATTGATACCGTATCAACAAGTCTTCTACGAAATTTGAGAGGCCTATGAGTTTGTAATTGATGAAATCTAAAAAAGGCGTGACCAAGATGATTCATCATCTAGTAAAATTGGCTTTCAAAGCCAAGGATAAAACATGTAAAAAGCTGAAATCAAATTCTCTTACTTTAAGAATCGAGATGAGCTTGAGATAAATTGTAACGATACTTGAGAGATTTGAAAAGAATTAATAGTCGATATGGAAAATACAACTTCACAGGAATCACAATTGCAGAAGAAAGTGAGGACAAATCAAGCTGAAGAAGAAGAAGGACACGGTGAAGGATCTTCGTCCGAAAGGAAGGACTCGAGTCGAAAAGTAAGTGATCGGGATGATGATGCGGCGGATCTTTCTGATTGCCCGAAGAAAGGTCGCTTCGGTATGATTGTCACGACACGAGTCGCAAGGAGAAGAGAAGACAAATTGAAATAGACAAAGTTCTCACCTTAAAAATGGTTGCGGAAGAAGAACGATACGAGAAGGATCTAGCTCTTGGATGAAATATTCAGGGCGGTGAAAGTGATCTACCCATCTACATTAGTTTGTTGAGAGTAAACTTTTCTTTCTTATTTATTTGCTCATACACTAGCACAAGAGTTGTCAAGTTCAACGTTAAGCAGTCATTTGACTGATGGATTCTTTTGAGAATCGATGAAGGACATATGTTACTACGAGCTGCTTAAATGAAACTTCGAAGATCGGAATAAGGAAATGAGAAAATTTGAAAATCTTAAATGGAAAGACTACATATTGCAGAAATGATTTCTCAATTAATACAAGACTCTTTGATGGTGGATATTCTGAAGAGTACAACTCTCGGAAAAGAGAAGTTGATAGTGACCTTTGAATGAAAAAGCTAGAAATCCA